>VZQC01001442.1:2579609-2855543 GCA_009823505.1 Rhizomys pruinosus
CCCTCCCTCCCTCCCTCCCTCCCTTCCTCCCTCTCTCCCTCCCTTCCTCCCTCCCTCCGTTCTTTTCCTTCTCGTCTTCCTCCACCTTTCCTGCCTTCCCTCTCTACCTCCTTTTTTTTCCTTTTCTTTCCTTCTTGGTCTTAGTATGTAGCCCAGGCTGACTTCAAATTCACAATTCTCCTGTTTCTCCTCCTGAGTACTGAGGTTTCAGGATTGTACCACCACGTCAATTGCAGATAATATATTATTGTATGAATATAGTACAATTTGTTTACCTGTTGACAGACATTTCATCTGTTTTCTTTTTTCTCTTTTGCTTTTACACGTAAAGTGGTTGTGCATATTTTTGTACAAGTCTTCGTGTGGACGTATGTTTTCACTTCTCTTGGGCAGAGTTGTTAGAACATATGCTAAGTATATGCTTTTCTTTGTATGAAACTACCAAATTGCTTTCCAAAGCAATTAAACCATTTTACATTCCCATCAACAATACATGTGCGTTCCAGTTACTACACATCCTTGCCAACAGTTGATGTGCCCAGTTGCTTTAAACTGAATAATTTGAGTGCATAGTGGTTTCTCATAGTGGTTTTAATTTGTGTTTCCCTGATAATCAGCTGATAAAATTTAAAAACCTGTGGAGAATAAATGTTACCCCAAACCCATGCTATTCTAAGCTGTGCCTGAGCACCTCTACTTCATCTTCCTAACAAAACTATGAGGTGGGTCTTAGTACTAGTCCTATCTTATAAGAGTAGGGGTAGGCTAAGAATGGTAAGCAAGTACTTCAAGTTCTCTCAGCTAGTTGTGTAGAACTGATAGTTAAAGCTGAATCCAGAGCCTGGGCTTTTAATGCCTCTCCAGTATTCGATCTGTGAAAAGTGCTTTGTAGAATATGAACTTGTTATCAACTGCTTCAAACTACTTCCCTGGCAGACTGGTTATCTTCTTGTCCCTGTCCTCCTCTGATGGCCCTCAGCCCTGAAGTACTTGCTTAAACGATAAAATAATTTCACTTAAAAAGTAATGAATTTTGCTGTATCCGTGTATTACTTAAGTTTCTGTTGCTGTGACAAAACACTCTTTAACAACAGCAACTTGGGGAAGAAAGAGTTTGTTTTACTTATCCTAATTACAGTCCATCAACAAGAGAAGCCAAGGCAGAAACTTAAGCAGGGCGGGAACCTGGAGGCAAGAATCAAAGCATAGGCTACAGGGGAATGCTGCATATTGGCCAGTGTTCTTAAACTCTGAACATCTCTCTAGCCCCTGCATCAATTTCTTAATATAAATCATGTTCAGTGAACATTCAAATATCTTTGGCTTTCTCCCTGCCCCCCCTCCTTGTTCCTATTATTATTTTATAGCTTAGGTAATGAAAGATGCAAACAACTATGA
This sequence comes from Rhizomys pruinosus, assembly GCA_009823505.1. Classification (NCBI taxonomy): domain Eukaryota; kingdom Metazoa; phylum Chordata; class Mammalia; order Rodentia; family Spalacidae; genus Rhizomys; species Rhizomys pruinosus. The sequence goes on from VZQC01001442.1 coordinate 2,581,008, forward strand.
TTATTTGACGTCTCATAAATTCACTGTAATTTATAGGTTTCCTCTTGAACTTATTTTGTCCTTGAAGTTTAATTGTCGAAGAAAACAGGCTGTAGGTGGTTTCCCTTAGTCTATATATATATATATTTAAATTGAGTCTCCATGGAGTCGTTTTCTGATGTATTTCATGAAATTTGTAGCTAAGCCTAAGAGGATTGATTATATTCAGGTTTGATTTGTTTTAGTAAGACTTCTTCAAAGGAGACTTGTAGTATCAGGTGACAGAAACATACAGTACCTGATTATTTTTCTTTTTGTAATGTATCAATCCTTGATAAGTGTAATTGAAAGTACATTAATTAATTAGTGGTTCTATTCTTATCATTGTTGCTTTGTCAGCTAGACTATAAGATAGGAGAAACAAGAAGGGTGTTCTTTCTCTTTGCCTCAGTTTTCTTTAAATTTATTTATTTATATTTTTTATCAAATCTAGACCTGTGTCCCCCCCATCCTCCCACCCCACCAGAGCTCATGCATTCTGCCAAACATGCTTTTCATCTCTTTCTCAGTCTTTCTCAATATTCTCCATATGGAAGTTGACTGTTTTGAGCAGAAGTTCAGTTTCAGTCAGTTCTTTGATGCAGTCCTTTCTGTTGTTGTTTCCAATATGCATCACTCCCAACTGCTTTGGACAAAAGCTCAAGGGGCCACGCACAAGAAATACTTACAACTAGGTAATTGGCACTAGCATCCACAGATGAAGGATACCATTTATCATTTGTTTTTCTGGGACTGTGTTACTTCACTCAGCATGATGTCCTCTAGCTCCATCCATTTTCCTGCAGAGCTCATGATGTCGTCTTTCTTTACTGCTGCATAGAACTCCATTGTGTAGATGTACCACATTTTCTCTATCCACTCATCAGTTGAGGGGCATTTAGGTTGGTTCCAGCTCCCTGCTATTAAGAGAGCTGAAATAAACATGGCTGTGCATGTATCTCTGCGGTGGTTTGAGTCTTGAGGGTACACACCCAGGAGTGGTATGGCTGGGTCGGGTTTGCCTCAGTTTTCTAACCAGTAAGTAGGTCAAAAGAATATATTTGGGCTGGAGAGATGACTCAGCAATTAAGAGCACTTGATGCTCTTGCAGAGAGCCAGCTTTTGATTCCCAGCACCCACATGGAGGTTTTTGCAACTCCAGTTTCAGGGGATCCAATTCCATCTTCTGGCCTCCATAGGCAGTGTATGCACATGGTACACTTACATACAGGCAAAACACTCATACATAAAAAGTAAAACAAACAAACAAAAATAAAAAAGAATACTTTTAATGGCAGTAGAAGAACACAAATATAGATGATTCTTGCTCATTTTCTAAGAGTTAACCATACACCTCTTTCAGTACAGTAAGATCTGTGGCTTCATGAGGAGTAGAAAAATGAGCACAAGAGCAAATGCGCCACTTTTCATCTTCAAAGCATTTCAGATCTAATTATTTCTCCATCTCCTCAAAGAAGTAGGTGTTATTAACTTCCTTGTAAAGATAAGAAAACAGAGATTTGAAGAAGGTATAAGAGCAACTTGCCCCAAGGTAGGAAGATGTCTCTGTGAGAGATGAGATTAAAGTGTAGGGATACTTTAATGTGTAATTTCAACCCCAAGAAGGTTGATCCACAGAGCCAGAGAAAAGGGGACCTAGAGATTTCTGCATTAATTCTGCTACCACCGTTGTATGATGTGCAGAAATATGGCACAGCTGGTATTGATAAAGTATTTGATATTATAATGCCTGACACATGGTAGGTGATCAGAAGAATGTCAGATGACTATAAGCAAATAGCATGCCACATTTTGCCACCCATGAATATCTCTATCATGTGGCAAAAGTAGTCAAGTCTACTGTCTTCAGACTCCTCAATCACTGTACTGGCAGGTGAGAGAGAATAGCCACATGTCTTTCTGATTTTGAAGCACTTAGTGAATGTTGCTTACCTCTGTGAAAAGCAAATGTGATATTTCTAGTAAACTTTGATTTTATTCAAGTCACACTGAAGGATCACCCATCACTGAGAACCTGGAACGAATGAGATGAGAATCAACTTCCTTCCCAATTGGCTGGGTGCTTGGGCTTTTCAACGCAGAGATGATAAAGTTAAAATACTTCCATCCATGTTGGAGTTGGGATGTATTAAACTGATGTTCTCCACCCAGAGTAATTGCTCCAGCACCCTATAATTGTGTAGACCTTGAGTAAGCTTGCCTCATCAGCACAAATCCACTGTTAGTGGTGTGAGGGAGGCAAAAGCAAACGAACATAAAGTGTTTCAAAGGGAAGCAACTCAGAAGCCTCTTTCTGACATTAGATTTTCATTAGTCACCTAACAATACCCTCTAACCTGGCCCATCTGGGGAGCTTTAGGTCGGCAAGTTGCCTCCTCCTCGAGAAGAATGAACACATTCCACATGACTCAAGTGTTGCATATTTGACTTCCTGGATGAAAAAACCGATATTTTGCCCCCCTGTTTAATTCTCAACTCATGTGCCAATAAACATATTCATTGTCCATTTTGCTGCCGTTTAAGGAACCACATTATCCCTTACTTTTCCTTCTGTGACTTACTGTCAAATTTGATGTCAGGGCTGGTCAGTTGTTTAAAGCCACCCTTGTAATCTTTCTGACAGATAGATAAGAAGGTAGAGGGATCTGGACATACTTTTTGTTTGTTTGTTTTTGAGACAGGGTCTCCCTGTTGCCCCTGGTGTGAAACCCCCTATGTAGACCAGGCTGGCTTCAATCTCACTGAGATCAGTCTGCCTCTGCCTCCTGAGTGCTGGGATTAAAGGTGTGCAACAGCATGCCCGTGGGGTCCTGACATTCTGACAAGGCTTCCCCCATACCCTGGATCTACTTAGACTTGCTTTACTGCCTTCAGGCTTTTCTTTGTTCCTGTCTGGGAACATCTTCCTGTGGCTTCTTAAATCCTGGCAACAGGTAAACACTGGTTTGCTCATCAAATAATGAACTTCAACCAAAGTATGGTCAGGACTGATATCAGAGGTGCACTTTAGGTCCTGGTGGGGATACCACTGCTCTTATTTTGCTAAATAGACAGGATATGCCTATCAAATTGCCAAATAAATAATTATGTTTATACCCATAAATTAGTGCTATTATTAGCTTTTGGAGAGATTCCTTTTTGGTGTGGGCAGCAGTAACTGCAGAGATGCATAACTGATTAAAGTGCTGAGAAAATAGTAATGTTGAATACTTGCTCATAAGTGGGATTATTATATCACTCCTCCAAGACCCAGGAACAAAGAGCATGAGGAAGATAAGGCAGAAAGAATGTAAGAGCCTGGAGGAAGGAGCGGAGTGAGGCAGAACACTGTCTGCAGAACAGGACATCGCTATTATACTCATCCCACAAGACCTCCCTAAGACAGGCCTGCCAATATTCTGTCGTGGGAGCTGGGGGAAGAAGGGCCCCTTAGGTCCTCCTCCCAGGACCTACAGGCAGATCCTGGGAGCTGCTGAGGAAGGGAGGTAGGCTGTCTCCCTACTCCTTCAGCCCTGAGTGTCTAGAGGCAGTTGCTGGGGAGGGAGAGATATTTTCTTCAGTGTTATAGCCACCGGTAAATGCTCCTGTAAATAATCTCCCATCTGGTACCCTGTAAAGAGCCCTAATAAAGCCCATTGGGTCTTCAAAATAAATAACAAACGCATGATAAATAAATGCATAATAAATAAAAGCAGAGATAAGGTGGGAAGAGGAAGGGGGATCAACAGGAGCAGGAGGGAAGTATGACAGGTACAGGAGGGGGAGTGTGATAAAATATATTATGTTAATATATGGACATGCCCTGATGAAACCCATTATTTTGTTTTTTTAATTATTTTTTTAAATTTATTGTTTTATATATATTTTTTGTACAAGATTATGTTACAAATCGAATCTAGACCCGTGTCCCGCTCCCAACTCCCCCACCCCACCAGATTCACCATTTCAGTCAGTTCTTTGATGCAGTCTTTTCTGTTGTTGTTGGTGTTGTTGCTGTTCTTTGTAATATGCATCACTCCCAACAAGAAATATTTACAACTGGGTTATTGGCACTAGCATCCACAGATGAGGGATACCATTCGTCGTTTGTTTTTCTGGGACTGTGTTACTTCACTTAACATAACATCTTCTAGTTCCATCCATTTACCTGCAGAGTTGTCTTTGTTTACTGCTGCATAGAACTCCATTGTATAGATGTACCACATTTTCTCTATCCACTTATCAGTTGAGGGGCATTTGGGTTGGTTCCAGCTTTTTGCTATTGTGAACAGAGCTGCAATAAACATAGCTGTGCATGTATCTCTGCAGTAAGAAGAGTCTTGTGGGTATATACCCAGAAGTGGTATGATTGGAAACCCATTATTTTGAATAGTCAACTGAATAGTCAACATATGTTAATAAAGAATACACATTTTAGGCTGGGCATGGCGGTACATGCCTTTAACCCAGCACTCAGGAAGCAGAGGCAGGCTGATCTTTGTGAGTTCAAGTCCAGCCTGATCTAAATAGCAAGTTCTAGACCAGCTGGGGATACAGGGAGACTGCCTCAAAACGAACACACAAAGAAAAAAGAATACATACCTTATACAAGGAAAGTAACTCCTCAATCCTTGTACTGATGAGTGGTATTCTGTCATTTTAGCAAGTACTTGTGACAATTTATTAAGAAAAAGATTTACTTTGGTCTATGTTCCTGGACTTTACAGTCAATAATGGGTTGGCTACCTATTGGTTTTAGAACTGTAGTGAGGGGCTGGAGAGATGGCCTAGTGGTTAAGAGCGCCGACTGCTGTTGCAGAGGACCAGGGTTCAATCCCCAGCACCCAAATGGCGACTGAGAACCATCTTCAACTCCAGTTCCAGGGGAATTGGATGCCCTCTTCTGACCTTCGCGGCATTGCACGACACGGCGCACCAACCTACATGCAGACAGTACACTCATACACATACAAAAATAAATAAAGTTAAAAAAAAAAGAACTGTAGTGAGGTAGAACTTTGTTGTAGGAAAGTGAGGGAGAGGAAGGACCCTGAAGTATACCCCAGTGACTAGAGACTTGCCATTAGGCCTTGCCTCTTAAAGTTCTATCACCTTCCTATAGTGCCAAGTTGAGAACCAGGTCTTCAATGCATAGGTTTTGGGCTGGGGGGACACTGAACGTCCAAAGCGTGGTGGGGGGTGGTGCAAGAATTCTTGCTGTGTAAGAGCAATGTGTGGGGAGAATTAATTGTGGAGGGCAACCATGGACTCACCAGGCATGATGACAGCATGGTCCTGAGGTAGATCGAGCTTCCCACTGACTTTGTGATTCAAAGTAGTTTGACTTTGTATTGAGTTTCCTTCAAAATCTCCTTTGGAAGAAAACTGATAGTGAAAGACAAGGTAATTATTGTATTCTTTAATTCTTGAGGGACTTTTAGGTCTCCAGATGTAATTCTTCCTTCTACAGGAAGATAGTGTAGTATTTGTATAGTGTACAGAGTCCTGAGTGTGAGTTGATTCCTTGTCTTACCAGAAGTTACTTAAATTTTTCATATCACGTTTTCTCTTTTTGATGTTGGAGATGGAGCCCAGGGCCTTAAACATGCAAAGCAAGTGACTGCCACTGGGTTGTACCCCAATTCTCTAATATAATTTTTCCCATTTGCAAAATGCATCTATAATACATATAATACATAATGGTCTAGGTAAGTGTGAGATTTGAAAAAGATAATACATTTTATATCGGGACTTTGGGGGAAAGAGTGTTTTTTTATATAATAACTTCTAGATCACAAAGCACTATAATTATATAAGTAATTATAATGTTAGTAATAATAAATATTCATTATTTGTCATAAAATGTTAAATATACATGTTTCTTTGAAATATTAATTCTTCAAAAATATTTTTTAATTTTATGTGTATGAGTGTATTGCCTGCATGTGTAAAAGTGCACCCTTGGGGCCTAGAGAGGTGGCTCAGTGGTTAAGAGCACTGGGTGCTTTTGCAGAAGACCTGGGTTAGAATCCCAGCACCCACATGGCCCATAACAATCGTGGATAACTCCAGGTTCAAGGGATCTGATGCCCTCTTCTATCTTCCATTGGTACTGCATGACATGGATGCACTTACATACCCTCAGATAAATACTCATGCACATACAATAAACGTAAATAAATAAATAAATAAATAAATAAATAAACAAGTGCACCAGTGTCATGCAATGCCTGAGGAGGTCAGGTGAGGGTGTTGGATTCTCCCAGGACTGCAGTTATGAATAGTTGTTAGCTTCAACGTGGGTGCTAGGAATCAAACCTGGGTCCTCTGCAAGAGCAGCCAATGCTCTTAACCACTGAGCCATCTCTCCAGTCCCTGAAATATTAATTTTGCTCTCTAAGTATGCAAAAATATTATTTGCCTTGTTATAAGACCCAAAGGTAGGAAGTAGAAAAGTTCTGCATGTATTTATGCGTATGTATAGAAGAGCCAATTCATTCCCATAAGCTTTAAAGACAATTTTTTCTAAGAATAATCTATCTATTTCTCTCTCTATTACAGAAGTAAAACTAATTTCTGTGAGATTTATTACTTTAGTAGAGCTTTAGAGAACAAAACATCATGATAGTTGCTATTCATTACTGGTTATGGGCACTGTTCTGAGTACCTTATGGATTTACCTCACTCCTCATTGTTGCCTCTGGAAGAGATGCTGATGTAACTCCCTTTGTTATGAATAGGGGGCTGAGGTAAAGTGAGATGTTCTCATTTGATCAGGAGCATAGACTATACAGAGCGCTGGGTTCAGCCAGTCTCAACAACAGCCATGGGGCAGCTGGGTCAGTGCAGAACCTGCCAGAAGCCTGTAGTTCTGAATGTGTGGTCTTATGAAAAACCAGTCCTATACTACTGGGAATACTTCTTATTACTGGCCCTGTGCCCAGAGCTCTGGAATCACAGACTTGGGACTTTGGGACTGGGAATAGCAATTTTCTTCTCCTTCTCCTGTGGCCCACTCTCCTCACCTGTCTCAATGATTCTGATGCACAGAGATGAAAAACCACTAGCATGGGGCTAGAGAGATGGCTCAGCAGTTAAGAGCACTGGCTGCTCTTGCAGAGGACCTGGGGTTGACTCCCAGCACCCACATGGTGGGTAACAACCATCTGTAACTCTGGTTTCCAGAGACTCAATGCTTTTTTCTGACCTCCGCAGGCATTGCATGGCTATGGTGCTCATACATATATATATATGTATGCAATACACTCATACACTTAAAAACTAATAAATAAAAATATGTATTTAAAACAAAGAACCAGTAGCATAAACATTTTGACTGAATTGATCCAAAACTCCTTTGCTTTGCTTACTATTTTTATTATTATTTTTTTCAAAATATTAAAACAGTGGACAAGAGGGCTTGGAGAGAAAGCACCAGAACTTGAGTTCAAATCTCCAGCATCCATGCAGAAAGTAGAACAAGATGGCAGCACATGACTGTGACCCCAGTGTTGAGAGAGAGAGACAGACAGATCCTGGGAAGTCCACGGCTGACTACTCTAGCCAAAACAGTGACCTTCTCGTTCCATGAAAGGGAAGGGCATAAAGCAGAAAGTGACAGACAGAGTAGAACACTCAATGTCTTCTGGTTCCCACAGGTGCACACACACACTACACACACACACACACACAACACACACACACCCTATACTTACCACACTTTCTCTTTGGGGCACTACTTTCTTTCATAAAAATCACTGTGTGTACCATGCCAGTGGTACACAAAATTTACTGGTTTCTTACAGTGCCAGACAGGAGAAACTTCCCTTTGAGTTGTTGTTCAAGAGACTCCAAGCTACTGTCACAGCCCTTGATTTGCTCCCGGAACTTGAAGGTAAGATCCTATTGCTGAAGAAGGACATGCACCAGACACAGGACTTGGAACCATGGAGCTGGAAGTGACATGAAAACTTCCTCCCTGAAGATTAGCTGTCATAGTTTTAGAAAATTCCATGCAAGCTGCTGAGGGAGAAAAATCAATGGTCCAACCTAGCTTTAAAGCCTAATAACCACAGCAATGACTGGCACAGCAAACCATCTCTATCGGTACAGTAGTGGCACTTTTATCTTGGAGGTAACCAACAGCTATCTAATTGAACTTAAAGCCTACTCAATGGGAGGGGAACTCATGGATGGCACTATAAACAGTCAAATACACATGGCTGGAGAGGTCATAGATCCTAGAGAAAACCACATCTATCACACTCCTAGACAAATGTAATTTCTTACTGTCTGCTACATATGTAGCCTTATATTTACAGACAAATATACCTGTCACCATTCATCAAAGCTTCTTTTTGCAACCAATGGAGGCTACTAGAGAGGGTTAAACAGACAGACTGTCTGTGAGATGCCCAGTCCTAAGTGACACATCTACAATGGAATCTTTACACCTACGGCTCACAGAACATAGTTGAACAGGGGGTAGAGAGAATATGAAAGAATCTCTCAACTCTTACCAGTAAAGCTTCCTCACGCAACAAAGGGCCATCAATTCAGAAAGCCACACCTGGCCAATATGGAGAGAATGTGAGACTGGAGAGTCTGTGTCCCTGGATAGGATTCCTATGTTGACCCTCACCCACCCATGGAAGCAGGAACCATTGAGGAAGAGGTAGCAGAAAGATTGTAAGAGCCATGCAGTGGTGGGGTTTTCCAGGCTTCTGGATACTTGCTCACAGGTCCTTATGGCAATGGTGACAGCACGCAAAAGACCCATGCAAACTCAAACCAGACAAAAACCCAGCATTAAAGTGGGGAAATGGACAAGAAGCCCCAACCTTAGCCAAAGAACTATTGGCAGCTGATCACTTCTGGGTGAGGGAAAGTTGGTCTTTGTGACTGCCAAGGGACCTGAATGGATTATCACAGAATTGAAAAATGACCAAGGGACTCATGTGTTTCTTTGCTTTTACATCTTTACTTTTATTTCTTCCTCCAGGAATGAGTGATAAAGACACAGGACCAGTCTCCCTGTAGCCCCAGCTGTCCTGGAACTTACTATGCAGACCAGGCTAGCCTTGAACCTACAGAGATCTATCTACCTGCATCTGCTTCCCAGGTGCTGGGATTAAAGACCCCTACCACCGTGCCCAGTAAGAACTCTATTTTTTTAGCCGGGCGTGGTGGTGCACGCCTTTAATCCTAGCACTCAGGAGGCAGAGGCTGGCGGATCTTTGTGAGTTCAAGGCCAGCCTGGTCTACAGAGTGAGTCGAGGACAGCTGGGGCTACAGGGAGACCCTGTCTCGAAAAGACCAAAAAACAAAAAAAAAAAAAAAAAAAAAAAAAAGAACTCTATTTTTAATACACTTACTCATTAGAGTTACAGCTGAATATTCATAGAACAATGAATAATAATAAAGTAGTGAGACTATAACAGTTTAGCAAAATAAAATGAGTACACCAACATTATCTCCATGCTATGTCTCCTTAGGAGGTTAACGCGCTTCATGAGAAACTAGAGGGGGGAGCCAGCATTCCAGAGATAACTCCCCAGCAAGCATTCTTGCATAAACTTTCTCCTGAGACATACATGCTCAAGGTTCAGGTTAATTCACCAAGGGACACTATTTCACAGTGCCTTCAGGTCTTGTTTAAGACCTTGGCTGACCAGGCTCCAGTGGATGAACTCACACTAAGGGACATCTGGGGGTACAAACTTGACCTGATAGGCCTCAGCATATATGATGGAATGCATCAAGTCCAGTGGGGGGGGTCTATGGAGAGGTGTAGATAGGGAAGTGGGCCTAAATATGATTAAGACATATTGTATGAAATGAACAAAAGTTTAATAAAAATATATGTTGAAAAAAATTTTTTTTACCAGTTTTTACTACAGGTTGAAAATTCATACTCTGAAAAGTCCTCAAATCTGAAAGTTTTTGAATGCTGACATATCATGAATGAATTGGGATAATGAAAAAATACATACATTGGAATACTATAGGAAACTTTTTTTTTTTTTTTTGAGACAGGGTCTCTTTGGAGCTCCAGCTGACCTGGAACTCACTATGTAGACTAGGCTGGCCTGGATCTCACAGAGATCCACCTGCTTCTGACTCCCAGGTGCTGCGATTAAAGGGATGTGACTCCATGTCCAGAAAAATATTATACAAAATTATTATAAAAAATTAAATTTCAGGCTAAGTTAATAAGGTGTGAATGAAAAATTTTTTATGTTTAGGCTTGGGGTTTCTTTTTGGTTAGAAGCCTTTTGATAAAAAACAGTCAATCTGTATTAGGTATTTGTTCCTATGGCCCTTTAAAATTTTAAGAAAGGTTTATTACAGTTTTACCATGTTTTAGGAAAATGTCAGTAAATTGTCACTGTGACTAAACCTCTGCTACAAACAACAAGGATAGTTTTTGTTTTGTTTCCTTTTGAGACAAGATCTCATATTATAATCCAGATTGGTCTGGTACTCACTATGTATCTCAGCCTGGCCTAGAAGGAAAGATACCCTTTGGTTTACAGTTTTAGTCTACGGTTATTTATTTAGTCCCATCACTGTGGGCCTGTGGTAAGACAGAGGAGCTGCTGTACTGGAACAAAGCTACATATCTTTCTGAGAACAAGAGAAAGTGTGGGTGGGGGAGAAGATGCAAAAGAAGAGGAAGGGGAAGAAGAGGAGGAAGACAAGGAGAAGGAGGAAGGAGAGGAGGAGGAAGAAGAGGAAGACGAAGAGGAGAAAGAACGAAGAGAGATAAATTATTTATTTTGAGGCAGGATCTCCTTGTAGTCCCAGTTACAAGGCTGGCATCCTGTCACAGAGATCTGCCTGTCTCTGCCTCCTGAGTGCTGAGATTAAAGGTATGTGCCACCATGCCTGGCAGATATATTTTTAAATGTACATCCCCAGAAATCCACTTTCTCCACTCAGGGCTCATCTTCTGGTTTCCACCACCTTCCAATAATCCATTCAATTATGAATCCATTAGTGCATTTTCTTTTTATTTATTTATTTTTTTATTTTTAAGGGATTCTACAATACAATGACACAGTTGTTTGCAGATAACAATGATGTTACTCAGTATGTCATACAATTAAGTAATTGGTGCATTTTGCAAGTATCTATGTCCAAATTTTGAACAACCCAAGGTTCCCATAGTCCAGTTGGAGAAGCTTGTATGCACAGGCATGTTGATCAATCAGGTGTACAGACTATATTCCTATAGTCTCATGATTCACCCCTATCTCCCACAGCCTTTACAATCTACCACCACGCCTCCTCTTCTGCAGTTTGTTCCCTGGGCTTTGGGAAAGGGCAAAGTGGGAGAGAAGAAAACAGTCATTTCTTGTGAGTTGTCATTTTGGACTCCGTCTGTTCAGTTTGTTTCACTTCACGGATTGACAGCTTTAACGAGTGATACCCTTTTCAGTCATACTAACAAAGCTAAGCTATTGGATGTACAGGCAATTTAAGCAGTACCACTGTTTTGTGTCAAGCTAAGCTGTGAGCATGACACAGATGCTTGGATGGAATGCTAATCCGCAAACTGTGGTTCTTCTATAAAGGGTGACAAGTTTTTTGTGGCTTATAACATCTCTAACCACTAGGAGGACATAAGCTTGTGGCACCGCTGTGAGTTATCCTCCAAGGAGAGAGCTAAATAGCCAAATAGTTTGGGATATAAAAGACACTATGGCTGCCACTGTTGCACAGTACTCCAGGCGTTGAGGTGTATGCTGATATTTTCGGAGGAGTCTTGTTGTTCAGGGAGGACCAATTTTGCTGTATTGCTTAGTGCCTTTGGTAATGCCTCTCTACATTCAGGGCCAGTTGTACGCTAGCAATGACGTCTCATAACATTTTCATGCCTCACAGCAGGTCTTCGACAACAGGGACTTACTGCCTTTCTCCTTGCATATATCCCATTTTAGAGGCAAAAGGCCTTTATAATTTGGGGGGGGCGGGTTTGATCCCCTAGCCAACATCCCTAGGCAGAATAATTCATTGCTGAATCAGAGCTTTCCTTAGGAATATATTTTGCTTAATTACACCAACTTATAAACACTTTACTTTGAATTTTGGCTCTAGATAGAGAAATATCCCTTCACAGTTCCTATGCCTATCAATAAGGTAACAAAGGCCTATATATTTTTTCTGAATAACACAATATCACTTATAACACTTCGTTTACTTGTAGGACAAGTTAAAGGAACTAAGCTTAAATTTCCTTCCAAATAAGTAGCATACAGTCAATGAGAACACAGTTTGGTAAATGTAAATGAAAGCTTATGCCTTGGCTCTTGCTTATGGGTATGTAGTAATACAACTGAGGCATCTATAGTCAAAAACATAAAAACCTAAAAAAAAAAAAAAAGTGAAAAAAAGAGGAGGGGGGAAGGGGGTACTACCTTTCTGGGATACAGGCAAACTCTGTGTATAATCAATCCATTGATAAATTTGCAACTTTGCGGATCTTGAAAGAACATGGGAGGAGAATTTTATGTTCCCACAGGTAAAAGTCACCAATCTAAATGCCTGAAAACATACAACTTATGGCTGTGCAGGATGAACTGGGGAATGTCAGCAGAGAGGTTGACCCATCTGAACACTAAGGAATGAGGAACATCAGACTGCCTGAGACACGGTCACTGAGCATCTCTCTGAATAATATTGGGGTTGACTGTTAATAATGGACCCTAATGCTGAGAAACCTTCCTACCTCTCCCCCCCTTTTTTTTTCTTTTTTCTTTTTTTTGAAAAAAGAAAAACAGGATGGTAATGAAACCACTCCCAAACTGTAAACTAGAGCCAATTGTTACAGTGGTAATTTCCTATAAAACAGGCACAACGTATTAACTCATTAGTGCATTTTCTATTGATGTAGTGATACAATCACTTTCCTAAGTCCCATTTTTGGGAACCAAATCTTCAACACACGAACCTTTTTGAGGATACTTCCTAGCCAAACCCTAATAACACATATACACCATAGATCCTGCCTTCCAAGTGGCTTAGGGTCCAAGGAGAGACTGGGATCAAGTACAGATAATATATGCACACAAACAGATGGAAACATGGCTCAGTAGTTAAGAGCACTGGCTGCTCTCACAGAGGACCGGGGTTTGGTTCCCACTACCCACATGAGGGCTAACAACTATCTATAATTCCAGTTCCAGGGCATCCAACACCCTCCTCTGACCTCCACAGGCATTGCACAACACAGTACACCTACCCACATGCAAGCAATATACACACAATAAAACAATAAATTAAATATTAAAAGTATATGCACATGAAAGGGGGGAAGTACTGAATGGGACTCAGCAAGGAAGCATGTAGCCTTAATTCTCTATATCAGAAGCACTTGTAGTTACAGCAAAGACTATAGAATCTCCTGGGTCTGGAGGAAACTGAGGATGCTGGATAGATGGAAAGAAGCTCAGAGTTCCCATCTAGAAAGGATAGCATGGAGACTCATGTCTAAGATAAGTGTACTCATGCATTCTCCAGCTTCCAGTTCCTTTGCAGCCTTTGAATAAAAATCCTTCATTCCCAGATAAAACTGTTGAGATCTTAGTTCTGAGATCTGTGAATTTCTCTATTTTCTCTGAAATGGAATCGTCCTGTCATCACATGATAATTGGATGCTTATTAGAAGAAGGAGTATTTCCTTTAATTCACATGGAACTCAGTACAACCAAAACCAGGCAAAGGTACAACCAAAAAGGAGAACTATAGACCCATCTCATTAATGAACACAGATACAAAAATTCTCAACAAAATACTTGCAAACCGCATACAGACCCACATCAAAAAGATCATCCATCATGACCAAGTTGGATTCATACTATATGCAGGTATAGTTCAACATACAAAAATCAATAAATATAAAACACAAAAATGGACTGAAAGACAAAAACCACACGATCATCCAAATTGACATAGAAAAAGCCTTTGACAAAATCCCGCATCCCTTCATGCTTAAAGCCCTAGAGGGAATTGGATTGGAGGGATCATTCCGCCCTAGAGGGAATTGGATTGGAGGGATCATTCCTCAATGTAATCAAAGCCATATATAGGAAACCCACAACCAACATTATCCTAAATGGAGAAAAGACAGAAGCATTCCCCTTAAAGGTAGGAACTCGGCAAGGCTACCCCCTGTTGCCGCTCCTCTTCAATACAGTGCTTAAACACTTGCTAGGGCAATAAGGCAAGAAAAGGAAATTAAAGAAGTACTAATTGGAAAAGAGGAAGTCAAGCTATCCCTTTTTGCTGATGATATGATAGTTTACCTAAGGAATGCTTAAAACTCCACCAGAAAACTCCTAGAAATGAATAAGTACTTCAGTAAAGTGGCAGATACAAAATAAATCTAGAAAAATCAGTAGCCTTTCTTTACACCAACAACAAGCAACTGAAGAAGGAATACAAGGAGATCTTCCCACTCACAATAGCCTCAAAAACAATAAAATACCTAGGAACAAATCTAATCAAAGCACCGAGGATCTCTACAACAAAAAATTTAAACCCCTGAAAAAGGAAATTGAGGAAGACATCAGAAGATGGACAAACATCCCATGCTCATGGATTGGAAAAATTAATATAGTAAAAATGTCCATTCTACTTAAATTAATATACAGATTTAATGCAATCCCAATGAAAATCCCCAAGAGTTTCTTCACGGGCTTGGAAAAAATCCTTAATTTCATATGGAAAAACAAAAGACCCCAAATAACCAAAGCAACCCTGAGTGAAAAGAGCAATACAGGGAGGATCTTTATACCAGACTTCAAACTATACCACAGGGCTATAGTTATAAAAACAGCTTGGTACTGGCACAAAAACAGAACTGTTGACCAATGGAACAAAATTGAAGATCCAAACTTGAGCACAAACAATTTCAGGCACCTCATATTTGACAAAGGGGCCAAGAAGACACAATGGAGGAAAGATAGCATCTTCAGCAAATGGTGTGGGCAAAACTGGATCACCACTTGTAGAAGAATAAAGTTAAAACCCTACCTCTCACCCTGTACAAAAGTCAACTCCAAATGGATCAAAGACCTCAATGTGAAACCCCAAACTCTGAAGGTGATAGAAGAAAAAGTTGGCAGCAGCTTACAAGACATAGGCATAGGAAAAGACTTCCTAAATCAGACAGCAGCCGTGCAGGAAATAAGGTTGACAATTGACAAATGGGACCTCATTAAACTCAAAAGCTTCTGTACATCAAAAGAAACAATCAAGGAAGTGAAGAGAAAACCCACAGAGTGGGAGGAATCTTCACCTCAGATACATCTGACAAAGCATTGATTTCCAGAATATATAAACTACTCAAAAAACAAAAAAGAAAGAAAACAAACGACCCACTCAATAGATGGAGCAAAGAGCTGAACAGAGACTTCACAAGTGAGGAATTAGAGATGGCTGAGAAACACCTTAAAAAGTGTTCAACGTCGCTAATAATTAAGGAAATGTAAATTAAAACCACATTAAGATATCATCTCACTCTGGCTGGGTGTGGTGGCACACGCCTTTAACCTAGCACTTGGGAGGCAGAGGCAGAACTCTGTGAGTTCAAGGCCCACCTGGTCTACATAGTGAGTTCCAGTCCAGCTGTGACTAAAGGGAGACCCTGTCTCAAAAAGACAAAAAAAAAAAAAAAATATATATATATATCATCTCACTCTGATAAGACTGGCTAGGATCAAGAAAACAAATGATACCCAGTGCTGGAGAGGTTGTGGGGAAAGGAGAACACTCATCCACTGCTGGTGGGAATGTAAACTCATACAACCACTATGGAAAGCAGTGTGGAGAACTCTTAAAAGACTCAAAATGAGCTTGCCACCTGACCCAGGCATACCATTCCTGGGTATATACCAACAAGACATCCTACTGCAGAGATACATGCACAACTATGTTTCTTGCAGCTCTCTTCACAATAGCGAGGAGCTGGAACCAACCCAAGTGCCCCTCACTGATGAGTGGAGAGAGAAAATGTGGTACATCTACACAATGGATTTCGATGCAGGATAAAGAAAGATGACATCTGGGCTGGAGAGATAGCCTAGCGGTTAAGAGTGCCGACTGCTCTTGCAGAAGACCCAGGTTAGATCCCCAGCACCCACATGGAGGCTGAGAACCATCTGTAACTCCAATTCCAGAACTCCAGTTCCAGGGGGATCCGACGCCCTCTTCTGACCTCCACGTGCATTGCACGACATGGGTGCACAAACCTTCATGCAGACAATACATTCACACACATAAATAAATAAATAAATAAATAAATAAATAAAGATAACATCATGAACTTTGCAGGTAAATGGATGGAACTAGAAGATATCATGTTAAATGAAGTAACACAGTCCCAGAAAAACAAACGATGAATGGTATCCCTCATCTGTGGATGCTAGCACCAATTACCTAGTTCTAAGGCAAAATGAACAACGTTAATGTTACATTCCTGGTGATCTGAAAACAACTGTTCTCTTATATTGTGAATCCCTTAACAGGTTCTAGAACTAAGCTACAATTTATTTTCAGAATTAGAAATTTTTGGTTTATGGGTGGAGGTTATGTATGCATATTTTAGAGTAATATAAGATCAAAAGAATGAGGAAAAAACTAGTTTGTCATAACATCATGCCTAACCACAGTATTTATTTTATGGGAGTACTTCTTAGTATTAATTAATTAATTAATTAATTAATTAATTAATTAATTTTTTGGTCTTTTCGAGACAGGGTCTCCCTGTAGCCCCAGCTGTCCTGGAATTCACTCTGTAGAGCAGGCTGGCCTTGAACTCACAAAGATCCACCTGCCTCTGCCTCCCAAGTGCTAGGATTAAAGGTGTGTGCCACCACGCCCGGCCAGTCTTTCTTAGGGGACACACCTAGGCTTTTCTTCTCTTTCTGATTCCTAAGCTTTTCTGTACTGACCTTTCCGGTTGCTGCTTCTATCTTTGTTTTCTCTTTGGATGCTCTTGTGTTTGTTGAAGCATGAGCAGACTTTCTTCTTTATAGACTAGATACTGGCTGAAGTTCCATTAGTGGATCTCTAAGACCTTCCTGCACAGGAAGACTGGTGACTCACATTTGCAGGACGTTTCAAGAGATGCCCCCATGCATAGTCCTTATAATAAACTTATAATAAGTTTATGTTACATGTAGTTTTTTTTAAAAGTTTCAGAGTCTTCACACAGAATCAGTTTATATTCTGAAAATGCTTATAATAAAGCATTCTAATTTCTGATAAAGTATTTTATAAAAGGAGACCTTCTGAAAGAGGATCTTGTAAGATATGCATAAAAGGTGTTACTAATATTACCATAAGACATGTGCACACAAGACACTGGGGTTACCATTGCATTCAACTAGAGATTTAAACTTAACAATGGCTACGGGATCTTCAGAGGGGAACCTTGCTTCTTTGTGCTTTAATTCCAGCATGGAGGAAGGTGGAGGTCAAGGCTGACCACTGAATTAGAGCTCTGGGCTGATGCTGCTGAGGAGGAGAATGGGGAGAGAAAAGAGAAAGTGGGAGAGAGGGGAGAGGAAGAGGAAAGAGAAGGGAAGGAGGAGAGTGCCCACTCAGGCCTGTTCTCACAGACACTGAACTTTTTAGTGGGTCCTTCTCAGCTTAGCACATCCAGGGGAGGTGGTGCCATGCATGTCAAGAGCAAGCCCAGCCTGTGCAACACCAACTTCTGCCAGGCAACTGAGAAGTCCTCAATATCATTCTAGGAAGCTATAGTTTCCACTTCTTAAACATGTTTTTATATTACTATTATTATTATCATTAGTATTAGTATTAGTATTACTTTAACTGGGCAAGGCAGATTTTACTTTTGCAAAAGGATGCCTTGTGTGGTCAGTAATGTCCAGCAAGTGTGCACCACCTCTATTTCATTATTATTATTATTATTATTATTATTATTACTATTATTATTGTGTGTGAATGTATTTCCTGCATGTATGTAAGTGCACCTGTGTTATGCAATGCCCAGAGGTTAGAAGAAAAGGAATCAGATCCCCTGGAACTGGAGTTATGGATGGTAGTTAGCCACAGTGTGGGTGCTGGGAATGGAACCTGGGTCCTCTGCAAAAGCCTCCAGTGCTCTTAAACACTGAACCATCTCTCCAGACCCTTAAAAAAATCTTAGTGATAAAAGAAATTTTTGAAGGGAGACAAAAGACTGGAGAGATGGCTCAGCATTTAAGAGCACTGGCTACTACTCAGTTGCCTAGGGTAGTAGCAAAGGGTCTGGGTTCAGTTCCCAGGACCCACATGGTGGGTAACAGCCGCCTGTAGCTCAAGCCCGTCTGATACTTTTTTCTGGCCTTTGTGGGCATTGCACAACACAGGCGCACTTACATGTATGTAGGAAAAAAACACTCATACATATGAAATAGAATACCTTTTTAAAAATAAGGGAGACAAAAAAAGATATCATTGATCTCAGTGGCCAGAAATAATTATCATTAAAATTATTTTGTGGGGCTGGAGAGATGACTCAGCGGTTAAGAACACTTGCTGTTCTCAGGTTCAATTCTCAGTACCTACATGGTGACTAACAGCCATTAGTAAGTAACTCCAGTTCCAGGGGATCCGACACCCTCTTCTGGCCTCCAAGGGTATTAAATGACATGGGTACACTTACACACGCAGGCAATATACACATACGCATAAAATAAAAATAATTAAAATTATTTTGTATATTGTCCTCAACTATATAATTTGCAAATATAAATAAAGCAACCTGCAAGTGCACCATAGCAAGAAGTGAAAGCTCCTTATGTTAGTCTCCAGAGGCTACAACAGTGTATTTCTAACAGCTGAAATTGGAATTTGTATTTGTATTTATACTCCTAACCTACCTTACACAACCTAATCTTGGGTACATGATTCTGAAAACATGTATTTAGCTGTTCCCTTTTTGATGAACATTCTATTGTCTCCTATTTTTCCTGTTGTAGATTATGTCACCATTCGAATTTTAAAACTTTAATCACTGATGTGAACTGTAATTATTTACTTGAGTAAATTTTCTAAAAGCTGCATTATTGGGTCAAAGGAGGCAAATATTTAAAAGATAATAACATATTGCCAAATGTTTTCTTCGAAGAGTTGATGAACATATTTCTACTGGCTGCACTGAAATTCTTATTTATAGTGGCTGTGTTAAAAAGATGGTGCTGCACGCCTTTAATGCCAGCACTTGGAAGACAAAGGCAGGAGGATCTCTGTGAGTTCAAGACCAGCCTGATGTACATAGTGAGTTCCAGGAGAGAGGGGACTACAGGGAGACCCTGTCTTAAAAACACCAAAAAAAGGTGTTACTTCATTCTTTTTTTTTCTTCATTCTTTTTTATATTCTTTTTTGTGTTACAGGATTTACATATGGAAAAAATGATGGACTCATATGTACAAATATTTGAACAATTGAATGTAAAGTAACTGAATTATGTAGCTCTACCACTAATGGATTAAAATCCAGCCAGTAATTAACATATTCCACTTTTTACTTCATTTTAATGTCATATCCTGGTGTATTCCATATCATTCATCTTTAAGAAATTAAGCTCTTTTTAAGAAGATGAAGCAGAATTTCACCCTTTGATCTTTGCATCCATGTTACATAAGGATATCTAAGTCCTTGCCTCTGTTTCAATGTGGACATTTCTGAGGCCAGGGAAGTTGTTTGTTGCTGATGGTTAACACCTATTGAATGGCAGAATGTGGCTCAGAATCAGATCCAAGTTAAATCTCCTTTCGCCCACTGCCACTTCACACTTTATACAATTTTATTTGTTATTTATTTTGTTTTATGTGTATGAATGTATTGCCTACATGTATGTAAGTGCACCCATGTTGTGCAATGCCTGCGGAGGTCAGAAGAGGGCATTGGATTCCCCTGGAACTGGATTTACAGACAGTTGTTAGCCACCATGTGGGTAGTGGGAACTGAACCTGGGTACTTTGTAAGAGCAGCCAGTGCTCTTAACTGTTGAGCATCTCTCCAGGCTACACACCCCCCTCCAACCTCTCATGCCTTCTTCTTTCAGGGAAGTTTAACAAACAAGACCAGTTTCTCTGTTAGCAGCCAGAGGCTGCTCCTCTCTTCAACGCCCAACCTATCCAATGTCTCCTCTCAACAGCTGCTGAAATTGCTCATCTCACCTACTACCTGCCCTTCATGATTTTCTACTGAAGGTAGGATTAAATCCAACTCCTGTTATATTCTGCTATCAGATATACCTGGATCCTCTGCAAGAGCAGTGGATCCTCTTAACTGCTAAGCCATCTCTCCAGCCCCACCATATATTACTCTTGTATATATGTATCAACAAAACTTCAGTGTTCTGCATTTAATTTTACACGTTGCTAAACATTTTAAAAATAACGTGTGGTATCTTAAAAAATATGGTTGTCGGCCGGGTGTCGTGGCGCACGCCTTTAATCCTAGCACTTGGGAGGCAGAGGCAGGCGGATCTTTGTGAGTTCAAGGCCAGCTGGGGCTACAGAGTGCGTTCCAGGACAGCTGGGGCTACAGGGAGACCCTATCTCGAAAAGACCAAAAACAACAACAACAACAAAAAACAACAAAAAATATGGTCATCTGTGATTTAACTATCTTCCTGCTCTAAGTTCATTTCTTCATTACCAGCTTTTTAAAAATGATTTATTGGGGCTGGAGAGATAGCGTAGCGGTTGAGAGCCGACTGCTCTTGCAGAGGACCCGGGTTCTATCCCCAGCACCCACGTGGTGGCTAAGAATCATCTGTAACTCTAATTCCAGGAGAACTCCAGTTCTGGGGGAATCTGAGACCCTCTTCCGACCTCTGCAGCATTGCACAACATAGGTGCATAGACCTACATGCAGACAGTACGTCCATACACATACAAAAGTAAATAAAATTAAAAAATAAAAATGATTTATTTTTATTTATTTGTTTTATTTTTATTTGTGTGTGTATATGTGTGTGCACCTGAGTGCAGGTGCTTGGGGAGTGTTGGATTCCCCTGGAGCTGTTGTTACAGGCAGCTGTATCTGGGTGCTGGGAACCCAACTCAGATTCTCTGCAAGAGCAGTCCACACTTTTAACCTCTGGTCTATCTCTCTAGCCCCAGTTTTTGCTTCTTAGCTATGCGTCTTAGTAAAATTTTCAAACATTATTTTCTAGAATCAGTTATCGTTTGATATAAAATTTCTTCCTAACAAAAAGGATGAAACTGTTGGAGTCTCACAACAGACTACTTGCATCATGGAATAAGGAAAAGATGACTGCTGACAACTGATTATAGATTCATGGGTTAGAAATC
Organism: Rhizomys pruinosus; assembly: GCA_009823505.1. NCBI lineage: Eukaryota > Metazoa > Chordata > Mammalia > Rodentia > Spalacidae > Rhizomys > Rhizomys pruinosus. The sequence continues at coordinate 2,602,365 of VZQC01001442.1, forward strand.
TGCAGCTTTGTCAGGAAGAATGGCAGGTCCCAGCACTTGGAAAGTAGAAGCAGGAGAATCAGGAGTTCAAGGCTAGCCCCAGTTACATAGAAAAATCACTGCTAGCTGGGGCTACATTACAGCCTGTCTAAAAAAAAAGAAACAAAACAAAACTCCAAATATAAGTGACATATCTACAATGGAACCTTTACACCTAAGGCTCACAGAACATAGCAGGTCAGGGGCCAGAGAGACTACTAATACATCTCTCAACTCTCACCAGTGAAGCTTCCTTATGTAAGAGAAGGTGAGACATTGAAGGCCACAACTGGCCAAAGTGTAGACAATAAGAGACTGTAGAGTGCATGTGCCTGTATGGGACTCCTATATTAAACCTCTGCCACCCAGAGTTCAAGGACTATTGCAGAAGAGGGAAGGAAAGATTCTATGATCATAAGGAAACACTGTTCCAGATCTGTGGGAACTTGCTCATATAAATTTACAGCAAGATGACAGCATGTACAAGACCCATATAAATTCAACCACACAGACAAAAACAAAAACAAAAACAAAAACAAAAACAAAAACAAAAAAACAGCATAGAACTGGGAAAATGGGCAGGAGGCCTCAACATTAGCCAAGGAACTATTGGAAGCTGATCAGTACTGGCAGAGGGAGAGTTGATCTTTTATTTTTTATTTTTTTAAACTTTTTAAAATTTTATTTATTTATTTATGTGTATGAATGTACTGTCTGCATGTAGGTTTGTGCACCAGTGTCGTGCAATGCCACAGAGGTCAGAAGAGGGTGTTGGAGTCCCCTGGAACTGGAGTTCTCCTGGAATTGGAGTTACAGACGGTTCTCAGCCGCCATGTGGGTGCTGGGGATTGAACCTGGGTCCTCTGCAAGAGCAGTCGGTGCTCTTTACAGCTAGGCCATCTCTCCAGCCCCTGATCTTTTATTTTTGCCCCTCCCATGGTCTCATAGTAGCCCCGGCTGTCCTGGAACTCGATATGTAGACCAGGCTGGCCTTGAACTCACAGATCCACCTGCTTCTGCCTCCTGAGCACTGGGATTAAAGGTATGGGCATCATGCCCAAGTTGATCTTCTTTAAGATAGGCTGACTAGACTCTAGTAAATGAACTTACACTGATGGGCACCTGGTTACAGAAACTTGATACCATAGGACCTAACATATATGATAGAATGCATGAAATTCAGTGGGGGTATAGGAGGGAATAGATAGGGAAGGAGTCTAAACATGATTAAGATGTAGTATATGAAATACACAAAAATTCAATAAAAATATATAATTGAGAAAAAACATTTTTTTTTCTGTCTCAGTCAGAAACTTCAGAGTGATGGCTCCTTATCTTGCCTGGCTCAGTTTTCCTTCATGAGAAAAAGAGATAATAGTCTTCAGTGACTAGGTGTGAGCATCCTGAACTTCCTGTGAACTGCTGGAAATCTGCATGGCTGACATTATTCCTCTCCTGATGGGGAGAGGTCACATGAATCAGTGGGAATCACATTTACCAGCGAAGCTAAAACACTTGATGATTTATAGGTGTCTGGGGAGAATTCTCAAAACTGTGTGGCTGAAACTTCTTATTTTAGAAATGATGAGAAGGAGGGAAGAGAGAAAAGAAAGAGGGGGAGAGGGAGAAGGGGGAGGAGGGAGAGGAAGATGGAGAGAGACAAGAGAGAGAGGGGGAAGAGAGTGAGAGGAAGATGGAGAGAGACAAGAGAGAGAGGGGGGAAGAGAGTGAGAGGGAGAGAGATGGGAAGCATGCTATAACAAAGCTCCTTTGAGTGTTCCTGGGAGTGGCTGGGTGTGTCTAGTCACCTCTCAGTCAGAATGCTGTGTAATCCAGTTATAATGTTTGCAATGTTTAAACCTATAGGGGAGAGAAACCACCAACAAAACAGTCTCCTAGGTTATTAAATGTTTTGGTCCAATGAGTACTTTTGTTGAACTAGGGGAAATTATTGTTTGATAAAATTGTATAATGAATGAATGAATAATTCATTCTCTAAGCTGTAGTTCTCTCTTCTAAAAAAATAACCCCACAAAACCCTACCTACTCTTTTTTAAATACATGGCTTATAAAATGGATTTTATAATATGTAAGAGAGAACATTGTAGATTGTTTTGGGGGTTGTGGAGCAAATGCATTTCCTTAAAAACAAGTTTATTTTTCCCATTCTTAAAAAGTGTAGCCTAATTGGTATGAATCAGATGTTGTGGTCTTGGCAGTCTATAAAGAGAACTAGAGAAAGGTAGCTAGTGTTTAAGGAAATGTCAAACTGATTTCAAATGTGTGGATTGAATTTATCTTTGTTTGAATTAGCAGCATCAGTGCAATGTACCTCTTCCTTGGGGAGGTTATTTTTCACTCATTCATTCTGTATCCACTATGTGCTGGATACTGTTCAGAGTTCTTGAGAATGGTGAATACTACCGAACCCTGCTAAGGTTTTAGCTGGAGGAGGCAATCAACAGTAAACATGGTAGGTCATGAGTTTAGTCTAGTCTAGTCTAGTCTAGTCTAGTCTAGTATAATATAGTTTAGTTTAGTTTAGTATAGTTTAGTATAGTATAGTTTAGTATAGTATAGTATATTTTAGTATAGTATAGTTTAGTTTAGCATAGTATAGTATAGTATAGTTCAGTATAGTATAGTATAGTATAGTATAGTATAGTATAGTTTAGTTTAGTATAGTTTAGTATAGTATAGTATAGTTTAGTATAGTATAGTTCAGTATAGTATAATATAGATTAGTTTAGTTTAGTATAGTATAGTATAGTTTAGTTTAGTATAGTATGGTTTAGTATAGTTTAGTATAGTATAGCATAGTATAGTTTAGTACAGCATAGTAAAGTTTAGTATAGTATAGTACAGAATAGTATAGTATAGTATAGTATAGTATAGTGTAGTGTAGTTTAGTGTAGTATAGTATAGTTTAGAATAGTATAGTATAGTAGTATAGTATAGTATGATAAAGTTTAGTATAATGTAGTATAGTAGTATAGTTTAGTATATTAGAGTATAGTATGGTAAAGTTTAGTATAGTATAGTTTAGTTTAGATAGTATGTATATATATATAATATATATATAGTAATGTTTAGTCTAGTCTAGTCTAGTCTGATATAGTATAGTTTAGTATAGTATAGTAAAGTTTAGTATAGTATAGTATAGTATAGTATAGTATAGTATAGTATAGTATAGTATAGCAGAAACTGTGAAATCTGATTTTGTATCTGCTTGCTATAGGCTCAAATTTTATTCAGAGAAAATAAGTCTGAAATTGCTTCAGAGTTGGTTTTTTATGAAGACACATGGAAAGATATTGAAGATTGTACATGATAAAAAATATTGATTAGATATTGCTGCTCTTTGAGTATTAGCATTAGAGCTTAAAAATTGGTGTGTATTCATTGAATAGTATTGGGTTTCATAAAGGACTTCTTTTATCGTGTATTTTGACCATATTTACCTGTCATTCATTCTCCTTTCCTAATCCCCCTTATCTTCTTCCTCCCCTGTCCCCCTTCTGCTTTCATATAACTGGTTTCAAGTTTTTTAAAAAATTAGGATTTTAAAAAACAAGTCTAGTTCCTCTATATTCTCACACTAACATAACTGCAAACATTGTTTCCTGAAGGCATTCCTTTCAGGCTGTGTACTTTTACACTATAATAATTATCATAGATGTCAGACTCAGAAATTTAAAGCTAAGCTGTAGCCTTCTTGATACTTTATCTACATCTTATTCTTCTTGCATCTGCTCTAGGAACTTGGCCAGGTTTGACACAGTCAACAGAAGCTTTTAATTTTAGTTATTTTAATTTTATGTGTATGTTTTGCCTGCATGTATGTAAGTGCACCACCTGCATGAAATGCTCGTGGAGGCCAGAAGAGGATGTCATATCCCTTGGGACTGGAGGTAAGGGTGGATGTTAGTCACCATGTGTGTGGTGTGTGGTGGGAACTGTAACTGGGTCCTCTGCAGGAGCAGCCAGTGTTCTTAACCACTGAGCCATCTCTCCAGCCCAGACAGAGACAAGAGTGTTTTGAAGGGAGTTCAACCATCAAAGGGGAGAACTGACAAAACTCTAGGCTTTAAATGCAAATCTCTTAAGATGTTTAGATCACAGTACAGGCATGCAGTAAGTTGGTGCTGGAAAAGTAGTTGTGGCAAATTAGATGTTAAAATTATGCTCCAACCTTTTGGCCACTGTGATTATTTGCTGAGCTGGCTTGAGGAACATGCAAAGTAGTGGTAACTGCCATCGCGAGGGTGCGTATGCATTGCACCTTCCTATGTAGGTATTTGTATATCTTACTTCACAAGTGAAGAATTTGAGGCTAGAGAGATTACACATTTTGTTTAGGATTTTTTTTAACAGTAAGTGGTTGGATCCATTTGCAATCTTATGATTCTTCTCCCAAACTCATATTTCCTCCACCACAGCTGGGTGTTGTAATTTTCCGAGGTACCCTGCCCACATCCCTCTCTTTATGCCTTGCTTTGCTTGCTCCCTCCCTTGATGCCTTGACATACTACTTTTAGAGTTGAACTCATTTTTGTTTATGACTTTGATCCTGGTTAGTAAGAAAATACTCAGATCAAGAAGGATAGAAAAGCTGCCAACCACAGCTTATCATCAAGTTGCTTTCATTCATTTAGTCAGCAAGATTTCATTGACTGCATGTGGTAAATCATGTGGACACCAAGGTGTTACGAAATGAATGAAGCTGGCTTGTACCTTTCAAATTCTTATAGTCAACGTGGAGGAGGCTGAAGTGAAAGCTTAAGATGAAAGATTAGTGAATGAACACTAGGATCATAGATGAGCACAGCGGAGAAGCAACTGGCTAGGATTCCAGTACTTTTCTGAGAACAGATGGTACAGGAAGAGACTACCGTCCTATGAGCCACGCAGCTGCAGGAATAGTCAAGGATAGCCTCCACAATAACATCCCAGAACTCTATTGGGAATGTCCTCTGCAATCCATCAATTTCACCTATTCAGTTTGAAGTTAAATGTATTGGCAGCAACTCCAGGTACAATATCAGAATGAGTGATCACAGTTTACATAGAAAAGATCGAGGTTAGATTGTTATTTGTGCCTCTAACATGTTTGTGAAGTTTATGGTATTTCTATTGCCCCCTGTTCTTATTTCATGGGTTTCACCTTCGTGTCCTGAGTTGACTGGTAGATTTGCCTTTATTTATTTATGCATGTATGTATTTAGCTCAGTGAAGGATTCACCGACTGCCCCTTCTTGCCCAAACTTGTAGCAGGCCAGAAGCTGTGCAGACAACAGCACTAGTTCAACCTGAATCATGTCTTTCAATCTCTCAGAGGCTGCCAAGAGTCATGAGTAAGAGGCTGCGGTGGGCGGGGCGGCGGCGCAGGCTGGGCGTGGCCAGGGCGGGTGCGGCTCAGGTGAGTCTTGCTTCTTGGGCCTGGATTGCTTTCCTCCCACAGCCTCTGAGCTTCTTGCCTGCCTTTTCCCTTGCCGCTCATTTTCCAGGATAACTGTGACTCCAGGTAAGCTAAGGGCTGGTGAGTTTTCTCTTTAGGACAAATTATAAAATAGTTACAAGAGCCGACTGCAGATGCTGAAGAAAGAGGATGGTTTTTTGTTTCCAGGGTAGCCTGGCTTCAGAATGGTGGGTCACAGTTACAGCTCCAAGCCCTTTGGGGACTGGGAGATCCGCTGGGAGAACTGTCACGTAGCTACCTATACTCGGTAAGAATATGAGGAAAGAACATGTTTCGGTGAGGATAGGGGTGGAGAGCAGCCCTGGTTCACGGAAGACCGAGAATGTTTTCCGACCTATTTTGGAGTGCAGGATGAATTTTGTATCGCTAGTCTCAGAAAGGGCGTGGTACACAAAACCTGAATAAAGTTGAGCAGGTATGAACTGGGTTCACTTTCCCAGCTGGCATTGTGGGATTGAAATGCAGACTGTTCTTTGTGGCATCTTAAAGAGCAGATCAGCATTCAGCTGACAACTCTGTTTCAGGCCAAAATTACTTTCTCACTCTGGTGAGGTTCAGTATACCTCCCAAGTTGCTGGTTTCAAATGTGGATTTTTGGATTTTGAACTGAGCTGGTTTATAGTCTGTCTCATGGGCTTTGATGAGATGACTCTGCTGCTGTTGCTACTGCTGCGACTGCTGCTGATTTGTGGCTTCGTTCAAGAACTTCATACTGAAAAATCCATTTAACATGCTACGTTGTTAAATGGATTTACCAAATTGAGTACTCATAACTGGGAACCGTGACCTCTTTTTACTCAGGCCTCCTCACGTAGAAAGGCTCCCAGGGGTGATGTGGTGTCCAAAGTCTCACAGTTGTCGATGGTGTTGCCAAAATGGAAGTGGGCCTTCAGACTTAGAGCCCAGGGGTGTTTCCATGACAACACGGGTTCTCTTAAAATTTTGTCATCTCTTAGCACAGTCGGGTGTGGTGTCGCACATCTTTAATCCTAGCATTCGGGAGGCAGAGACAGGTGGATCTTTGCGAGTTCAAGGCCAGCTTGGTCTACAGAGTGAGTTCCAGGGACAGCCGGGGCTATGGGGAGACCCTGTCTCGAAAAAGACAAAAAAATTTTTTTTGTCATCTCCCATGTCTTCCAAGAAGATCTTTAATAAAATTAAATGCTCTAAGCATCATTCACCCTCAACTAAATACAAGTGTTTGGTGGGCTTTTCAGTGGATGGAGAGACAGAAGCCAGGCAGCACAGGACTCTGTGGAAAGTGAGTCAGCTGCTTTATACCTGTGCTTCCTAATGCCGCTCACTCTGCCGCTTCAGTCCCTCTGGCTTGACGGTTAACTTTGGAGCATGCGGTCTCAGCAGGCTGTTCTGGGGTGGCCCAGTCTCGTACTGGGTTGCTGCCGGACAGTAGTTGGGTGTGCTAGCAGTCAGTGTAATGCTTTAAGCAATTAGGCACAAGTATGATGTCTGAGAATCTCTGAGCTAGGCTCCTCTGTAGCTGGAAATGATGGCAATTAACCTTATTACTAATGACTGCATTGTACTTTCCTGACATCAAAACACATGTTATATGCAGTCACTCAATCACTTTATTTAATTTTCATAGTATTCTTTCACATGGAGGAAGCTAGATTTCATATTTTTCCAGCCTGGTACTGATGTCTCTTCTCCCTGAGTAGGAAAGTAAACAACAGAGGCTATATTCTTAGGCTCTATATTATAGGTGTCATAGCAGGCCAGGTTCCTCAATGAATTACTGTCCAAGGATTAGTTACACTAAAGACTCGAGGGAGCTGGGCTTGGTGGCAAGTCCCGAAATCCCAGCCTCTTGGGAGGCTGAGGTTGGAGACCAGCAAATTCAAGGCCTCGTTGGTAATAGAGTGAGTTTAAGGGTGATCTGGGCAACATATAGAGAGCTTCTCTCAAAATAAAAAAAAATTTTTTTTTGGTCTTTTCAAGACAGGGTCTCCCTGTAGTCCCAGCTGTCCTGGAACTCACTCTGTAGACCAGGCTGGCCTTGAACTCACAAAGATCCGCCTGCCTCTGCCTCCCAAGTGCTAGGATTAAAGGCATGCGCCACCACCTCTGGCTTAAAATAAAATGTTTTAAGTGCTGGAGAGATGACGTTAGCAGATAAGAGCACTGCTGTTGCAGAGGACCCAGGTTCAATTCTCAGCACTCACATGACAGCTAATGACCATCTGTAACTCCAGTTCCAGGGGTGTCTGACATCCTTTCTGACCTCTGGGGGCATTGAATGATGCAAGCACACTTACATACATGCAGGCAATACAATCATACACATAAAATAATAAATGAGATATTTAAAAATAATAAAAAAAGTTTTTAAAAATGGGCTGGGGTTATAGGTCAGCAGTAAAGCACTTGGTTAGTATTCATAAGGTTCAATCCTCAGTCGAACATACCAATAAATAAAGACCTAAGAGATTTTTTTACCATGTTTTCTCATCTGTAAATGAGGCAAGTGAGGCTAAAGGTTATCTTTAAACAGATTTATCTAGAGCTCTGACAGTGAAAATTTAGTTTTTTTCTTTTATCTTTTTGTTCTTGAGATAGGATCCCACTCTGTAGTTCAGGCTGGCCTAGAACATAGTACATAATGTGTAGCTTAGGTTGCCTTTCTTTTTTTATTTTTTATTTATTTTTATTTTTTGGGGGGTCTTTTCAAGACAGGGTCTCCCTGTAGCCCCAGCTGTCTTGGAACTTACTCTGCAAACCAGGCTGGCCTTGAACTCACAAAGATCTGCCTGCCTCTGCCTCCTGAGTGCTAGAATTAAAGGTGTGCACCACCACACTCGGCTCTTTTTTTATTTTGGGGGGGACAAGGTCTCTCTTTAGTCCCAGCAGGCCTGGAGCTTGCTATGTAGACCAGGCTGGCCTTAAACTTACAGAGAGATCCTCCTGCCTCTGCCTCCCAAGTGCTGGGATTAAAGGCGTGCGCCACCACACCAGCCTCTAGGCTCTCTTCCAACTCAAGGCATTTGTGGCAATCTTCCTGCCTCGGTCTCCTCAGTGCTGGAATTGTAGGTATAAGTCACCAGACATGGAAAAAACCTAGTTTTTAAGAAATGGGAAGCAAAATAATAGTAATGCATGTATCTTTGTGTGTGTTCATGTGTGTGTACAAGCCTGTGTACACATATCAGAAGAGTGTGGCAGAAAGTCTGTAAATAGGATGAACACTTATCATTCATTTGAGAGCATATAGGATGATAGATATAAACAAGTACCGTTTCATGGGCTAGGTAACTAACCTATACATAGGACCTTTATCTTGCCAAATGGCCTAAAGATGAAAAAGTTTGAGGACCACTGGCTACTCTATATTTAGAAAAGCTTTATATAATCCATTCAGCTTTATATGATCCATACAGCTTTATATAATCCATACAGCTTTATATGATCCATACAGCTTTATATGATCCATACAGCTTTATATAATCCATACAGCTTTATATGATCCATACAGAGAAATGAGTTCTCCCTCCTCCATGCCGGGGACACTCACAGCCCCTGAATCGTTTCACTTCTTTCTGGCCCACATTTTTGCCTGATTACATGGTACTTATCCTTTATGATTAATTCACCTTTAGTGTGACTCACTTAGATATCAGTGCTTCCCAGGAGGTGTCACTGAGATTTTCAGTAAGGGTTAGGTGTTGCTGAGGGTTCCCATGGTAACTAGTACACTGTATCAAAACAGGCACCACACTTATCATGCCACTGGCTGATGCCCTGGTAGAGCAGGAGCCAGGATGTGTTCACCTTGGCTTTCTTTAATGCTGACCTCTGCCTGACCTGAGTTAGACACTCAGATCTTATGGAATGGAAACGCAGCCTAAGCCAGAAAGGAGAACCAGGGCTCCTTCAAGTAGGAAAATCTTAGAAGGAAAGTTCTGTGTTGATGAAAAGCAACCAGCTCAACAAACAACAAAAACAACAACCATAAACCCTACAAAGGATATTTGGTAGCTTGGAAGTGAATCATTCAGGATACAGTGTTTTGGGAGCTTGAGAAACTTCAGAAAGAACAAAAGCCAGAAAAGACCCATTTGCCAAGATAGAAAGTAGTGAGGTGTGGCAAGGAGGTGGAAGGCAGGGAGCCAGAGAAATGGATTCTAGGTCTGGCCTTGTTGTCTTGCTCCCTGCGTGGGTGGCCTGGGAGAATCACCTCATCTTCCTTCACTTTGCTCATTTACAAAATGAAGAGGTGGGGCCGGACTAGATCCCACTGCAAGATCTTGTCCCACTTTAAAAGGTTATGGTTGTACAATACCTTGGCAAATACTGCAAGAACAAGCCTCTTTATCATAAATTCTTATAAAAACTGCATTTGTATTACTACTTCAGCTGTCATCTGACTTTTGTCAAAGTGAAGGTTTCTTTTAAACTTTGGGTTTAAACTGTGGGTTGAAAGGCCTAGTGTTTTCAGGGTTGAAATAATGAGAAAGTTATCTTTGTTAAAATGACTCCTGCATGTTCATGAAAGTGAAAGAAGACAGCTCTGCATCAAGTTGATGATACAGTGAAAAAAATCGAACTGACTTTAGCACTTTGAACACAAGCTATTAGTCATGTGAACTTATTGTATAGGATGTTTTCATCTCTACTGCAGTAGCTATAATTTTTTAAATATCATTTGCTCATGTAAAATGGTCTACATAGGTAGCACACTTTTTCTTGCTAATATATCTGAAATGTGTTTAAATGCTTTGTCTTACAACACAGAGAGATGCCAAGTTGGCTGAAGCCAGAGTCGTTTCTTGAGCTATGTTAGACCCAATCAGCTTTATAGTGTTTTTAGGTCACTTGGGACTAATTCTAGAGCCACTAATATGATTTACCATGTAATATTTGATCAATTCCTAAATTGGCTTCTGCTTGCCACTTGTATTCCATTCTTGTCTAGTCGCTGTGACAAAATACATGATAAAAGCAACATAAGGAAGGATGGGTTTATTTTGGCTCACATTTCCAAAGGGTATAGTCCATGCAGGGAAAGTAGACACTGAATCAACAGCCAGGAAGCAGAGTGGAGAATGCTTGTGCTCAGCTCACGTTCCCTCTTCTTCAGTGTGGGACCCTAGCCCACGGCACTGGGCCATTCACAGCTAGGGTTTGCTTTACCTCCACTAACCTAATCTATAAACTCCCTTACAAACCTGCCCAGAAGTTTGTGTCCATAGTGATTCTAAATCCCATCAAATTGACAGTTGAGGTCAACCATTACACCACCACAACACTGTCCGTGCGCAGACCTTCCATTTGATAGCTTTGGCCTGTATTACATCACTGTGCTATAGCTAGGACCCCAGATATTGAGGATTGCATGCTCTTCTCCATGGCCAAAGAGAATTTTCTGAGAAAGGAGCCAGTTGTCAGGAATGCAGGTGGGTTCTTCCTGTACTGAGGCTACCATGCAAATGAAGGTACGTGGTGGAAGGAGGGGTCTGGCTGATGGGAAACCTCCCAGGTGTCAGGTGTGCAGTGATTTACATTCTCTAACCAAAACCTGGATCCAAGCCTTGCATTGCAACACAATATTAATATATCATGTAATTAGCCTCATTAAAAGCTGAATGAATGCAGTTATGGAGTCATTTGGCTAAATGAATCTCAAAATGGTGTGCTTAATGAATGATAGAATGAACATTTCCTTTTGCTTTTTATATGCTCTGGACCTGATTCTGGACTTTCACATTCAAAATTTTTCAGCAGATTACGATGTTAAATAATTTTTCTAGGCTGGTCTGATGGTAGTGAGATATCACTACTAACATTAGCATAACTAAATAATTTTTGTACAAGATGAAAATCACTAAAAATTATTTATTATCAGTTCTGTAGAAGTTACTCTGACATCTCTTCATGGGGGGGATGTAATAGATATGTGCTAGGGAGAAAGGATGGGTTTGTTAAAGCATAATTTATGTATTTTCTTTTTAAAAATTTATTATTTTTATTTTGTGTGTATGAGTGTATTGCCTGCATGTATATGAGTGCACCCATGTCATGCAATGCTGTGGAGGTCAGAAGAGGGTGTCAGGTTCCCCTGGAACTGGAATTAAGGACGGTTCTTAGTTACCATGTGGGCGCTGTGAATCAAACCCAGGTCTTCTGCAAGAGCAGTCAGTGCTCTTAACCACTGAGCCATCTCTCCAACCCAAGATTACATATTTTCATATTATTATCAATGTGATTAGTTTTCAGGTTTGTGTAAGCATTAACAAGTTTGCAAGGATCTGAGTCTAGGCTTCCTTATTTGGTGAGGAAATAGCTCATTACTTCATGTTCATGTTGAGCTTTAGTTGTGGCTGAACTCAGAATTATGAGCATTAAATTTGCTGTTGAAAGAAGCCTGACCTCTTGCTCTGAGAATCTCTTGTATTTATTCCCCAAATCTTGAATGAAGAGTTTCTAGTAGGTTTCCCAGAAGTGGGTAGATAGTTTGAAACCCTTCACAGGCTTCCACAGCAGGGTACTCCACTGATCTCTCTGTACCTAACACTGGTTAGCCTCCCTTCAGATGTGATGCCATCTCTTATTCTTACCTTGCCCACAAGGGGAACATATAAGGGTGGGGGCGGTCTTAAAAAATTGTGAATGTCCACCGCAACTTTGGGATGCCTGGTGGTAGATTTGTAATGGGAGCACCAGTCCAGGTGCATCTGCTACACTCATCAGGGTGTAAACAGAAGGAAGTTAGTGGACATGCTACTGATACCCAATGGGGCCAGCTTTTTCTTTTTCTAATGGACTTGGTTTTCAGATTCTGGAGAATATTATGATCTATTTGAGTTCACCTACACATAACCCCATAAAGAGAATTCTGGGGAGCTATTTGAATTTTAGGAGCCTACTTTTTGATTTTATTCTTATGCCTTTGCTAGAATTTCTTTCCTGGTCTAAGATCCTGTTCCTTCACTTGATTCAATCTAGCACACATTTGGATCCTGTCTAAAGAAGCCCTTGAAGTTGAGTAGTGAAGCTTTTGCTATGATGTCAGGGTGTATGTTCTGCTGAGGTCATTGGAACGTTCACTCTGTGTGCACATAGGTCATCTTTGCTCTTTGTGTATCTGACCTATGTCTTTTTTCTTGTTCTTACAAGGACATTGGTTACATTGGATTAGTCTTATCTAACACCAGTATGACCTCTTCTTAAATAATTAAAACTGCAGAGACTCTGTTCCCAAACAATGTCACATTCATAGGCACTAAGATTTAAGAAAGAAGGAACAACTCCAAATCAATACAATCTGTGATGAAAAGGGAAATATCACAACGGACAAGGAAAAGATCAAGAAAATTATATGGGAATATTACAAGAACCTATATTCTACCAAGTTTGAAAATCTAGAAGAAATGGATGAATATCTGAAATCCTGGGAATCACCAAAGCTTGGCCAAGAGGAGACCAGCAGCTTAAAAAGACCCATAACATATGAAGAAATAGAGGATGTAGTAAGAAGCTTCCCAACTAAAAAAAGCCCAGGCCTAGACGGTTTCACAGCAGAATTCTATAAAACATTTCAAAAAGACCTACAACCATTATTTCTGAAACTGTTTAGAAGTATACAATCAGAGGGAATTCTCCCAAATTCCTTCTACGAAGCCAACATCACTCTATTACCAAAACCAGGCAAAGATCCAACTAAAAAGGAGAATTATAGACCCATCTCCCTCATGAACACATATGCCAAAATTCTAAACAGAATACTGGCAAATCGCATACAGACCCACATCAAGAAGATCATCCATCATGACCAAGTTGGATTCATACCAGAGATGCAGGGATGGTTCAACATACGAAAATCAATAAACATCATCAAACACATAAACGGAATCAAAGACAAAAACCACACCATCATCTCGATTGATGCTGAAAAAGCCTTTGACAAAATCCAGCATCCCTTCATGCTTAAAGTCCTAGAAGGAATTGGATTGGAGAGATCATTCCTCAATGTAATCAAAGCCATATACAGGAAACCCACAGCCAATATCATCCTAAATGGGGAAATGACAGAAACATTCCCTTTAAAGGTAGGAACCCGGCAAGGCTGCCCCCTATCACCACTCCTCTTCAACATAGTGCTTGAAACACTTGCTAGAGCAATAAGGCAAGAAAAGGATATTAAAGGAGTACTAATTGGAAAAGAGGAAGTCAAACTATCCATATTTGCTGATGATATGATTGTTTACTTAAGGGATGCAAAAAACTCCACCAGAAAACTCCTAGAAACGATTAACAGCTTCAGCAAAGTGGCAGGATACAAAATTAACCTTAGAAAATCAATGGCCTTTCTTTACACCAACAACAAGCAACTGGAGAAAGAATTCAAAGAGACCTTCCCACTCACAATAGCCTCAAAAACAATAAGATACCTAAGATTTAGAAGTCTTTTAGGACATAATCCTACACTTAATAAATATTAAGTAGAACCGCACAAAACTGCTATAATTTGCAATTTAAAAAATACTAATTTTAGAGCAAAGCACAGTGGCATGTGCCTTTAATCCCAGACAGAGGCAGACATATTTCTATGAGATAGAGGCCAGCCTGGCCTACATATGAGTTCCAGAGCAACAGGGAGACCTGGCCTCAAAAATTACTGATTTTAGATACTTTAGCCAAAATGGTAAGTGAAATAATATGTGATTATAAAGCTAGCTGCTTTGGATTATGCTGCCAGTTGCTCTAGCCACTTGCTGAGGAAAAGGCATGATGACGGGACTCTTGTTTTTTTTTTGGTCTTTTTGAGACAGAGTCTCTTTGAAGCTTTAGCTGTCCTGGAACTTGCTGTGTAGAACTCAAGGCTGGTCTTGAGCTCACAGAGATCCCCCTGCCTCTGCCTCCTAAGGTGCTGGGATTAAAGGCATGTGCCGACATGCCCGGCTTGATGACTGGACTCTTTACCCTGGCCAGAGTGGCCTAGCAGAGTGTGAAGATCTCAGCACACACCGAAGACCTTATGTGCCTTAAGATATTTGGCCAGACATTTCTTCACAACTACGTTTCTTTTGGAATTTACCAAAAGTTCCTTCCTTCTCCTATACAAGATTCTCGTTCAGCTGAAATAGAATTCTTACTGTTGTCAGTATGTAGCTGAGAGCACATTATACATTGGAAATTAACCCATCCTTTGTCCCTGGTTTCAGGCCCATGATGGATGCCCTGAGACTAGCAAATTCGGCTTTTGCTGTTGACTTGTTCAAACAACTGTGTGAAAAGGAGCCAGCGGGCAACGTCCTCTTCTCTCCAATCTGTCTCTCTACCTCTTTGTCCCTTGCTCAAGTAGGTGCCAAAGGTGACACAGCAAATGAAATTGGTCAGGTAAGGAGACTATGCCCCGTTTTGATTTTGAATGGGGATAGTTAATAGGGGAAAAAGAGAAGAGAGACTTCCTGGCCAGAATTGCTCAGGATTGAAGGTTATGCTATTTTTTAAGACTCTTTTAATCTATTCTAGATGTGAAAACTCATTTATGTACAGCATGAGCTATATTTAGAACATGTACCAGATTGGAATGAGAACTCTGTTAGGTAATCACAGGTGTTTCATTCACCAGTGGCTGTCAGCAAGCCACTGATATCCCTCACCTGACATATTTAAAGATCAATCAAGATGATGTTTATTAATAATTTTACTCCAAATACTCTGATACAAATAGTGTGAATCTATACCCCACCTCCTGTCCTACACTCAGAGAACAAAGCAGTCCTCTTCAACATATGATTTATTTAGAATATCATACTTAAATTTAAGATGCTAAGTCAATTTTCATTTTACCTAAAGGATAGCCAAGCTAGAATTAATGTTTTAAATGATCTATCTTCAAGTAGCCTAGATAAGTAAAATAAATTGCATGCACATATGTCTTGGAACCCTGAGGGGCTTGATTATCTCATTTGAAAGTCCTAAACTAAGGTAAGGTTTCACACACAAACACATACATATGTACACAGATCTTTTAGAGTTTCTTGGCTGTGGTTGATTACCTTTGGAAAGTTCTTGGACCTTAAAATGAGATGATTTCCAACACTGTTCTGTTTTAAGACCTCATGAGTTTTCACAGATAGGTGATACTCTCCTTATTCCTCTCCATTATTTTCCTTATGTTGATTGATGTAAGGGTCAGCAAAATCTTCCTTTCCATAAGCTGCTCCATAGAGCCCATGCTGGGGAGCCTGTTCTTTTGGTATCTGTTAAAGGATTCAAAGAGGCTAGATTCTGCTTCTGGTACTTGTATAGGGAGCATCTCTTTTGGTGTTATCAGTATTTAAAAATGGAACATCTTTTTAATGTCCATAAAATTATTACTCAAAATGTTGAGCGGGTCAGGATGAGAAATTTATACTTGAAGTTTAGTGAGGCTAGAAGAGGAAACTTCAGTCCTAATTTCTCCTTTGAACTTCCCGCGTCCATACTCGGTAACCCAGCTTCCAGTCTTCATTTCTCATCTCTTATTAGAGAAGGGCTAATGGGTCTATTCCTCAACAATAATAAAGAGACGTCTCATTACATGAATCTGGTTACCCTAGAAGTGGTCTCCTGGGCTCTTTAATTTTCTGGTCTTTTAGGCATGTTAAGATGAGTTTTATGTATGCCTTGGACCAGTTAATTTGACCCTGCACTGCCAAGACTATGTGAGTCACTGACACATGTGCCTGTTTGGTGGCATGACCTGAGTTGTGGCATCAGGGCATGGCAATTTGGAGTTATAGACTGAGGAGAGAATCCTCATATGTGGATACCACAGTTTATAGTGCCACAAAGCAGAGGAGATGCTAGACTATAGTTAGAAACAAAATAGAAGGAGTTGAGTCCTCTGAATGACAACTCCTTAGCTTTAAATGTCTTGGAGTCTTGCTATAAGAGCAAGTTTGTATCCATGTGATATTTTAAATAGAGTATTGTAATCCTCACCACTATTCAGAAAAGTGATGCTCTCAGTCCATTGTGCAGAGGGGCATGTGGGGTTAAGGGAGTTAGAAGAGATGTATTGCTAGTGGGTGAGGGCTGGGGTCAAAGGCAGAGCAGCCTGACTCTAGCTGGTGCTGGGGAGCCTGTTCTTTTGGTTTTCTGTTAAAGGATTTAAAGAAGCTAGGTTCTGGTTCTGGTACTTGTATAGGGAGCACCTCTTTTGGTGTTAATCTCTAAATGTGATAGAAATTATAATTCAGTTTCATCTTTTTCTCAGTGTGGAGATCCCTTTGAGTGAGCCTTAGGGGCAGCAAAGGGTCAACTTTTCCTCATAGCTAGCCGGAAAGAGTATCTTTATGGTAATATTTCTCAAGCAGGGATCGTTTTTTTTTTTTTTTTTTTTTTTTTTTTTCCCCTCCCTGCTCCATGGACCATTTGGTTGTCACATACAGGGACAAGAGTGCTACTGGCATCTTGCAGGCCAGGGATGCTGTGAAGCATTCTGCAGCATACAGGACAGTCCCCATAACTAAGAAGAATCTACCAAGGAATACTAATAGTGCTGAGTTTGAGCTGCCTAGCCTTATGGGAACACCTGAACACAGAGATGCCGTGTGCCCCTAATGATCTCATCAGGTGTCTACTTAGGTGGGAAGAGACAATTTGTGTGTCTCTCCATGTGTGCATGTGTGTGCAGATATGCAGGTGTCTATCTGTGTGTACATGTGCTTATGGAGACCAGAGGTGAGTTCAGTATTATTCCTTAACATTTGGACCACCTCATCTTTGGAGACAGGGTCTCTCCCTGGCTTAGGAGCCTGACAAGTAGGTTAGGGTGGCTGGTCAGGAAGCCCTAGGTATCTGCGCACATCTGCCTCCCCATCACTGGAGTTACAAATGTGCCTCCACACCTGGATTTTTATATTAACTTTTCTTTATTAAGAATTTCATACATGTATACAAGGAAACACAATCATATCCATTCCCCATTTTCCTCTTCTAACTCCCTCAATGCTTCCCAACATGGGCTCCTCCCAGCTTCATGTCCTTTTTAATTTTATTACTGCCCATCTGTGTATGGTGTAGAGCTATCCACTGGAGCATGTGAATCTATCAGTAGCTACATAATTATCTCAACTCTGGTCAGTGAAGCTTTTTGCAGTGGGCAGCAGTCAATGCCGAGATGCATAACTGGTCAAAGTGATGAGAATAAGAGACTGAGTGCTCCTCTCCCGTACCACCCGGGTTCAGGGAACATGGCAGAAGAGGAGGAGGAAAGAGTGTAAGAGCCAGATGATGGGAAGAGTGCTGGGAAATGCTGACTTCCGGGATGATGTGCTTATAACAGCCAGGAACTCATAGCAGCTGTGGTTACCTGGGCAAGCCCTGCGTAAGATCTACCCAGCCAGAATTTTGGAATAGATGGGGGAGGTACCCCATCCTTTACTGAGGAGCTTTGGGAGTTGATAGTTCCTGGAAGATGGAGAATTATTGTTCTTTCAATGTTTGGCTTTTTTGTTTTGCTTAAGCATGGATTTTGGGGATTGAATTTGGACCCTTATTTTGTTAGGCAAACACTTTATTGATTGAGTTATCTCCTCAGCCCCAAGAAGCAATGTTTTAACAATAACAGATTTTTTTTTTCTCTTAACAGGTCCTTCACTTTGAAAACATCAAAGATGTACCCTTTGGATTTCAAACAGTCACCTCTGATGTTAATAAACTTAGTTCTTTTTACTCTTTGAAACTAATCAAGCGACTTTACGTAGACAAATCTCTGAACCCTTCTACAGTAAGTTGTTTAAAACGATTAACAAAATTTGATTTTCTACTAGGAGGGGCGTTTCATATGGGTAGACCCACACCTTGGATCAGTGCAATTCATTTCCAGGCTGTTCAGTTAGGATGTGAAGATTCTTAGAATAAATCAGTTCTTTTTTTTAAATTTTTTAATTATTTTTTTTTTATGTGTTTGAATGTACTGTCTGCATGCAGGTCTGTGCACCCGTGTTGTGCAATGCCACAGAGATCAGAAGAGGGTGTCAGATTCCCCCTGAAACTGGAGTCAAAGACAGTTCTCAGCTGCCATGTGGGTGCTGGGGATCAAACCCGGGTCCTCTGCAAGAACAGTCGGCACTCTTAACCGCTAGGCCATCTCTCCAGCCCAGAATAAATCAGTTCTAGTGTAGACATTTAACACTGTGGGATATAACAGCAGTCATATCTACCAGCTCAAAATATACAGAAATGTGTGTCTCCTCTTTCCTTTCAAATATTAATAAATTTGAAGTTTTCTTCTGGGTTCCTTTTGGAGAGAAGGGATAAGGCAATATTCAACTACCTAACAAATGTATCTTCATAATGTGTGCAAAACAACTTACAATACTAAAGTTCAACTTAAAATAAAATAAAAAAACCCAACGTACAATATACTTCTTTCTCCTTAAACAATAGGATGTATGATTTGGTGACGTTTTAAGCACTCCATCTCATTCTTTTATATATATAAAAGATCTGCTTGCCTCTGCCTCCTGAATGCTGGGATTAAAGGCATGTGCCACCATACCTGGCTAAAATGATCAATTTTTATCAGCTATGAATTGATTTGCCTTACTAAGCTAGTCAGAGGGCATTTGTACAAAGCAGCTTTAGTCATTTAAATGAAATCATTTCATAAAGTATTCATATGAAGAACACTGTGGTCCCTTCTGTTAGGCCCCAGAGAGTATCATAATATTTAAGCACATCTCTAACGTTCTAGACTATAGGAACTTACTTTCTACTTTAGTAATACAGAATTGATCCAGTTCCTGTTTGGGTGGTCAGAAGTTCAAGCTTCCTAAATCTAAAAGCTAAACTACCAAGCTAAATTTAGTTTTATCATGGCATAGCAACTTTCTGCATTCTGTGTTCACGTTCGTTTTTGTGGGTGGGTGAGACCTTTTGAGAACATAAGTTACTAGATATTGTTACAAGTTTATACTTGTGGCTTGAAGACATATACACAACCATTTTTTGTTCTGTCACTTAGGAAATTAAAGAAAATTAAAATGTGAATTGTGGCTGGGTATGGAGATATTTATAAGCTCCCTAAGTGATGCTTAAAAGACGTTGTCATTGACAGTGACAACAGAGGCTCTTCATCGTGCTGAGGCACCCTGATGTTCTTAGGTGGGGCTGACATTCAGTCCCAAGGTTGGGTTACAATTAACTGAAGCTAAGTTAATTGGCCAAGGCTCTTGTGAGGAATTCATGGAGCCTAGTGCAGAAGCGTGGACATGGCATTCAAGTTATGCTTAATTTGGATGAACTTCCATTCAAGCTTTAGAATTATTTCAAGCAAACTAGAGCTTCTCATTTTCTTTTTTTTTCTCTTGTGTTCTTTTCCTTTCCTTTCCTTTCCTTTCCTTTCCTTTCCTTTCCTTTCCTTTCCTTTCCTTTCCTTTCCTTTCCTTTCCTTTCCTTTTTTTCTGTTTCTATTTCTGTTTCTTTCTCTTTTTTTGAACTGTTTTCCACTACTTCTGTTGCTGTATAGCACCTGCAAATTTACTGGTTAATAGTATGAACAGATGTGGTCTGAAGATGGCTGCTTGAATTCAAACGCAACTGTTTGTTGAAAGCACAAATTCTTAGCCTTTGATCTCCAGAGTTGAGATCAGTAGGGATGGGATTTAGGGATCTGCATTTTAGCCATGCATTCAAGTTAGGGATACTGCCGTGATCTTTTCAGCACCATGCCTCAGACTTTTATGTAAATTGAAAATACATGAAATTCCTGGAAATCTTTCTAAAATGCAGAGTGCAACTCAGCAGTCTAGGGCGGGGCCCAAGAACTTTCATTTCCAACAAGGTCTTAGGTGGTGCTTGGCTCCTGACTTTCCGACCATATTTTGAATGTCAGGTGTCTAGAGAATATCTGTTTATTTTAGCAAGAATTAGAGTTTTCTGTTCATTATTATCTTTTCTATGGATTTCCTTTATTTTATGACATATATCATATGTACATATGTACATTGTACATATATCATATGTACAATATATACAGACATTCATAAGATGTATTGCTTATTTTTTTTCTTGTTGCTGTGACAAAATATCTTCCAGAAACAAATTAAGGGGAGGAAAGATTTATTTTAGCCTGTAGTTTCACAGGTTAATTTAGTCCATGCTTGCTTTGTCCTTATACTTGGGCAGGCTGTCATGGGAGTGGTACTGTGTGGCGGTAGACAGCTGTTCATGTCATGAAGGAACAAAAGTAGAGAGTGACAATACATCTCCAATGATCGAGCTCCCAGTGACCTATATCCTCCAGTCAGGCCCTATCTTCCAAAGTTTCCAGACACTCCTGAAATTTCTCTACCAGCTGAGGACTAAGTCTTCAAAACATTGGCCTGTGGGGGATATTTCAGATTCAAACCATAACACTTACGTGTGTATACAAATATATATATGTATATATATATATGTATATATATATGTACATGTTTTTGCAATTGGGATTCATATAGCTTTGTATATTTAATACAGTGTTTCTTTGTTTTTGCCAAAGATACTAAATTGATAATTTAATAATAGATATGTTTATAATTGAAGAAGTGAAACATGGAATACAAAGAAAATTTACTGATGTGTGCATGTGGTTTATACAGCGTAACCAATTTTGAGAATGTATCCATGGTAATAGATAACTAAGGAATCCTTTTGTTAGCTCCATTACATATGCTAGGAACTTTGTGATTTTGTGATTGGATGTTTTTTCAGGAATTTATCAGTTCTACAAAAAGACCATATGCCAAAGAATTGGAAACTGTTGATTTCAAAGATAAACTGGAAGAAACGAAAGGTCAGATCAACAACTCCATTAAGGACCTCACAGATGGCAAGTATCCTTCACATGTTCTTCTATGAATAGCTAAGTCTACAGACACCCCCCCCCCCCGCCTTCTTAAGAATCCTTGCTCCAAGCTTAAAAGTACTGAACATCTGGAGGCTTCCTTGGAAGCCCTCTAACCGTGTCAACAACTTGAATTCTGGGCATTTCTTGCATCATCTCCTTACTTGGCAGTACTGCGGCGCTTCGCCTTGGTTCTCTGACAGGCTGCCACACGCCCTGGAAAGAGGTGCACTGCTCCTTTTACAGCTTGGCTTTCGGCAAATCATGAAGTCATTTTTTTTTTTTTTTTAGTCTGGAAATGGAAAATTAGCAAAACTTGATGATCCTTGAAGCCACTTCCAGCTCAAACATTCTACAACTTTATCAAAACTAAAAAATGATAAAGTAGGCAAATGTAAATCTAGAAGAAAACGAAGCACAGCGAACGGTAGCGGGAGTTCTCAGCTGCGTGGACTCACAGTTGCTCATGCTGATCTGCCAGGGTCTTCTGGCAGAACCAATTAATCCCATCCTGCCTCCCACAGTGCTTTTTTAGCTCTCTCTCTCACTGCCTTGACATCACCTCCCCCCATTAAAAGTCCCTGAGTTGTCTTCCTTGCCAGGAAGGGATTGAAACTAAAATGGTTTGGATTGCAACTCAATGACTTGATCTCTCTTTCCATAGATGTGTTTCTAGTATTCGTAGAGGTAGAGGTCTGCTGGGAAATAGCAGGTAATCACGAGGCCTGGCAATTACTGCTGGATATGAAGGCATGCGCCTCTGGGGTGAGGGAGACATGCTTCTTTTGAGAATGAGCAGAGCCCAGCATGCATCCCATTTGTGCCATGACTCGTGAGCCCTAATGTCCATCTATAACAAGATGGAATAAACAGGAACTTTAGAGTCATTTAAAACCTAGGTTCAAATCCATGTACTGCTACTTATCAACGGTGATATTTGGATACAGAGCATCAATTTACTGCACAGTCAAACGTAGTTGTTGTGAGGCTCAAATTATATTGTTCATACATTATACATACATACAATGCATGGTAGCCATATATATGCATGTGTGTATGTGTGCATATATGTGTATACACAAACACACAAACCAATATTTATGTTACTGAAATAGTTCCTTTGGTGTCATGTGTAAAGGAAAAACTGATGAGCACAGTTTCGAAAGTTCCAAACAGGGCTGGAGAGATGGCCTAGCGGTTAAGAGTGCCGACCACTCTTACAGAGGACCCGGGTTCGATCCCTAGCAGCCACATGGCAGCTGAGATCCGTCTGAAACTCCAATTCTAGGAAAACTCCAGTTCCAGGGGAATCTGACACCCTCTTCTGACCTCCGTGGCATTGCACGACACGGGTGCACAGACCTGCATGCACATAGTACATTCATACACATACAGAAATAAATAAAATTTTTTAAAAAATTAAAAAAAAAGATGGGCTGGAGAGATGGCCTAGCGGTTGAGAGCGCTGACCGCTCTTACAGAGGACCCGGGTTCGATCCCCAGCACCCACATGGCGGCTGAGAACCGTCTGAAACTCCAATTCCAGGAGAACTCCAGTTCCAGGGGAATCCGACACCCTCTTCTGACCTCCGCGGCATTGCACGACACGGGTGCACAAACCTACATGCAGACAGTACACTCATACACATACAAAAATAAATAAAATTAAATTAAAAATTATTAAAAAAAAAAAATTAAAAAAAAGAAAGTTCCAAACAAAAAGTAGCTCCAGCTTAAATTGCTGTTGTAGTTTTGCTTTTAGATTTTCTAAGTTGTATTTTCTCTCTAGGAGCTTTTTATTTCAACATCCCAATACATTTAAGGTTTTTTTACTGGAGAAGGTGGGTGCCAGGGAAAAATACTTTTGAATTTGGAAACTGAAGCCCAGGATTTCGTTTGAAGCTCTGCCAGTTACTGGAACACAAGATTCTTTGTTCTTAAGGTTTCTTCAGCCCAGCATTCCATATCCAATATAGGTCTAGCATTGGCAGGCCCAGGTTCACAGTTTATAGGGCCCAGCGCAAAAATGAAAATTTTAAGGCAGTGATGGCAGAACATTGACCCAGTGCAGGATCCTTTACACAAAGGAATGAGCCCTGAGCATTGCGTGAAAATTGGAGTCAGGTAAATGATGACGATTTTGTAAAAATGCCAGGTGCTATTCAGGTATGAAGAGCGCTTTTTAAGGGGATTTTATCGTTGAACTCTTCCGGCTGTTGAGGATTTGAGCCCTGTACTAACTATAGTTGTCATTGAATGTGAGGAGATTACAGTTGACCTTCCTAGAGGACTGCAGTGTAGACAGGAGTGGAGAGATGTAGAGGGAAGTGAAGTACCTGTCTCTTGACATCAGATGTACTCATCAGCTCAGCACATTGGGCTCTCAGAACCTCGGTTTCCTCAGTTGTGAATTGACTTTTTGGTTGTTAACCTGAACCTTTAATGGTCAGTCTATCTCTCTAGCCCCCTAGTTGTAAATTGAAAGCAATGGGGTAATATATGTGACAATTCTGAGTCCAGGACCAGGTATAAAACAAGAGTTCATTCATTTGCTCAGGAAGGTTGGCTGGGTCAGAAAGTGCTGATTTCCAATCCTAGATTTCTCTGGGAAGTCTGATGTGGTGGGGATGGAAGAGAGAAAAGAGGCTGAAATTGGACAGTCTTGGCTACCAGTCCTTACACAGTGTGGCTCTAGCAGGTGGCAAAAGCCCAAGGAATGAACAGGCATGTTTGTAACAGGTAGCTTAGAGGAATAACTGCTATGTGTGGTTTCCTAAAATCATTTGCAGGCCACTTTGAGAACATTTTATCTGACAACAGTGTAAATGACCAGACCAAAATCCTTGTGGTTAATGCTGCCTACTTTGTTGGAAAGTGGATGAAGAAATTTCCTGAATCAGAAACAAAAGAATGTCCTTTCAGAGTCAGTAAGGTATGTGCAACATCCAGCAGTAAGTAGATTAAAAAAATTTATGGTAGTAGAATGGGGTACAGGAATTCATCCCAGCATGGAATGAAGGAAATCAAGCAAGAGGGAAAAGATGTGAAATAAATTAGGTACACGAAGCCAGAGGCTCTGGATTATCAACAAAGTTTGACCATGCTCGAATCATGTTCTTGACTCGGTAACTTCTTTTCCACTTCATTTTCTCACCAGGCAATGTTGAAAATCATGGTTTAAGCAGTCTCCCTCCTTCCTTCCCTTCCCCCCTCCTTCCCTCCCTCCCTCCCTCCCCCTTTTTTTTGCAGTGCTGGGGATGGGGTTCAGGGCTTCACACATGTTAAGCAAACATTTTCTACCATTGAGCTACATCCCACCCCAATTTGAGTATTTTATTCTAACTTACAAAATGCTTTGAGGCACTTGTTGCTTATGAAGGAAAAAGTCTGCTTTACTCTTCTGTATAACTAGGAATCATTACAGGAAATATTAGATGCCTGTTTTTCAGAGCAGGCTCATTAATAATACTACTGAGGGGAATATATAAAAAATAACTTAGAGAAATGAAGTGCCTCTTTTATAAATGAAATCAAAGAACGAAAATTGGAGAATTCATGAAAGAACCTAAGAAAACCCAGGGACCTATACGATGATTTGATTTGCTCCTGTTTGGTGGGTGTTAAGAACTCAGACTTGGAGCCAGTAGGCAAGGGCACTTACTGCCAAGCCTGATGACCTGAGTTCAGTGCCCTGGACCTAAATGGTAGGAGAGGAGAACTGACTCCTACAAGTTGTCCTTTGACCTCCACAGATATGCCAGAGTATGTGTGTATAGATTCGTGGCCCTAATCCCCACTATAAATAAATATAATAAAAAAATAAAAGAACTCAGACCTGAAACAAGGAACACTTGTTACAATACTCAGAGATAGCTTGCTTTCCTTGCAGATCTTAGATATCAGCTCTAAGTGTCAAGTGTCTACTGGATTCTGGACTATCTGACATCAGTTGTTTGCTGGGTATCACTTTCTTAATCCTGGAGCCCAGGAGAAAAGGCCTTTCAGATATACCCTTGACTTGGGTTAGCTGAAGTGGCTTCCTGCTGTCTTCCCATGCATTTGTGCTCATACCATACTTACCTTCAAATATGCTTTTCCTAAGAAAATCCAACTATCTGCCTTCCCAATTCTTCCACTAGTGCTTGGTCTTTGCAAGGATACCAGCTTTTAAAAATTTTTTTATTTTATCTCAGTGTCTATAGTTCCTTATGACTAAGTGCTCTGAAAATTTGTGGATAAATGATCAATCAATCCCCAACTGCCAGGTTTTGTTGTTGTTATTTTGAGACACCTTCACGCAGCCCAGGCCAGTTTCCAACTTGTTATATATCTCAAAAATGTCCTTCCTATTTCCACCTCACTCCGTTGCTGGGATTATAGGCATGCACCACCATTATGGTTTATGTGTTGTTGGAGATTCAGCTCAGAGCTTGAGGCATGCTAGGCAAGCACTCTACAAACAGAGCTACATCCTTAGTTCAATAGTCAATGTCAGATAAAGCATCAACAGTCCATTATTCTGCAGTTTCATGGGTAAGGGAAAAGGACGACTGCTTCTGCTCTTCATAGGCTCAACATCTCCCAGGGTGCTGGTGCTGAGTCAGGTGCTGCTCTTCCCGTGTGTTCCTGTTAGCTTAGCTTTCTGGCTGCAGTGGACTCAGCTGACTATGAGGGACAGAACTGACTGCACAGCAGCCACACATATGAGACTCCACAGACTGTGATTCTTTCACATACAGGTTCTTAGCATGGTTCTGGGCATTCTTAGTGTTCTCATTCATTTGGAACTGGAGTGGCATATGCTTTATAGTCTCCACTATCACTGATGTGGGACCTGCCACATTGCCAATCATGTCAGGATGGCCCCTATTAACTCATTTGATTGATGCTTCTTGATTGATGGTGTTCTTTTCCCTAGAAGGGTTGGTAAATGTTCCCTGGGTATGTCTAAATCTCAGGCATGTGGCTAATGGTGCCTTTTATAAAGTCCCCAGGATCATGTGGAATGTCAGTGGGTAGAACTTGGACTTTGGTGTTGATCCTGTTAAGGTTTGTAGTTTTTATATTTAAGAAAGTGTTAATGGAAAGCTGGACATGGTTGTGCATACCTTTAATTCAAGTACTCAGGAAGGAGAGACAGGCAGATTTCTGTGACATCAAGGCCAGCCTGGTTTACATGGTGAGTTCCAGGCTGCTGTGGCTACAGGGAGACCTTGTCTTAAAAGATAAAAAAAAACACAAAACCATTAGTGGGTGTTTTTGAGAAGAGAAGAATGATATTCCTTTATTTTTGCTATTAAATTACACCTTTGGGTACTATCAGATCCTGGAAACTCAAACCCTGAGCAGAAAATACATGTTTGATGTCATGATTGTTCAGTGTTCCACTTAGTAAGCAATAAAATTCCACTCCAGGCTGCATGGGGACACAGCTTCCTTTACAATGCAGGCTGTATTCTTTTTCTTTTGTTTCTTTGACCTGCTTTTGTAAATCCCTGAACTTTTTGAGTGATATTACCAAATCTTTTCTCATGTCCTGTGATATCTCCTTTATGGGCTAAACTAGTGAGGTTAGTATAAAGCCTATTCTGAAAAAATTATGCACTTGAGGTACAAGTTGAATATCTTTTATCTTAAATGATTAAGACCAGAAGTATTTTTGGTTTTAGACTTCCTTCAGAAAAAAAAATATATACATTGAGTTATCTTTAGGATGGAATATAAGTTCTTAGTATGAAATTAATTTATGTTTCCTATACATCTAGTTTGAAAATAATTTTATATGATGTTTTTCATGTCTTGGTGTGTGTGTGTGTGTGTGTGTGTGTGTGTGTGTATTGTTAGAGAGTGAACCCAGGGCTTTGCATATGTTAGATAGGCAAATTTTATAGCCCTGAGCTACATCTTCGACCCTTGGTTTTTGAGAGAGTATTGCAATGTATCTTAGACTGGCTTTGAATTTGCTTTGTAGCCCAGGCTGGCCTCCAACTCAGAGTCCTGCCTCTTCCTCCGGGGTGCTGGAATTACAGGTATATATTACTGTCATCAGATAGTATCTTGTTTTGATTGCTTTCTGTTATATAGATACAAGGTCATCTTGGTCTGTTTTTGCTATTTTATACATGCAAATATAGTATATATAGATGGAATTGTAAAGTACATAAATAGCTTTTCAGAGGAAGTCATAGGGTTCTTCACAGGACAGTTTAGTGGTTTGGGTGCGTGTAGTGTGGAACTCAGTGCATATACTTCAGCCATAGTGCTCTAAAATGACAGGGGAAGTTCATGTATCTATATCTCTGTCATCTATTTTTATCACTATTGTCATCTATCTTTATCATCTAAATCAATATCTATGTGTTTCTATATATGTATTTATGTGAATGTTTTTTTTTTTTTTTTGGTCTTTTCAAGACAGGGTCTCCCTGTAGCCCCAGCTGTCCTGGAACTCACTCTAGAGACCAGGCTGGCCTTGAACTCACAAAGATCCACCTGCCTCTGCCTCCCAAGTGCTAGGACTAAAGGCGTGCGCCACTACGCCCAGCATGAATGTTTTTATATATGTATGTATATGTTTACTCTTGTGTCAATTGAAAATTAAGCCCTTCAAATTTTTCTCCTTTCACAGACAGACACCAAGCCCGTGCAGATGATGAATCTAGAGGCCACGTTCTGTTTGGGCAACATTGATGACATCAACTGTAAGATCATAGAACTTCCTTTTCAGAATAAGCACCTGAGTATGCTTATTCTGCTGCCCAAGGATGTGGAGGATGAGTCCACTGGCCTAGAGAAGGTGAGGAAGCAGCTGGGCATTTAACATGACAGCGCTACACCATGGTAAAGAAGTGCTCAGATAGAGTCCTGTGAGGTTCTAGCTCAGGCATCTCCAGGGTTTCTGTCCACTCTGGGTCTTTTCCTCTTTGAAATGGAGAATGCCCAGCATTTATTTGCTAATGGCACTAGACCAAGGATGAAACTAAACCCTTTACATCATTTTCCCCATTTAATTTTACAGCAGTCCTATGAATTAGAAGCTATTACCATGTTCTTGTTTACCAGTGAGGAAGGGAGGCACAAGAGGGTGGGTGGTAGTTAGCTAGTCTGTGGCCATGCAATCAATTAGTTATATGAAGACTAAGAGTTTGAATCCAGGAAGGTGAAGCCATGGTCCTTTTATAGGCTTGGCTTCTCCCTCCTCAGCAGAAGTGCAATCCAGACAAGAAAAGCTCTTTTTTATTTTTTAAATTCTTGAGTTAGTAGATTAATTTTAGAGAAGTTTCAAGTATATAGAAAACTAAGCAGTAAATACATGTTCTCCTTTTCTTGCTCCCAGTCATAGTTTCTCCTGCTATTACCATCGTGCATTACTGTGATTCATTTGTAATAGCTGATGAGCCAGTAGTGATACACCATCAACAACCAAAGTCCAAGCTTACTGTAGGATTTACTCTGTGCTGTGTACTTCAGGGTTTTGAAAATTTCTTTAAATTCATGTGCACACAAGATTTTACTCTGATCCAAAACTTAATCTTATATATTCTATTATTTTATAATTGTATATTTTATTTCAATAATATAGTAATTTACATTATATAAATTAATCAGATTATTACAGGCCCAAGGTTTAAAGAAAGGTAGAGGTTTTATTTTTTACCTTTTTCTACCCTATCAGCCTCTGACCAGCCCACTGAGGCCTTCTCTTCTCCTTTAAGCCTGTTCTTCCTGGCTTCTTTTTGCTTAACTCCACCTGGGCCTGGCTGTCAGCCAGGCAGGAGGTAGGCTCTTGCAGAGTAGGGATCACTCATAGTATTTCCAGTGGCTACAGGGGAAATCCCACCAGTCTCCCTCTTACCTGTGCTTTAGCTATTAGTACGTTGCATCCATCACTGTTAGCTTTTCTGATTCCCAGCCACACTCTTTTTCAACATATGGTTCTACCTAATTTTTATCACATTTCATAACTTACTATTCAGCTATCTGGGATTTTAGCTTTCTTATGTAAAATGCCCTTGTAAAAGTGTCATTTTTTCCCTTCTTAATGTGCAGAATGAAAGAAAATTATCCCTTGAGTCTCACGCAGCAACATTTAAGAATTAAGATCATATTGGTTTTAGTTCTATAACAAAATCGTACAACTGTGTGTGGTTGAAATGACAGATATTTACTTTTTCACTTTTAGAGGCTGTAGATTTAAGATCAAGGTGTCAGAAGAGTTGGTTCCTTTGGAGGAGTGTGAGGAAGTGTGTGCATCAGGCCCCTTTCCTGGCTCTGGGTGGTCTGCTGGTCTGCAGACACCTCACCTTCACCTCTGCCTTCATCTTCTGGCTGTGTCTGTCTCTGTGTTCAGTTCCCTCTGTTTTATAAGAACACCAGTCAAATTTGATTTGGGCCTACTCAAAAGACTTCAGCTTCACTTAATTAGGTCTGCAGGTGACCATATTTCCAAGTAATGGCCAGCCTGAGGTACTTCCATTAGGATTTCAACATATGACGTGGAGGACATGGTTCTACAGGTACCACATACACCACAAGATCTCTGAGTTGTAGATGCACTTTTGTGCCCTCACTCCATGCTCAGGTGGTAAATAGACAAACGACATAATTATTGGTCCAACTTTCATTATCTATGGCAATCTTCTGGTCCTAGTAATTTGTGTTAAATAAAATGAGAATATTAATTGAAAAGTAATTGTTGTAGACCAACAAAGCAATACAATTGTTGCTTCCCCATTAAAAAAACACACCATCTTGTGACCTTGCTTTGCCCTTGATTTTACAGGTTAACACTGCAGTATCACTCTGTGATGGTAACAGTCGGGACATTATTACTCTTGGTGGCACTTGTGTTTCTCTTCTAACCAGAAGAGACATTGGAAGGTCAAGGAGGAATTTAATGTAATTTGCTCCATGAAGAATTTTATGACTAAGCTATTTTGTGCTTCATTGCATATCTATCATTTTTAAAACCAATTGAAATGGTGGTGTTCACCACCTACTACCTTAAAGAACAACCCAGAGACCATCTAAATTTCCATTCTAAAAAAAGAGAAAGAATACTTTTAATTAAATTTGATTCCATGCCTAGATCATGAATAATATGGATTTCTTTGTAGAGAAATTCTAATAGTGAAGATATATATATATATATATATATATATATATATATATATAAAACCCAATTTCGCATTCATTTCAGTGTTGTATATGTAGCATCATAACCTACATATTTATTTCTGTAAAGCTTCTTTATAATTAAAGACAAAAAAAGCCATTCCTGCATAAATTTCACACCAGAGGGAGCCTTCTTGTCGGATGGGGAGAAGAAGAAGAAAGCTGGGGTGCTGGTGGATCTCATATGAAGAACCGGTCCCTTGCCAGATGTGCTGGACTGTCCAAGGTCCATTCAGATTCTTCAAAACTGGCCTTACACCAACACTTCATGATTTTACAATCAGCAGTAAGTAAAATTAACTTCTTTTACTTTTTGTCTTTCAGATTGAAAAACAGCTCAACCCAGAGACACTGTTGCAGTGGACCAACCCCAGCACCATGGCCAATGCTAAAGTCAAATTATCCCTCCCTAAGTTTAAGGTGGAAAAGATGATTGATCCTAAGGCCAGTCTGGAAAGCCTAGGGCTAAAAAATATCTTTGATGAAAATACATCAGATTTCTCTGGAATGTCAGAGACCCAGGGTGTGGCCTTATCAAATGTGATTCACAGGGTATGCCTAGAAATAACAGAAGATGGTGGGGATTCCATTGAGGTGCCAGGATCCCGCATCTTACAACACAAGGATGAATTCAATGCTGACCACCCATTTATTTATATAATCAGACACAACAAAACTCGAAACATCATTTTCTTTGGGAAGTTCTGTTCTCCTTAAGTATCAGGGCCCAGTTAAGTCCAACCCAACTTGTTTGCAACTGCAGATTTCTGTAAACTTTGAACCCAGAGAATCCCTTTCTATATAATAAATTGTTAATGTTGCTGGATTAGGAAACAGCCAGTACTTGTTATATGCAACCTTTACATTAATAGACTCTTCCTTTTCCAATTCTTCTTTGTTTTACTTTGTAAAAGAAAATGGCCCATACTTATACTGGAAAGGAATAACCCAAGGGGTAGTGACAGAAATAAAGTCATCAGCACAGAAATTTCCTATAAGGAAGCTATGGCAGATCTTACCCTAGGGCTTTGTTTTTCTCCACTCGAATAAAGAATATTCTAGACATTTTCACTTTCTGAAAGTCAAAGAAACTCTGGAGCATGAGGCCTACACAACCATCTGTGTCCAGTGAAATTCTGTCATGTGCTCACAGTCCTGAAGGTCCAGAAGTCTTTACATTAAATTGTGTAAGAAAGAATTTTTTGAGATAGGGGATTTTTGGAAGATAATATGTTATAAATACTGTATATTATAGAACTCTATAAATAGGGTCTAGAACTGCATCCTATAAATAAAAATTTTAATCCTTCTCTAGCAAAATATAGGATTATTTATTTAAAATGGAAAATTAAGGATGATAGTTCAGGAATGATAAAAAGTGAGTACCCCATTGGCTCATGAAAACTTTTAGATACTGAGTTGTTGGCTAAAGAATTCTGGACCTAGACCAGTTGAAGAATAAGACTCTGGGGAAGCTCAGCTCTAAAGCTTGGCTTTCAGTCTTTATAGAAGTCCCATCTGATCATTTGGTTGGCACTGGATTGGTGGCAGGGTTTCTAACTGGATCACAAGGTTTTTGATGTCTTTGATGCCAGGAGCTTAAAATCCATGTGGATTTTCATGCTAGTAAGAGAATTTTATGGGTGTTGAAGGAACTTTCCTCTCTGTCTAAAATGATAGTGGGAAAAAGGAAGAGACCTAAACCCCTTAGAAAATATAGGTAAAACTATTTAAAGTACCCATCATGCCTTGACGCATATTTTTTTAGTTTATGAATCTTGTTTCAGAAGGTAGTTTGTAATTTACACAAATAGTAACTTGTAAAGTGGTTCTCATAAGTTATCTATGTTCTTCTAATCACTACCAAAAAGAAATATTTGCTGCAAATTTTATGCAATTCCTTCCCCTATTCATTCCTTGCCATTCATTGTAAATATGTTCTTCTTACTCCGAAGAATTGAATTTCTTCTGTGCTGTTGACAATAAAAGATTATTGAATTATATGTCTTGTTCTTTCTCTATTGACTTAGAACTTGTCTTGAAATAGAACCAAGGTATCCATTTACTAAAAGCATTTTTATATGCAAATGCCCTTTGAAAGTTAGTTAATATAGACTACAATGAAATACAAATGATTCCTGCCCTTCTTGTGTAGGAAGCTTCTTTTGCCAAGAGCAAGTACAACATGGCCTTGCTACGAGAAGGAGGAGCACAGTACTCACCTGTGGCCACTGTAGGAAACTGACCTCTGGACGCCCAAACCAGTCGGTTACTTTCACAACCTGACCTGAGAGGTTCTTCCAACTCAGATCCTTAGTCTGGAACCTTTCCCACCCTTGGAGGTGATTTTCCCACCTGCCCAGAGACTGCTGGCCCCTGGACAGGAATTTCAGGCTGATGGCCTATCTTCATTCAGCCTATGTCCATTCACAATACACTTCATCACATCGGCTATCCAGGTTGGTGGTCTAAGGACTGCTGTCCAACCCACTGGTCACCTTAATGAAATGCAGGCCAGGGGGCTGGAGAGATGGCTCAGCAGTTAAGAGAGCAGACTGCTCTTGCAGAGGACCCGGGTTTGATTCCCAGCACCCACACGGCGGCTAAGAACCATCTTTAACTCCAGTTCAAGGGGAATCTGACATCCTCTTCTGACCTCCGCGGCATTGCACGACGCGGGTGCACCAACCTACATGCAGACAGTACACTCATACACATGAGATGGCCTGGCGGTTAAGAGCGCCGACTGCTCTTGCAGAGGACCTGGGTTCGATCCCCAGCACCCACATGGCAGCTAAGAACCATCTGTAACTTCAATTCCAGGAGAACTCCAGTTCCAGGGGAATCTGAGACCCTCTTCTGACCTCCGCGGCATTGAACGACACTGGTGCACAGACCTACATGCAGACAGTACATTCATACACATACAAAAATAAAATTAAGAAAAAGTAATGATGGTAATGGAGAATTCGATTTATTGCCTGCAACAGCCTGCTTTTATAAGCAAAATGACTTCAGCTCCCAGAGCCAATCACTGACTCCCAATTCTGCACAGTGCTGCCCACCCAACATCATGCACCTGGGCCACATTGTCTGCTCCTTTTTGGGGCAGAGTCAGAGAAGTCTCCTGACTTCCACCCACGTGGTGCACTGAGGGGTGCTCGCTGAGAACTAGCCCCCAATTCAAACTTCCTACATTCTTGTGCTTCTACTTCTCGGGCATCAGCTCTTGAACTCTGTTTATCCTACGGAAGAAAAGATCAGAACAATGTGAGAACGACTTACGTGTTACTTGAAATCAGCGAGGGGAGCATGCAGTGGCTTTTTCAGGCCTTTTTTGCTTTGGGTCCTTTCTCAAAATGCAACTTTATTAAGATACATAAGCTCATCATGCTTTCTTATACTAGTGTTTTCCAACCATGGGGAATTCTGCCCTCTAGGGGATGCTTTCGTTGCAATTACTGGGAGAACATCTCTTGGGCAGAGGCCAAGGAAGCATCTCCAAATAGCCAGATGACTTCCCCCAACAGTATTAGCCAGCCTTATAATGCTGACGGAGATGCCCCTGGTCCTCTTGTCGGACAGCCGTGGGAGTGTTTCTTAGGCAGAGAAGGAAGAAAGGACTGGAGTTCTTGTGGAGGATGCAAGATATCTGCCTGCCGTCCACTAAAAGGACATGTAGGAGTTATTTGGTTGGTCACTTTGGTGAAGGCAGCTTGGAGGGCTTGTCTGGTGAGGGGCTAACTGGAGAGAAAGGGGCCTTTAGAACCATGAGCACGCCGTGAAGAACCAACATCTGGTGCCTCTCACCCCCAATAGCAGATCACAGTAGCTGCAGTCAAGCAAAGCCTCTCTGCCAACTCCTCTTCTTCCTGCTCTCATACCATAGTGGCATTTGGAAGCAGAGCAGAAGGATGTGGGCGGTGGAGAGTTAGAAAAGAGCCCAACTTTAACTTCCTTTCCCTGTGGGTTAGTAAGTTGAAGTGAGACCCAGCTATGGTGGATGGCGACGTTTTACATCAGAAGAAACTCAGTTCTTATTTAGGTTCCTGAGCTTGTTCAGTTCTGAAAATGTCCATTGATGTATGAATGTGGCTGGAAGAGCTATAGTATGGGGAAGGAGTTTCTCTAGGGAATGGTGAAGAAAGGGGGGTGTTGAGGATGGTGTTCAACAGGGCATCCGAAGGTGGGAAATACCCAGGATGCATTTTGTTCTCATGCTGCCTGGTCTAGCTCACCCATAACTGTCATAGCTATATTTTCTTAATTAGTATTCACAATAAATCCATGAAGAAGACACCATGTGCCCACAGTCAGTTCACAGAGCTGGTGCATGCTAGTTTTGAATCCATGTAGATGGAGGCCATAGCTAGCCAAGGATTCTAGTTTCTATATTCAATGCCACCATCTTCCACTTGGCACCAATTCCCTGCAAATGGCTACTAAGCGCCCCTCAAAGACTCCTTCTTTCCTCTAGATCTCTCTCCTTACAGTTCCTAAATTTCATCTTTTCCCGGCAGTCCTTTGCTCATTAGCCAAAACATCCCAGCGTCACACATGTTGCATTAGTAACGGGCTGAGTGGCTTAATTTATTTATTCTCACCATGTCTGTAGAGATAGGAGTTAATTCCTCTGAATAGACAAGGCAAGATCCAATACCAAAATTGGCTTTGGGAAGTCAGTAGCCCCATGGCTTGATGCAGCAGGACCCAGAGTGTTCATGCCTGTGCTGTCTTGTGATGAAGAAGCGTCTAGCTCAGTCATTTCTGTTCTTCCATCTAGTCCAGAAGGGCAGTGCCATGCAGTGGCACACTCCCTCCGTCTCCATGATGGAGACTGCATTCTTGAAGTACTTCAGGGGCTGTTGAAGAAGGCTGGAGGGATGGAGATGGCGTCAGCAGGGGGAGGTTGGGTACCCATGGGATGCTGTGCATTTACCTGGATTGATCTGGCGTGGCAGAGGCTTGGGGAGGAGCAGGCTGTAGCTTTCAAAGGTAAGCTTGGTTGAGAGCTATTTTTCCCCAGTTTCAGTGATGCAGCAGCAGGAAGGCCAACCTAGAGCTTCCAGCCCCTCTGCTCCACCCAGCCCCGGAGGCCGTGGAAGCATGGCCGGAGGTCCAGGGAGCACAGTTCCATCTATTTGAATTCTAGGTTTCTGAAGGAAAACTTGGAAAATTGAATGATTGGGAAAGCAAAATTTTAAAAGTGGTTTTTAGGGGGGAAAGTTGTGGAATCTGCTGACTGCTGGGAAAGTGGATGGAGCAGTGTACAGACTCCAGCGAGGGTCCTCCAAGGAGGACCCCACACCTCCATTACACATAGATTGGGCCGTTGGCCCCATTCCAACTAAAAGGTCTGTTCTTCTGAATTTTCATTTCATTAAATTAATTTGAATGGAAAGTTGGAAAAAAAGACACCAGTGCTTTTTCACAGCTCCTTTTTCTTACTGTACTTAAGCATTAGGTCATCTTATTTCAAAAGTCTTGTATTTCCAGATAGTTTTAACTAAGCTAATGCTTAAATCCACCAGACTTTCTAGGGCAGGTACTCACTACTTAGCATTTCCCTGTCAGCTAGTGTTAGGGTGCACTTCCCCTCTCTGTATCATGGGGACCATGTGTGACTGGTTCCTACCATTCCCCTCACTTTCTCTATCTTCTACTTGTGGCTTTGATCTGTGCAGCTAGGAATTTAGACATTTATTGGAAATGTGTGTAATGTGAAAATGGGCTAAGAAAGTAGAAAGGAGGCTTTCTCATGGTATAAAATGCTCCAGGTTTGATATGATGGATTTTAGAATTTGATACCATTGTTGACAGTTCATAAACCATTACACTTCTGTCTGGATCATGAAAAATTGATTTTATTTGTAGCTATTATGTGGACAGGTAAGCTATTGTTAAAGCACTTTACAAAGGTCGAATTTTAATGATCTCAAACTACATTTGAATAATTTTCCTCATGATCTCTAAGTTCCCCTTTTAAAATATTTTTTCACGAATGCACCAATCAGCATTGCTTGAATTGCTCTGTTGCATGCATAGTTTTGGGCTAAGGGAGATGGATTTAAAAGAGAGACAAACTTGGATTCTATGCTCTGGAAATTTATAATTTAATTAGACAAATGACATTAAAGATGACCTTTAATCATAGCAACCCTGAACATTACCACATTTTCTTTTATTTTTATTTATTTTTAAAAAATATTTTATTATTTTAATTTTATGTGTATGAGTATATTATTCCCTGCATGTGTTTCAGTGTACCTGTTGTGCAATGCCCATGGAGGTCAGAAGAAGGAGCCAGGTGGAGTTATGGACGGTTTAGTTGACATGTGGGTGCTAGGAATTGAGCCTGGGTACTCTACAAGAGTAGCTGCTGCTCTTAGCTATTGAGCCATCTCTCCAAGCTTATTTATTCATTTGTTTATTTTTTATTGAAGTTTTGTGCATTTCATGCATTTCTTAATCAAATTTATACCTTTCCCCATTCCTTGCCCCCACCCCACCAGAGTTCATGCATTCTGCCATACA
Source organism: Rhizomys pruinosus (assembly GCA_009823505.1). Lineage (NCBI taxonomy): Eukaryota > Metazoa > Chordata > Mammalia > Rodentia > Spalacidae > Rhizomys > Rhizomys pruinosus. The sequence continues at coordinate 2,639,408 of VZQC01001442.1, forward strand.
TGTCTTACATCTTTTTCTCAGGCTTTTAAAATATTTTTCGATGCAAAAGTTTACTGCTTTGGGTAGAAATTTACTGTTTCAGTCAGTTCTTTGACCTGGTCTTTTTTTGTTGTTCCTTCCAATTTGTATTGCTTCAAAATATGTATATATAAATGCCAGACATATACCAAAATTATGATGTCCAAAAATAAACTATAGGTTAATTCCAAAACATGTTTATGGATTCACATGTGGTGTTAGGAGCCAAAAATGAGGGACACTTTACATCATTTGTTTGGGAATGTGACTGTGTTACTTCATTTAGCATAATGGCTTCTAGTTCCATCCATTTGCCTGCACAGTTCATGATGTCATCTTTCTTTACCACTGCATAGAATTCCATTGTGTAGATGTACCACATTTTCTTTATCCACTCGTCAGTTGAGGCACACTTAGGTTGCTTTCAGCTCTTTGCTATTGTGAAGAGAGCTGCAATAAACATAGATGTGCATGTATCTCTGCAATGGGATGAGTCTTGTGGGTATATACCCAGGAGTGGTATGACTGGTTCAGGTGGTAGGTTAACTTTGATTCTTCTAAGAGTTCTCCATGCTGCTTTCTATAGGGGTTGCACGAGTTTGGATTCCCAGCAGCAGTGGATGAGTGTTCCCCTTTCCCCACCACCTCTCCAGCATTTAGTATCCTTTGTTTTCTTGATCATTGCCAATCTTACTGGAGTAAGATGAAATCTTAAAGTGGTTTTAATTTGCATTTCCTTAATTATTAGCAATGTTGAACACTTTTTTTTTTTTTTTTTTTTTTTTTTTGAGACAGGGTGCCTGTAGCTACAGCTGTCCTGGAACTCGTTCTGTAGACCAGGCTGCCCTCGAACTCACATATATCTGCCTGCCTCTGCCTCCCAAGTGCTAGGATTAAAGGCGTGCAGCACCATGCCTGGCGATGTTGAACATTTTTTTTTTTTTTACTTTTTAAGATGTTTTTCAGCCATCTTTCCTTCTTCATTTGTGAAGTCTCTATTCAGTGCTTTACTCCATCTTTTCAGCCAGTTATTTGTTTTCTTGCTCCTTTGTTTTTATTTATTTATTATTTTGTATATGTACTGTCTGCATGTAGGTTGATTCACCCATGTTATGCAATGCTGCAGAGGTCAGAAGAAGGTGTTGGAGTCCCTTGGAACTGGAGTTAAGGACGGTTCTTAGCTGTCATGTGGGTGCTGGGAATCGAACCTGGGTCCTCTGCAAGAGCAGTCGGCACTCCCAGCCACTGAGCCATCTCTCTAGCCCCTGCACCTTTGTTTTTTGAGTAGTTTAATACTCTGGATGTTAATGCTCTGTCAGATGTATCACTGGTGAAGGTTTCCTCTCATGCTGTTGGTTTTCTCTTTACTTCTTTGATTGTTTCTTTTGCTGTACAGAAGCTTTTGAGTTTAAAAAGGTCCCACTTGTCATTTGTTAACCTTATTTCCTGCACAGCTGCTGTCTGATTTAAAAAGTCTTTTCCTACACCTATGTCTACACCTAGGTTACTGCCAAAGTTTTCTTCTATCATTTTCAAAGTTTTGGGTTTCACACTGAGGTCTTTGATCCATTTGGAGTTGATTTTTGTACAGGGTGAGAGATAGGGGTTTAATTTTCTTCTACAAATAATGATCCAGTTTTGCCAGCACTATTTGCTGAAGATGCTTTCCTTCTTCCATTGAGGTTTTTTTTCCCCTTTGCCAAATATGAGGTGGCTGAAATTGCATGTGCTCAAGTTTGGATCTTTAATTTTGTTCCATTGATCTATGGGTCTGTTTCTGTGTCCATACAAGGCTGTTTTTATGACCATGGCCCTGTAATATAGTTTGAAGTCTGGTATAGTAATCCCCCCTGCATTGTTCTTTTTGCTCAGGGTTGCTTTGGCTATCTGGGGTCTTTTCTTTTTCCATATGAACTTTAGGATTTTTTTCTAGGTCTGTGAAGAAGCTCATGGGGAGTTTAATTGGGATTGCATTGAATATGTATACTACTTTGGGCAGGATGGCCATTTTTACTATATTAATTCTTCCAATCCATGAGCATGGGAGGTCCTTCCATCTTCTGGAGTCTTCTTCAGTTTCCTTCTTCAGGGATTTAAATTTTTCATTGTAGAGACTTTTTAGTGTCTTGGTCATGTAATATGTCTGAGTGTATTGCCTGACCGTGAGTGCACTATGTCCTGCAATGCCCTTGGAGGTCAGAAAAGGGCATCGGATTCTCCTAAAATTGGAGTTACTGATGGTTGTACACTGCCACGTGGGTGTTGGGAATTGAACCCTAGTCTTCTGCAAGAGCAGCCAGTGCTCTTAACCACTGAGAGGTCTCTGTAGTCCCACTTACCAGATTTTTCATGTCAGTCAAAATGTTGGACTATCCCCAGGGTCAGTGCAAAATTGAGCCCCTTCCACCGGGAACCCAGAGGAGTTATTTGTATTCTCGTACCTTTGTCTTACTGAATGCTCCAAGGAGCCTGCGATGGCTTGCAGATTCTCAAACTTCATTTCAGGACAGAGGAAGCTGAGGCTCTTGGAATTCTTAGTAATAGCTTCCCTGACTTGTTGTCTTTCCACAAAATACTAGTGCCTTTGGTATGTTATTCCTTCTGAATACTTTTTTCTAAGTAGAATATACATGCAGAAAAGGCTATGTACGTAGAGCTGGATGGTGTTTTCACATTGAATGCACCTATCTCATCAGGAGTCTCTGAAGATTTTTCCTGATCCGTGCTCCCCATGCTACCTCTCTCCAGGATTAGCTGGTGTCCTCGAACAACACACAGAACAGTGTCTGTCCTGTTTTTGTACTTTACATAGATGGACCCACACTGTCAGTTCTTTTACTATTTGGCTGTGCAAATATCTTCCATGTTGTGTGTGGTTCTGGATCATCTTGTGCATTGCTGCACTGTTTTTTAATTTGTGAATATATTAAACGTACTTCTACTAATTTTGGTGCTTGGTTGTTTCCAGTATTTGTGTAATTAGTACTCTTACAAACATTGTAGTGCTTTTTGGTGAAGAATGTATGCAGTGCTGATGTATGTATGCATGTATGTATGTATGTATGTGTATAACATACACATTCTCATATAAATGGCTGTTCAGAATCAGTTTGCTGAGCCTGGTAATGCAAGCCTTTGGTAGATGGGCGGTTTTCCAGAAAGGTGCCTCTCTATCTTTTATTATCATTATTAGACCACTGTTTATAGTGATTATTGCTACTCCAACTGTTACTCCCACCATAGGCATTCATTCTTAGAGTTTGTGAACTGGACTCTTTGTTAAGCTGATCCATAGTAAAATTCAGCTTCGACAACAGCCCTATGGCAGCTCCTTTGAAATGAAGATGACTGGAGTTGAGGACTGAAACTTCAGCTCTCTGATTCTCTGGGACTTGGTTATATTACAAACTTTTAACTGGTGAATAAATCATTTACCTTAAAAACATGTTTTCTTTCTTCTATTTATGTTTGAATGAATTATTATGCTAAATAGAAGACAGATGAATGTGGATAAAAATAAAAAGCTTATTTACATAATAAGCAAGCCTTCCAGGAATGTTTACTTTTCAAATATTTAAATATAGCACAATTTTTCAAAAGTTCTGTTCTTCTCTGAGGGGCTGCATTCAGTTTACTGTATGTCATTTACATCAGTTAACATTTTCTGTCTTTTTGTTTTAGCCCTTGGACAAGAAGATAGTTCTGTAACATTCATTTACATTGTGAACCTGAGCCTTTATCAGCTGCACCAGCTTTTCAGCCTAAGTTTCTTTTAAAAATATTTATTGTTTATTATTTTATTTTGTATGTATGAGTGTATTGCATGCATGTATGTAAGTGAGCCCATTTCATGCAAAGCCCATGGAGTCAAAAGAAGGTATTTGATTCCCTGTAATTAATTAGAGTTACAGGATTGTTAACCACCATGTGAGTGTTGGTAACTGAACCCAGGTCCTCTGTAAGAGCAGCCAGTGCTCCTAGCTGTCTAGCCCCAGCCCAACATCTTATTCACAGCCTCATCCCACTGTCATGGAAGATGTAGGAGACAGGAGCTTCACTCTTCAGTAGATTTTATCTCTGTCACCATCCTCTGCCCTGAGAATCGCTGCTGCTGGAGTTTGTGAGAGCCTTTCATGTGAGGAAAACAAACTGTTTCAGTGCTCTGAAGCACTGTTTTCTTCTAAAGACGTGGAATAGAAAAAGCAAATAATGAAAGGTACAGGTGTGTTCCTGGAACTTCCACTGCCCCTAGGAATCTTGCCAGATCCATCAGATGGCTTCTGTCTCTTCTGTAGGCTTTTCATTCCTCCCACACCTTTGGGAACAAAGTCTAACACACAGTAACTATCAATAAATACTTTTTAGTGTTGGAAATAGAATCCATATCTTGGTTGTCTTGCTTGGTCCTTGGACCTAACAAGGGCTTCTCTGATGGCTCAGAGGAACTTGCTCAGTGTTCCTGATAGCATGTCTGAGGAAGTGGTAGTTTTGTGAGGAGGAGAAGCTGGTGTATCAAACAGGAGTCTGTGGTTGAAAACTCTTGAAAAGTTTGTGTTAAAGTTACACACTTCAGAGAAGGTAACGTGTGTTCTGAATATCTAGAAAATGCTAACTTGCTTGTTTCTTGAGGTTGTATGACCTCTAAATCTGCTTTCACACTGCATCTTGAAGGGCTACTATTTAGTGTAGTGAGCTTTGGGGAAGGTTAGCTTATCTCAGAAACTGATCCCTAGAGAAAAATTCAGATTTGTTGAATTGCAATGAGGATACTAAAGCCCTGGACTCCAACATCCAACACCTTATAAAGGGCTCAGATTCTATGAGAGAGAGAGAGAGAGAGAGAGAGAGAGAGAGAGAGAAAGAGAGAGAGAGAGAGAGAGAGAGAGAGAGAGAGAGAGAGAACGAGAGAGCAAAGGGAGCTATTTTATTTCGGTGATCCTTGTGGTACCAACAGTCCCCAGAAGCAAGTCAAATCCTGCACTTACCTACTGGGAGCTTAGCACCACCTTCACCTCCCCAAATATGATCAAGGATCTGACATTCAGCCTTGACACTGGGAACAAATGTTCCCAATGTGAACAGACATAATCACTACATACTCCCCTTTCCCTACTTTAGCAAGAACTTGGAAGCTTGACAAGGATTTCCTGTGCCAATTCTAGAATGGCACATTTGTGGTTAGGCGACTCTTCTTTTTTCCAGCAAGCCCAAAATGGTTGCCAAAGGAGGGAGGAAGTGTCAAGAGGGTGCGATGAGTTTCTGTCACATCCCGTATAGTCATTTCGTCTGTCCATTATTACCACAGATCTGTTTCTTTTCCTGTGGGCTCCCTAGTCCTTTCCTTTTACTTTGGGTTTCCCTTTACACATGTGACACTGTGTACAGTTATGCGGGTTGATCCCTGCACAAGGGCATCCTATAGAGAGGACGAAGGCATCTGCAGGCAAGCTTATATCCAATTCATATATAGCATGTACTAGAGTGCTGGGTTGCACCTGTCTGAGGAAGAGTCACCTCTTTTGGGTCCCCAGAAAGGTACTATGTAGGCTATCAGAGGCTTATTCATTACTCAGTAAAACTTGTCCCCAAATAAAACTTCATAACATGATCAGTATTAACTATTATAATTGCTGACATTACCATAATCAATCCAGCAATTTACTTTTATTTATTATTTTTATTTTATGTGTATTAGTATATTGCTTGCACATATGTGTGTCCATGTCATGCAATGCCTGCAGAGGTCAAAAGAGGGCATCAGATCTCCTGGGACTGGAGTTACTGATGGTTGTTAGCCACCATGTGGGTACTGGGAATGGAACCCTGGTCCACTACAGGAGCAGCCAGTAAGTATTCTTAATTACTCAGCTATCTCTCCAGCCCCCAGAAATTTACTTTTATAAAGTAACAATCCTTTGTAAAATGAGGTCATTTAGAAACAGGTTTGGGAAACCAATAAACTAATGAAAAATAGGTCACCTTTAGGAAGACATTTATACCTTGGGGATAGAAGGCTACTGAGTTGCACAGGGCGGCTCTCAGTGCCTGCCAAATGCTGATGGCAGCAGAGAATGTTTCACTGTTTGCTGGGATGACAAATTGAGACCTGTCTGAACTCTGGCTTTCATTCTTGCATACATCTGGGTCACCTTGTGGTTCAAAGGAGGTCACTGCCCTCTCTAATTCCATCATTCTTTAGGGAGGACTTTTGCATGAAGGAAGTTTTATACTTAAGAACCTAAGTGTGTGTTGTGAGAGCAATGGGCACTAGGACACCGTAGTGAAAAGGCCTTCTCCCTTTTGTCAAGAGTCTGGTGATGATTGCCAATTCAGTCAGCCACTGAGGTCAGACTATGGGAAGGTAGGATGAGTTATTTATCCCTATCCTTAGTTCATCTTTTTTGCTGACTCGGGGAAAGCTAGAACTTAATGGGCAGGATAATTAGGTCAGGTGCTTTTCCATTTAGAGGACAGGTTTCCAATCCTTGGGGAGGCATCATTGCAAAATCGCTGGCATGAAAGTCAGCTTGCCCCGGCTGGCATGTGAGACTCCCAAATGTCCTGTTCCTCACCAGTGTTCATCTCAGGGAGCATCATAGTGGAGTTAAGGTAGGCAGTATATGAGATTTGCACTTCCGTGTCTAATAATTTTAAGCACATCATATGATAAAGTATTTCTTTTTTTTTTTTCTTTTACTGTCTGCATGTAGGTTGGTGCGCCCATGTCATGCAATGCCTCGGAGGTCAGAAGAGGGTGTTGGATTTCCCTGGAACTGGGGTTGAAGACGGACGGCTCTTAACCGCCATGTAGGTGCTGGGAATCGAACCCCGGTCCTCTGCAAGAGCAGTTGGTGCTCTTAACCGCTGAGCCATCTCTCCAGACCCTAAAGTATTTCTTTATTTAGTGAAAGATTCGTGAACATCCAATAGACATCTCACTGACTACCTGTCAGCGAAACTACCAAACCAGACAGAATTTTGTAGAATGTTGTTTTCAGGAACATGAATGCAGTTGGAAGTCAGCATAGTAAGCAAAGTAAGTCATATTCAGAAAGACAAATATCCTATTTTCTTTCATTTGAGGATCCTAGATTTTATAACTCACATATGCATATAGGATGTGAAAGTGGTGGTGAAAATGTCTGTGACATGATTGGGGAGAACAGTGGTGGAAGAGAAGGGGAGCATGAGAGGGAGAATAGGGTCAAAGTTCACAATATACCAGCATGAAAATGCCTTTATGAAAACCAGTAGTACTCTGTATAAGTGAATACATACCAATAAAAATAGTGCTTAACAAAAAACCAGTGTGTCTTTTTCATTCTTCATGTTGAGAATGAACATGTAACTTGCATAAAAGTTTCCTATGCAAGTGTGTCTCAGTGGTAGGGCATTTGACTAATAAAAGCTAGACATGTGGTTCTGTCCCTTGCACAGTAAAACAAAACACAACAAAACAAAAGTAAAACAAAGCAGACTGGACTGAAATCATTGAGTACATGAAAATGAGAGACAAAAACTTGCCAAAGAACCACAGGTGTCCCCTTCAAGTGTGACAGTTTTGTCCATTCGCCTGCAGAAGGGGCTCTAGGGCAATATTCTAGAAAGTGTGATTTTTTTTCACTCAGGTCACCTGACTATTTTTTCTAAATGATCTAATGCATTTTCAATTCCAAATTTGCATAGGCCCTTGAAATAGTGGCTATAATGAGATATCAGGGGCATGAGCTGTTACAAATAGAAACTAATTTTTGTTACAATTTTCTGTTACAAATAGAAACTAATTTACAAATAGAAACAAATAGAAAGCTAATTTCAGGAATGGTTGCAATTTTTTTTTTGTGATTCCCAAAGCTTTTGGAATGTCCACAAATGAGACACATCTGGCATCGTTAGGAATTCAACCATGAATTTCAGTAAAAGTTCAGTGTTGAAGACAAAATTATATACTTTTATAGTAACAGCATACGTAAAGATTTTGATAATTTCAGTATTAGACTGGAAACAGTTTTCTTTCATAAACTTTCAAATATATCTACATGTGGGCTGGAGAGATGGCTTAAAGGTTAAGAACACTGACTGCTCTTGCAGTGGACCAGGGTTCAATTGCCAGCATCCATATGGCAACTAACAACTGTCTGTAACTCCGGTTCCAGGGACTCTGATGCCCTCTTCTGAACTCGGTAGGCGTTTCCCAGCACAGTGCACTTACACAGATGCAGGTGGTGTACTCATACACATAAAATAAAAAGAAGGAAATATCTACAAGCTAAAGATGGACTTTGTATTAGTTGTAGACTCATAAAATTCATAAGTATGTCCAAATACACGGTGATATTTTACAGAAATAGCAGTTGTAGTTACAAAGATTTATATAATATACAGAGGGTTTTTAGTGAAGCCATACTTAATTGGATTTTAGGAATGTGAATCTTTGATGAATTATATTGTAAAAGAATTCGTGCCCTACGTAGTCTAAGGTTTTGCAGTTTTTGTTAAATAAATCCTTTACCTTTTGATTACATTTTATTTGAAATTCATTTATCCTCGCTGCAGAAAAAAAGTGTCTTGGGCCACATTCATCGTTATTCCGAGCTTTATGCTGCCTAAGGGCCACAGGTTAGACATCCTGAAGCATTTCAAGAACAAAGCACCCCCTATAGCATTCCACGGTTTTAGTCACTTACAGTTATCAGTAGCAAAGCTTCCGGACAGGAAGGCATTAAAATTGGCTAATGAAATCTAAGGGGAGAATCTGAGCGCATTTAGAAACAAGAATTACTCAAGTACACATAAAATAGTTTTCAACTCCTATAGTTGTACTTTGGAATATTTCAATTTGTGAGAAGTCTTTGAAATAATTTATATTTTAGAGAGTACTTTTAGCTAGAAGAGAATGAAACCAAGATCTTCAGTTTTACATAATCTAACATTAGTGATATATATATATATATATATATATATAGAGAGAGAGAGAGAGAGAGAGAGAGAGAGAACGTGCTGTATGTGCATAAGTGTATTGATGGAGGTCAGAGGAATAGTGGTGTGTCCTCTCTCACTGTCTACCTTATTCCCTTGAGACACACATTCCATGATCCTGGAGCTGGACTGGTTGTCAGCAAGTCCACCCCATGATCCTCCTGGGGATCCCGAGTCATCTTCCCAGACCCTCAAAAAGAACCTCTGAGATCATTTATTTGGTGGCTTTTAGGTTGCTGAGGAAACTAGCTACAACAATATTAGAGTTGAATTCTTTAAGTCCTAAATGCAGAGAAACTTGAACTGGGAGTGTCTCCCCACCGCAGAATTTGCTCCAAGCTAAATACGAATTGCAGACTATATTTTCTCAACAATTTCATTTTAAAAAAAAATCTGAAATGAGACTTGGAAGAAGAATTCTGGAGATTTTATTTAAAATAATATCTCATTAAAAAACTGTAACAGAAGGACTAGGGAGATGGCACTGGCTACCTTGCAGAGGATGTGGGTTCAGTTCCCAGCACCTACATGACCTCTAACAAACACCTATAATTCTGGCTTCCAGGGGATTCAATGCTCTCTTGTGGTCTCCGTGGGCATTGTACTACATTGCATTACATACATGCAGGCAAAATGCTTAATCACATAAAACAAAAATAAAGAAATAAAATTAAAAACTACAATAGTGACAGATTTAGTGACCAACTGATTTCCAAAATGTTGAAATAATAAAAAAAAGATTCTGCTCTAATGGATAATCAATTTAAGGATTTCTCATATTCTTGTGAATACAGACATATGTTATTTTAAAAGAGTTTCTTTCTGAAAAGTTCGATTTTTTTTGTAGAGAATGATGTTAAAGGTCCACTGATAAAATTGGATCAGCTGTCAGATAAGTAAAGATGCCATCTGTGCATAAATCTATCTTTATACTTTTATTTTTTGTGCTCTTTGTACCTTCAAAGTATCTTGGTTTGGCCATATATGGCCAATAATTATATCATCATAACATTTGTGTGATATGGTGAAATAGTCAATATGCTGTCAAAAAAAGGGCTTTTCACTAATGAGTTTGTTCTTTGCCAATTTAATGGAGACATATAATATTCTGACTACTCTCACTCTCCCATCTCCATCCCATTCCTATCAATAACACCCGCCCTTCATCCCTATGGGTCCCTTTCCCAGGTTCAGGATTTTTGGTTGTTTTTCATCTAGCTTAACTGAGACTATCTATGGGAGACTTGGATTGGAATTATCCATGGAGCTTTTAAATGTTTTGTTCCCTTGTGCCAGTGTTGGCCTCCCTTAATTATTTTGGCTAATATGCACTGTTTGGGGCTGTTAGCTGTGCCCTGACACCACAGACAGGTGTCTCCATGTGTTTTGGTGGATCCCCAAGGCAAGTAAAGGGCCCTTAGACAAGGCTGAGGATGGGAATTCAGTCTGGGAAGACTCTGAACACAGGTGTCTAGGAGCTCACAGAAGGCGGTGGACCAGGAGTGGGATCTGAAGAAACCTTCTGCAGGCTTCAAGGAGCCTGAGGCCCCAGCCCACACTCACAGGCTTTGGGCAGTCCTGCTCTGAGTGTTCCCTGGTGTGTGAAGTCTCAGGAAGGCCCAGGGTATTAAGTGCAGCTCTATAACTTTAGAACCTATATCATATGTATCTGCTATACAGTATTTAATTTTTTTGAATTTTGTGCATGTCACGCATCTTGATCATATTTAACCACCCTCCCTTTCTGTACCCCCCACAATCCCCTGCTGTATTTCACAAATTCTTTCATATATATTAAGGCCCATGGATTCAAATTTGTGTCCCCAGATGTCCCTTGGTGTGAGCTCATCCACTGCAGCCTGGTCAGCCTATTTATTGTCACTCCTCTTTATTGTCACTCCCTTAAAGAAGACCAACTCTCCCTTACCCAGCAATGATCAGTTGCTAACAGTTCCTCAGCTAAGGATGGGCTTCTTACCTGTTTCCCCAGTTCTATGCTGGGCTTTGTCTGATTTTGATTTGCATGAATCTTGTGCATGCTGTCACCGTTGCTGCAAGTACATATGAACATGTCCCCAGCTGGCTGGATAACTCTGTTTCCTTGTGGTCGTCCACCGCCCCTCACTCTTACAATCTTTCCGCCCTCTCTTCCATAATGACCCCTGAGTCCTGGGTGGACGAGGTTTAATATAGGAGTCCTATCCAGGGACGTGCCCTGCAGCCTCTTATTCTTTACATTTTGGCCAGTTGTGGCTTTCTGGGTTAATCACCATCTGCTGCATATGAGGAAGTTCTGAGAGAGTTGAAGATGCATTAATAATCTCTCTGTCCCTGGTTTGGCTATGTTCCCTGAGCCTTAGATACAGATTTTGCATTGAAGATGAGTCACTTAGGGCTGAGCATCTCACAGTCACTTATTCTCTGCATTTGACCAGTTGAGGAACCGAAACAGTCTCCATTTGTTGCATAAAAAAGCTTTGATGTGTGGTGAGAGGCATCCTTGTTCTATCACGATGAAGTGCCTGCTGATCCTTGATGGGATAGGATCCCTCTCATCCAGGGAGGTCTGAGACTGTTATGTAGTATTATTCTAAGGTTTATTACCCCTCAAGCCCAATGTTTCAAGAAAATTGGCCATCTCGCGTCTATTCATACTTTGTTCCACTAGATGGCGCCATGTATCATGCTATAGGCGAACTGTCCAGGGTCTCAAATCATCACTTGTAATTACTTTCCTTTAAGATCTGTCAGCACTGGTGATGCTTTAGACCTTTGTTCCTGCTTTTTCTGGCGAATGTTCTTCACGTGAGAAATACACTCTGCACCTCTTCTTCTGCTTCTTAAATGACAACATTCCTTGAAGTTTTATTCTAGGCATCGGGCACCTCACCTATTGTTTTAATTATGACATGAACGGTACCTGAGTTCTATTCTCTTCAAACATTTTATTTATTTATTTATTTTTTTAAATTAATTTTATTTATTTACGTATGTGTATGAATGTACTGTCTGCATGCAGGTTTGTGCACTCTTGTCGTGCAATGCCGCGGAGGTCAGAAGAGGGTGTCGGATTCCCCTGAAACTGGAGTTCTCCTGGAATTGGAGTTTCAGACGGTTCTCGGCCGCCATGTGGGTGCTGGGGATCGAACCCGGGTCCTCTGTAAGAGCGGTCGGCGCTCTTAACCGCTAGGCCATCTCTCCAGCCCCTCAAACATTTTAAAGTGTACAACAAAACATTATTGTTGACTGTGGGCACAATGTTGCACTACAGACCTCTGGATCTAACTCATCTGAATAAAGTTTTGTGCTTGTTGATTAGGAGCTTGACTTTTGCTTTCAAACCCCTGACACCAACCTCCCAAGATTCTATGATTCTTTTTCTTATTATCTACATTTTGACGTTCACATTAGAACTACATATTTATGAGGCATTATGTGATCGAACCCGGGTCCTCTGTAAGAGCGGTCGGCGCTCTTAACCACTAGGCCATCTCTCCAGCCCCCTATGTGATGCTTTGAAGCATGCATTTGGACATTTTAAATCTGACTATTTTGCTGGATATGGTGACACACCTTTAATCCCTGCACTCGGGAGGCAGGGGCAGGCGGATCTCTATGAGTTTGAAGCCAGCCCGGTCTACATAGTTCCAGGCCAGCTGGGGCTACAGGGAGACTCTGTCTTAAAACGACAAAAAAATGACTATTTACTCATACAAGAGAGTGGCTCCGACTGTATTTGTCTTTCTGAACTGGCTTATGTCACTGCATAACTTTGTTACTTCATCCATGATATTGGTACTCTAGAATTTTCTTTCTTTTTAAGTGCTGAATGAGTTTAAAATTATTATTAACAATTATTAATTCTTCGAGAACATCATACTATGTATTTTGATTCTACTCGCACCCTGACTCTTTCCCCATCTCTTCTCAGATCCACTGTCACCCTTCTGCCCTTCAAATATATAGCCTCTTTTTTTTTTTTTTTTAAATAAATGCCCATATACTCCTGGATGTTAAGCCATCAACTGGAGGTCCACAGCCTTGAAGAAAACTGGCTCTCCCTCTCCCTACAGCTATCAACTGCTAGTAGCACCTCAGCTAGGGAAGAGACCTTGTGATTACCTCTCCCTCTCCATGCTGAGATTTTTGTTTGACTTGATCTTGGGCAGGGCTTCTGCACACTCTGACAATTGCTATGAATTCATACCGTCAACTGGCATGTTGTTTCTGGGAAACATTGATTCATTGTGGCATCCACCACCTCTGGCTCTTAGAATCTTTATGCCCCTTCTTCTAGGATGATCCCTGTGCCCCGGGAGGAGGGGCTGTGATACAGTTTTCCTATTTAGGGGTGATCACTCTACAGTCTCTTATTCATTACACATCAGCCAGTTATGAGTCTCTGTGTTAATCACCATCTACCGCAAAAAGAAACAGATTCTCTGATGAGGGTTGAGAGATGCACTAATCCATGGTAGTAATGAGTCACAGGAATTATAAGTCATTAGGAAACTGTCCTGTGTCCATTTAGCAGAAAAATTCTAGTAGATTCTCCCCTGAGGTCTATGAACTATCTAGCCACAGGTTCTTGACTCTGATAGTGGTGTCAGCTACGGCTTCTGTCTTGTGGAACAGGCCTCAAGTCCAATCAGAAAGTAGTTGGTCATTCCAACTGAACTTTTAAAAATTCTATGGATATATTTCAGTTCTACCAACTGGGTTTTAAGTTGTTCCCACATCTTGACTACTGTGAATGAAGGCTGTAGGAAATACTGGGATTTCAATATCTTTCCAATATCCTAATTTTAATCATTTTGGATATATACCCACAAATAAGATGGCTGGCTCATGTCATAGTTCTATTTTAAACTTTTTGAGAACCCCCTGGACTGTTTCCATAGTGGCTACCTTCCCTCCCCTTCTCAGCAGCGTGTACATGGGTTCCATTTCTATTTCCTTGCCACCACTTGTTTTCTTTGACTTTTAAACATTTTTTTTAATTAAAAAAATTTTTTTTTATTTATTTCGGTATGTGTATGAATGTACTGTCTGCATGCAGGTGTGTGCACCCGTGTCGTGCAATGCCGCGGAGGTCAGAAGAGGGTCTCGGATTCCCCTGGAACTGGAGTTTTCCTGGAATTGGAGTTTCAGACGGTTCTCGGCCGCCATGTGGGTACTGGGGATCGAACCCGGGTCCTCTGTAAGAGCGGTCGGCGCTCTTAACCACTAGGCCATCTCTCCATCCTAACAGGTGTGGGATGATATCTCATCCTGGTTTTGATTCCTGGGGAGTTGGTGGTGTTATGAACTCTTCATATACATGTTGGGCATCTGTACATCTTTTTTGGAGAAATGTCTATTTAAGTCATTAGCACATCTTGAAATCTGATTATTAATGGTAATATTGAGTTGCAAGGGTTCTTTGTATATTTTGGAGATTAAAATGTTGGCCCTTTTGTGTTTGATACAATTCCCTGGTTTCTGTTACTAGTTCTTTGTTAATCATTCTTAAATCTTTATCTTCTAGGTGCCCCTTTAGCATTCTAGCCACATAGTCAACATGACATTGTGAACAACCACTTGCAACTGTCTCATAGACACAGCAAATTCTGAAACTCACCCTGAATTCATGATCCCTCTCACATGGACCTCATTCTCACTTCTTATTTGGATACAGCAGCATCATTCTCTCTCTCTCTCTCTCTCTCTCTCTCTCTCTCTCTCTCTCTCTCCTCTCTCTCTCCCTCTCTCTCTCTGTCTCTCTTCACACACACACTCTCCCATTGTGCATGTGCGCATGCTCTTATATGTGTGTGTGTGTGTGTGTGTGTGTGTGTGTGTGGTTACTTCTATCACTCTCCATCTTTTATTTATTTTGGGGGGGTCTTTTTTCAAGACAGGGTCTTCCTTTTAGTCCCAACTGGCCTGGAACTCATTCTGTAGACCAGGCTGGCCTTGGACTCACAGAGATCCGCCTGCCTCTGACTCCCAAGTGCTAGGTTTAAAGGCGCGTATCACCACACTTGGCTTATAGACGGTTCTTAGCTGCCATGTGGGTGCTGGGAATTGAACCCAGGTCCTCTGCAAGAGCAGTCGGTGCTCTTAACTGCTGAGCCATCTTTCCAGCCCCTCCATCCTATCTTTTGAGACAGGTTTCCTCGCTGAACCTGATGCTCACTGATTGACCAGCCTGGCTGCCCATTAAGCTCCAAGCATCCACTTGTCTTTGACTCCTCAGCTAGGGGGTTTCAAGAATGTCCTGCCTCACCTGGATTTTATGTGGAATCAAGCACTGCCCATTGAGCCACCTCCCTAGATCACTACATTAGTTTTTGTACGCATATTTTCTGCAGTTTTTACTTCTTGATCTAAATTCCATGATCATACTAGTGAGTCACCTAAACAGATTCTTGAATAGCTTCACATTTAGCTTTCCTCCTTCCATTCTTCCTACATTACAGACACACATGCCTATGCATGAACACATAGATAAGGAGATATATGTAATTAGCAATACCGGAAAAGGAACAAACGTACCAGCTCTGTTTGAGGTGCTCGTCCCAATGTTGTGGTGTTTGGAGACACTTTTGTAACATACAGAAAGACCTGCTAGTCCCCTGTGATAGTACAAAGGGAGTTGACGAGGAATGCACGTCATGAGACAAGTGAAGCCCTGAGCTTTCACTCCACGGCCACCTATGGTATTTGAGCCCCTTGGTATAGAAAGATCCAGAAAGACAGCTCCAGACTTGTTCTGTGACTGATGTCACTGTGTTTTCTGTTCTCTGCACACTCATTTTGATTTCACAGCTTGTTACTTTCAGGCTTCTGGACTTTGTCTAGCACCCCACAAGATTCCAAGTTATCCCCACAACTCAGTGTGAAGAGACAAGAATCTACAAACACAGCCGTGCGCCTTAACGAGTAGGATCCATGCTTTGCACCAGAACAACTCTATTTTTGTGCACATCTGCCTATCAGGAGACCAGAGAGCTGAACCCTGCTTACCTGGCCTGGCTCTGTGGGTACTCTGTGTGTGGCCTGGAGAACAATGTCCATGTTGTGTTAGCTTCCTTAAGATCATCAACAAAATATGAAAGGACAATTTGACCAATGGAATCAATCCTAGGTCAGGTGATATCTGCTGTTATCTATCTTCTGTGTGCCACACGTGTCATCAGACGCTTTAACTCCACTGCTGCGTTTACCTTCTGCCCAAACCCCTGCCAGGTAGGGAGGTCTCCTATGGGGTAGGTACTTTGCTTCTTGGCTTTCAGCTAATTGTACTTAGCTTCTTCCTCACTTCCACTCTGGCTGTGGCTTTTAGCCAGACTGACCAACTGTCACGAGATTCCTTAGGTCTGATTCAGGAAATCCTGTCTGCCTTAGACTCTCAGGAATTTAGTAAAATACAGTTCTGGGGCTGGAGAGATGGCTCAGCTGATAAGAGCACTGATTGCTCTTGCAGAGGACCCCGGTTCGATTCCCAGCACCCACATGGCGGCTAAGAACTGTCTTTAACTCCAGTTCCAGGGGAATCCGACGCCCTCTTCTGACCTCCGCGGCATTGCACGNTGTAGCACTGGAAATGCTGGGGGCATACCATGATGTAGCACTGGAAATGCTGGGGGCACACCGTGCTGTAACACTGGAAATGCTGGGGGCACACCGTGATGTAGCACTGGAAATGCTGGGGCACACAGTGCTGTAACACCAGAAATGGTGTGAGCACACAGTGCTGTAACACCGGAAATGGTGTGGGCACACCGTGCTGTTGCACTGGAAATGCTGGGAGCACACCGTGCTGTAGCACTGGAAATGCTGGGAGCAGCACTGGTGTTCTTGGCGAGTCCTCCCTACCTCTCTTAGCATTGCTACTTCCAAACTTTTATATTCTGTTTGTATCGCTTCAGAATAATTTACTTTGGGGCTGGAGCAGTGACTTGGGGGTTAGAGAACTCACTGCACTTCCAGAGGACCTGGGTTCAGTTCTCACCACTTATGTGGCACCTCACAACCATCTGTGACTCAAGTTCCAGGGGGATCTGACCATCTATGGGTACCAGGCATGCACGTGTTGCACAAACATGCATGCAAGTAAAACACTCATACATATAAAAGATAAATCTTTAAAAATACAGGGCTGGAGAGATGGCCTAGCAGTTAAGAGCACCGACTGCTCTTGCAGAGGACCCAGGTTTGATCCCCAGCACCCACATGGCGGCTAAGAAACCATCTTTAACTCCAGTTCCAGGGGAATCCGACGCCCTCTTCTGACCTCCGCGGCATTGCACGACACAGGTGCACCAACCTACATGCAGACAGTACACTCATACACATAAAAATAATAACTAAAAAAAAAAAATGCAATTCCAAAGTCCCATGCTGCTCAGTCATGGATTATCTTTAAAGGTAGGCTCAAGTGTAAGTGTCAGAAGCAAGCACCACAGGTGGTTCTGTAGCAACTTCCAAGAATCTCAGGTTGAGACACTCACAGCCCCACCAGGTTGCTGCTCTTTACAGACGAGTTGCCTGTGCCCCTGTGCATGTCTGTGCTTTTAGCTTCACACAAACCGATCAATCAAAGAACTTCCGGTGAGCCCCTGAGGGCTTTCTTAGTGCGCACCAAAGCCTTGGCGCTCAGTTCCGTTTCCAATGTGAGGCTCCTGCTCTTCCCTAGAGATCTAACCCAAGAACTTCCTTCTGCAGATGGGACCCATTCCCTTGAGAAGGGCGTGGTCTCACGCTCTGTGCAGGCGCTGAGTGATCTAATGCCTTAATTGTGGAGCACACACACAGTACCAGAGTTTCCAGGACGGGACAATGATGGCAGAAGCCGTGTTCCCTCCTAGCCCTGGAGGAGAATAAGGAGTTTTCAGGCAGGGTAAGGGTGGGGTGAAATCTATTTCTGGGAGAGGAAGACACGAACGGTGAAAAGGTAAACTACGTTTGGTAGCATGGAAGTGGCCTGTGTGGTTGAAGTGGACACGTGGGGAAGAGTGAGGGTTGGTGCCTGTGTGATGGGTTTGGAGAGCCATTCCAGGAAGCCTTCCTTCACACTGGCCAGGAATATGAAGAAGACTGCATTTGCAAATGGATGTGCCAGAAGAGTGTGGGGAACAGATGGAAACAGGCAGCCTCAGTTAGAGATAGGAAGGCTTCATCCAGGGAAGTGCTAGGAGGGTCTGACAGCCGGAGAGAGAGCACAGAGAAATGTGACAGAAAAAAGCAAAGCATTGATGCCCAGTGGAAGGAGAGTCTGGGAAAAACGGGAGGAGAAATCAACACCTCTTCCCAGATTTTCAGACCAAATGGAGGAATATAAATGGTGTCACTGTTGGAGAAGATAAGATTCATGAGCGCAAAGCCAGTCTGGGAAAACTAGACTGAATCTGATTTTGACTGTGTCAAGTTCAATGTATTGACAATTTTCTACTGTCCCAGATTTCAGTGCTTCCACATAAGCTCAGATATTGAAATATTCTTTCATTAGAGTAAACAACCAGTAAGGTTGTGGTTTATTATATGAACTTTCATGTATATATGTATGTGTGTATATTCATGCTTATGTGCATATGCCCTGTATTGGAGAAGTGCAAATTAGTAAAAACAGGATTATGTGATTACAAATATATTATAAACATAATATATTACCTAAATGTTTTGTTCATCTACTTGGGCACAAGGTTAGGCTGTGTTTTCACCCACTCTACTCAAATTAAATGACTCCATTATTAGTCATCTTACTTATTTTGTATCATCTTTTTGTAACTCCCTTCCACTATACTGTTAAAAACAGATACTTCCTCCAAGGAATCATTATTGATTATGGCAGTACTATAATACTGAGGAAAAGAAAATGACAAATCTCTAAAAAGATGAAAAAGTCTGCAGAGTCATCCCACTCTGTCACCATTGTCACTGTTTCCTAGAAGCTCAGGCATCCTGGGTGCCTCACTTCACCCGTTGCTGGGTGATCTGGGTGTTTGGGGTGTGGAGGTTCCCAGACAGGCTGCTTCGCAGTAGTGGATGTCACTACTCATTGAAGAAAAGCCTCAGAAGAGATGTCTTTGCACCCTTTAGTATTCTTAGTGGCAAACACTGCACTACACAGGTCTGGATTCTGTACTTGCTATTTATTGCTATTATTGTGTACACTCTTCCTCATACCCTCTCTCCTTCCCTCTTCTCTCTGCTCCTCTTCTCCATTTTCCTCTCTTTTCTTTTTCTTATTTTGTATAGGTACTCATGCACCCAGGCTAGCTTTGAACCAGCTATGTAGCCAAGCATGGCCTTAAATTCCTGATTTTTCCAGGCTTTATCTCTCAAATGTTGGGATGACAGGCATGTAACCATGGCTGACTTCATTCATAGGATTGCCAGGTCTGAATCTACCCTTTTATCTAAATGTCCAAGTCTTAGGTTTTGAAGTAGAGGAAGCTTCTTCTTTGATTTAGGGCTTTTATTTCTCACCTTAGAAGGAACTATACTATGGTCAGTCTTCAATGAAAATAACGTGGGCAAAAGCCACAAGTTTCTGAAATTCTTCTGCTTTCAGAATATGTCTTACTTTTAGAGAGTTGCCTTTAATGCTTGGCATCAGATTTTATCAGTCAACACAGTCAGTCAGCAAGTACTTATCAGCCATTCCAGATTGCATAACACAGGACACTCACAGACTTTGGTTTTTCAAGGATGTACAGTGTATAATTAAGTGAAGTGTGTCATAAAAACTTAATAATTAGAACAGGGACCTTAAGTGGGATGGGAGGACTTGAGAGGGGTTCAGTGCATTGGGAAAGCTTTACAGAGGTGGTAGACTTTGAGCAGTGCAGTTGGTCAGATTCCACAGCCAATCATAGGCATATCCATGTACATTATTTTTTCACTAAGAAATAGAATTTACAGTTAGAGATGTTTTATTTGGCGAGGAAGAATGAGTCCTTAAAATCCCAAGGTTCCCCAAGGCAGTATGGACCTAAACCTTTCTTTATAGCGTGGCAGCACCAAGATAACACAAACGTGCATGGATTTTTCCAGGGCTGTGATTACAATTTCCCAAATCCTGCATATTCTGTAGAGCTCAATTATTATTTGTTGATCATGAATCCATGCACACAAGAGATTAAGAGGGGTCACTTGGGTTGTTGGTTTTTTTAAATTCCCCTCTCCTTGCTGAAGCTTTTCTTAAATTATAGGCCATGTATAAGTTAGAAATCCTCCAAAGGGAAGGAGGAGAAACTGTCCAAAGTCATAGGACAAGGCTGTAATTTTCACTCATATTTAGGTATGGGTCACTGAACAGTGTTCACTATGAAGCACAAAACATTTTGAAATATAAATTATAGACATAATTTATGAGTCAACACAGACTTCAGGTTAAGAAAGATGTAAGATTCAAAGCATGTGAATTTGAGTTTTGTGCTTTAGAGCAAGTTACTTAACCTCTTGAATTTCTACTTCCTGATCTGTGAAATTGAGATATATTCTCTGTTTCCTATTAATCTTTACATGAGGTCAACTAATAAAATACCTAGTGTAGTGCCTGGTTCAGCAGACCTTCAACAACTTTCTGCTTCTACTTCTTTTCCCTCTATTTGTAAATTGAATATTATCTTAAACTTATTCTTGATATAGAAAGCTTACATAAATACCAAAGATTCATTAGATTACTTATATGAAGCTATATCTATTAGGATTTCATTCTTGGGGAAAAGTTGTTATATAGTTAACAGTGGATGAATATTTATTTATTTATTTTTATGTGTATGAATGTATTGTCTGCATGCAGGTCTGCGCACCCGTGTTGTGCGATGCTGCGGAGGTCAGAAGAGGGTCTCAATTCCCCTGGAACTGGAGTTCTCCTGGAACTGGAGTCACAGACGGTTCTCAGCCGCCATGTGGGTGCTGGGATCGAACCCTGGTCCTCTGCAAGAGCGGTTGGCGCTCTTAACCGCTAGCCATCCCCCCAGCCCGAATTTTTAACTAAACTGTGGTACTCAGGTCATCCTTGCGTGGCTAGGCAAGCTCTAGTCACTGTGGGCAAGTAGTGGCTGCAATTCTATACAGTAAAGAGACCATGCACTCATGGACTTCCTATTGGTTTAAAGGTTATATCCAAGATCTTGGCAATGGTAACAGTGTAATTAATACTGATCCACGGACATTTTTTTTCAAGGCCCGTGGGATGTTAGCTTGTACTTTCCCCTACTGAGGTTGAGGACATCCTTATAGCACTGGAGCTCTGCACAGACAAGACACGTGTATTTCAGCTCAAAAAGTGCACAGTTGCTCACCACTAGCCTTCAGATTACAAGTTTGCCAAGACCCTGCCATCCTCGTGCATAGGACTAAAAATACTCTCCCATATAAATATATATAAATATAAATATATATAAATAAATATATATATCATATATAACATAGCTCTCTATATATATATATATTTATTGTTTTATTTTTATTTTTTTTATTTTTTTTTTATTTGCGTCCACAGAAAAAGGAGTCCGGCCCTGTCGCCCCCGCTATGTGCCTGGCACTCACTCTCTCGCCCAGGCTGCGGCCTTGCCTTCACCGAGATCCGTTTGTGCCTAACGCCGCCCCTCCTCCAAGTGCTCGAGATTACAGGCGTACCCCAAGCCCCCCCACGTACCCCTGGCCCCCATCAGTCTTTTCCCACACCACCAATCATAGTTTTTTTTTTTTTTTTTCTTTTTTTTTTTTTGTTTTTCCTCTCTTACTTTTTTTTTTTTTTTTTTGTTTTTTTTTTTTTTTTTTTATATATTTTTATTTTTTTTCCTCTCTCTTTTTTTTTTTCCTTCCATCCCTTTTCACCATTTTTTTTTTATTTATCTGTTCTTTTTTATTTTTATGTGTCCTGAATGTACCTGTCTGCCTGTTAGGTGGTGCACCTCCGATCCAGTGTGGTGCCATCCGGCCGGGTGTCCGACGCGGAAGGCTTTGGGCTTCCCCTGGCCAACTACCATGGAGTTCCCACGGGTTGCTCAGCTGCCCTGTAAGGGTCTTGTGGGTGCTGGGCCTCGACCCCCAGGCCTCTATGCCAAAGAGGGCAGAGATCCGGCTGCTCTTAACCACTAGGCAATCTCTCCTCTATCTCTACCAGCCCCCTGTTTATCCTTTCCTCATTTTCTTTTCTCGTCCGTTCCCACTATGCCATCTCTACCCTCGTTCTCCAACCCCTCCCCCAATTCCCCCCGTCTTCCCCGACGCTGTAAGGTTCATTCCACTCCACCCCACATTTTGCGGGCTTCCCCTATTTAACAGTACAGTTGCATGTGGGTAAAAGAAAAAAATATAACTTTAGGTTCTAAGTTACATAAGTTGGTGTATATTTTCATGTACCTTTTTTTGAAGGTTCTATAAAAATATAATATAAATTTTACAATAGAGAGTTTGTACATGTAAACTATACATTCATTATAATAGTTCAATAACTCAGGGATTATATTGAAATTATTCTATAAAGCTAACAATACTTTTTAATGTTTGTTCCCATCAATACTTTTTTTTTGTTCCCTCAGCTCTGTATTACTATTACCACCCTACTTACGTTACGTACAACTTTCCAGATGAGGAATAGTTTGCCATGTGCCCATATAAACAAACACATATGTAACAAAATTATGACCGCCAGAAATGAAAAACTCTATGGTAATTATTGTCCTAGATATGTTTGGGATTTCACATTGTTCCTTCCTCTTTAATTTGATATTGCGCTAGAAGATGAATAAAAGACCAAATAATAACCTCCCACCCATATATGCAATTACAATGTCCACATAACAATGATGTTTAAATGGGGCCAATTATGGGTCATATGGTATCTGAAGAAGATCTAGAGAAGAGCCAAGACATTAATATATTACGGCAAAAAGCTACTAAGTGAACTAAGAAACGTAAGGGGACTATAGACTAATAAGAAGGTAAGAAAAGACTAAGACCGTAGATATATCAGTGAGTCTTTCCTGCCGCCATCGCCTTGGCAATGATGAAAAAGACCAAGGTTCTACAACGTGGGGCCTGAATGTTGGGGCATGTGGGAAGTCAGCAGGGAAGTGGCGGATTAGGGGATTGGTACCGACATGATGTTATCCTGATCCTGCTGGGTGCCGGGGCCGAGTAGTTCACAGGAGGTGGTTGGGATGTTGGAGAGGTGTGGAGAGTTAAACCCTCAAGCAACGAAACTTTTTTCTTCCACCTTTTCTTCTTCTCTCTAATCCTTTTCAAACATTAGTCTGTCTTTGTGTCACATCATCACAATACCCGCCCCTGATACTCATCTTATAAGGAGACAATGAGGACTGTTACCGCACTAAGAGATTTGTATTACCCCCTTTCCATGGCCTCTGGAAATGCTAGCTTCTTAGAAATTCATTTGGGAAAGAGTTAGGGTTCCTGGTCACGCGGCGCGGCCAGCCGTCTTCCGGCTACGTCTTCTGCTTGGCATGCAGCCCACACCGGTTGTCCCCACTTCTAGTTGTCTTCATGGCGGCTCTTTGCCATGCACGCGGCCCCCCCCCGCAGGGGCCACCTTCTGAGAGCCAGCACCAACCCCAACCAAGCAAGAACACAGGCAAGAGCTTCCTCCTCCATCCTTGGTCTCTAGAAAATGTATTTTTCCAGTTTTCCCCAGGGTGGGTCCTTAAAATCCTTCATACTTCGAAGCCTGAAAAGCTGAATCTTGGGTTGTGTCACATGATGCGCTTGCCGTCGCTGGTTACATAAATTCTTTTTTGAGTATAAATGTAAGCTAAGCACGTGCATTGTCTGTGATTATTATGAATGATCAAGATCAAAAATTATAAGGTTTCTAACTACTTTTAGGAATTTAGTGGGTTAAGGTTTTATGAAGTTAGGGGGTAATATAGAATGTTTAACATGCTACAGTGTTTCAAGTGAAGTTCTTTACAATCATCTTGTCATCTTCCACCACGCAGCATTGGCTTAATTCCCAGCCATTTATCAACCATCCATGTTCAAATTCTTAAAGAACAAATAGGGCATCTACGAAAATGCCCCATAGATGAGGAAGAGGAAATGACCGGATTGTCAGAAGCGGGAGGGAAGCAAAATAGTTCTTCTCCTTTTTAAATGTGAACCCTATAATGTTACGTTAATGAAAACAGAAGATAAGCAAGCCGTTGAAAAACATGTAATAATCAATAAGTCCAGATTCCCTGGGGCGGCCTTTGTATGAAATAGAGGTTTTGATCTGTCTGGCTGAGCCTTAGCTTTGTGTTTAGGAGATTAGTTTGCAAAACTCTATCCTTAATGGCCTTTTTGTGGACTTATTCATCTCCATCTTTTTCTTTTCCTTCCCTCCATAGTACAACACCCCTCAGTCCTCAACGCTTATTGTATTTTCACAGCCCTAGAAAAATATAACACAAAGATATAAATTAACAGAAATCAATAATTGCAGAGGCGGTAGAGAAGAAACGGTGGTGGGTGTGTGTGGGGTGGGTTTCTTTTCTCTCCTTGCTGCAATTTAGATCTAATCTTCTATAGTCTTTGGAAATTTGGTGGCTGTGCTATCAGCTTTGGTAAGAGACTATTGATTGAAGACAGGTTTAATTCTTCATTAATATTTATTGCCTCCATAGAAAAGATCTGTGAGGCAGGTGGTCTTGGAATGCGGAGAGACTGGAGTCACTTTGGTCTGCCTGTCCGATGCTTGTTCCCTCTTTGCTTTGTTGCATGGTTGTTAAATTTGAGACCNTTTTTTTTGAGACAGGGTCTCCCTGTAGCCCCAGCTTGCCTGGAACTCACTCTATAGACCAGGATGGCCTTGAACTTACAGAGATCCTTTTGCCTAAGCCTCCCAAGTGCTAGGATTAAAGGCGTATACCACCGTACCTGGCCCCCATCAGTATTTTCACACAACAATATGTTTTTTTCCTCTCTCTTTTTTGTTCCCTTTAATTTTTTATTTATTTTTTTTTATGTGTATGAATGTACTGTCTGCATGTAGGTTTGTGCACCCGTGTGGTGCAATACTGCAGTGGTCAGAAGAGGGCGTTGGATTCCCCTGGAACTGGAGTTAAAGACGGTTCTCAGCTGCCATGTGGGTGCTGGGAATCGAACCCAGGTCCTCTGCAAGAGCAGTCGGTGCTCTTAACCACTAGGCTATCTCTCCAGCCCCATGTTTCCTTTAATTTTATATCACTCCAAAATATGCATATATACACTCTACACATAAACCAAAATTACAAAGTCTGAAAATAAGCTGTAGGTTAATTCCAAAACACATTTAGGGATTCACATTTTAACAGTAAAGTTGCATGTGGGTAAAAAGAAATATAACTTTAGGTTCTAAGTTACATAAGTTGGTGTATATTTTCATGTACCTTTTTTTGAAGGTTCTATAAGATATATATAAATTTTACAATAAGTTTACAATGTAAACTATACATTATTATAATATTTCAATAACTCAGGGATTATACTGAAATTATTCTATAAAGCTATCAATACTTTTTTTGTTCCCTCAGCTCTGTATTACTCCAAATTATGCCCATATAAACAACACATATGTATCAAAATTATGACCTCCAGAAATGAACTCTATGTTAATTCCTAAATATGTTTTGGGATTCACATTTTCCCTTTAATTTTATATTGCTCTAGAATATGAATATAATACCTCCCACCCATATATGCTAATTACAATGTCACATAACAATATGTTAATGGTTGCCAATTATGGTCATTGGTATCTAGAGAAGGCCACATATATTACAGAAAAGCTACTAAGCCGTAGATTATCAGATGATCTTCCGCCTCCTTGGCAATGATGAAAAGACCAGGTTCTCACTGGGGCCTGAATGTTGGGGGCTTGGGAGTCAGCAAGGGAGTGCTGATTAGGGGATTGGTACCGCATGATGTTATCCTGGGCCGAGTGTTCACAGGAGTGGTGGGGATGTTGGAGAGGTGGAGAAGTAAACCTCAGAAACTTTTCTCCTTTTCAACAATTCTGTCTTTCATCCCGCCCTGTACTCATCTTTAAGAGCAGGGCTGTTAAAGACTGAAGAGATTGTTTCCATGGCATATGGAAATGCTTCTTGAAATTCATTTGGAAAGAGTTTGGTAAAGAGCCGCAGTCTTTCCGGATAAGTCTGCAAAACCAGGTTGTACAAATTATGTCTTCTGGATGATATTTGCCATGAAAGAGGACCAAAAAGCAGGGCAAACTCTGAGAGCAGCACCAGCAAGAACAGCAGAGCTTCATCTCCATCCTTGTCTCTAGATGTATTTCCAGGGTGTCCTTAAATCTTCTAAGCCTGAAAAAGCTGATCTTGGGTGTGTCAGATGCTCCTGGTTACATAAATCTTTGGTATATAGTAAGCACTTGGTATGTGATTATTATTGAATGAATCAAAAGTTAAGTTCTAATTTAGGGGGTATATAGAAGGTTTAACATGAATACAGTGTTTAATGAAGTCTTTTAATCTTGTCATCTTCAAACAGTCATTGGCTAATCCAGCCATTATCCATCCATTCAATTCTTAAAGAACAAATATGGCATCTACACAATGCCCATGGAGTCAGGAATGACCGGATGTCAGAGCTGGGAGGAAGCATAGTTTCTTTTATGTAAACCCTTAATGTTACAGTTAATGAAACAGAAGGATAGCAATCCTTTTGAAAACATGTTAATCCAGATTCCCTGGCGGCTTGTGATGAATAGGTTTTGATCTGTCATTGCTGATCCTGAGCTTGTGTTTAGAGATTAGTTTGCATAACTCTATCCATTATGGCCTTTTTGTGACTTCAGCTCCATCTTTCCTTCCCTCATAGTACACCCTCTCAACGCTTGTATTTTCACAGCCCATAGAAAATATACACAAAGATAGAATTACAGAAATCAATGCAGGCAGGTAGAGAAGAACATGTGTGGAGTGTGTGTGGGGTGGGTTTCTTTTCTCTCCTTGCTGCAATTTAGATCTAATCTTCTATAGTCTTTGGAAATTTGGTGGCTGTGCTATCAGCTTTGGTAAGAGACTATTGATTGAAGACAGGTTTAATTCTTCATTAATATTTATTGCCTCCATAGAAAAGATCTGTGAGGCAGGTGGTCTTGGAATGCGGAGAGACTGGAGTCACTTTGGTCTGCCTGTCCGATGCTTGTTCCCTCTTTGCTTTGTTGCATGGTTGTTAAATTTGAGACCTCGGTTCACTAGAGTCACAGGCCCTGCTGAGAAATTCCTCCCCAGTATT
The DNA here is from genome assembly GCA_009823505.1 of Rhizomys pruinosus. Classification (NCBI taxonomy): domain Eukaryota; kingdom Metazoa; phylum Chordata; class Mammalia; order Rodentia; family Spalacidae; genus Rhizomys; species Rhizomys pruinosus. Next base: position 2,666,642 of record VZQC01001442.1, read on the forward strand.
TTCAGATCAGTGTGTCTTCATCAACAGTCTCAGTATCTAAAAAATAACACAGTCCAACTGAGAAGTGGTCCAATTGCCTCATTAACAGCAACTGTCAAATCAATACTTTATTTTTTATTTTTATTGATGCTTTGTGTATTTCATACATTTTCCAATTCAGTTCAGGCATATATCCCCTTCCCTTCCCCCCACCCCACCCCTACCCATCCCAGATCATGCATTCTGCCGTAACTTTTCTGCATCTTTCCGTTTTTTTGTTTTGTTTTGTTTTCATTTTTTTTTTTTAGCAATAAGTGATAATTTGTGAGTATAAGCATCCTTCATGTAAAACCAATTTTCAAGCAGTTGTGCCCAAACCCACACAGCTCATGGGTCCCACCATCCAGCAGGGGGGCTTGTATGTTCAATCAAGTTGATCAAATGAGTGTCCAGTCTATATTGTTGTAGTTTCACCATTCACCCCAATTGCAGCCCTTACATTCACCGTGCCCCCTCTTCCGTCGGATTGTCCCTAGGCTTAGCAACAAGGGGACAGGTGGGATGAGAAGCACAAAACAGTCTACTTTCTCTGAGCGGTTGTCTTGACTCTCAGTCAATTCTGGCTGTTTTCTTCATGGGCTGCCAGCTTGTCCAGCTCAACTCTATCGATCCTACTAATGAACACATGCCAATTAGATATATAGTGTATTAGGACAGTATAAATGCATTATGGTAGGTTACTTGGTTAAGACAACAGGATGTTGGAGATGGTATGTTAATCCATGAATTACATTTTCTTCTGTTAAGTATGACAGGGTCTTTTGTGGTTTATAACATCTCCTCCCATTAGAGGATGTCAATAACCATTGGCATCAGCCGTGGGTGATTCCTCCAGAGGAGAGAGTCATAGCCAATTAGATTTGGGATTACAAGACACATGGCCGCCACTGCTGCACAGTTTTCCGGCAGATGAGGTGTAGTGGTGCTGAGGGAGGAGTCTTCCTTGACTCAAGGAGACTCTATATTTGCTTTAATGGTTTGTGGCCTTGGTAACTATCTGTGCCGAATTCCAGAACCATCTGTATACTTCAAAGTGCGGTCTCCATACATACTTTTAAAGACTTGATCTGTGGATGGCTATAGAAATTCATGTATAGACCGGGCATGGTGGCGCACGCCTTTTAATCCTAGACTTGGGTAGCAGGCAGAAGCCAGGCGGATCTTTGTGAGGTCAAGGCCAGTCCTGGGGGTCTACAGAGGTGAGTGGTCCAGGACAGCGTGGGCTACAGGGAAACCCCTGGTCTCGAAAAGACCAAAAAAAAAAAAAAAGAAATTATTATACTCAAAATCCGGAAAGGCTGTGAATTTGACACAGAATAGTCTCACCGTCTTATTGTTTTCCAAGTTACTTTGACCCCACAAAAATTATCCCATGAGCTTTTCTTTTTTTTTTTTTTTTAAATTAGTTTTTATGATTTTTGTGATTTTCATACATCTTTTAAATTCAGTTCAGCTTATTTATTTCCCTTTCCCCCCCCTCCCCCCCACCCCCACCCAATCCCAGATTCTATGCATTCTGCCATAACTGTCCGGCATCTTTCTCTCAGTTTTTTTTTTTTTTTTTCATTTTTAGCTATAAGTGATAATCCATTGAGTTACAAGCATCCTTCTATGGCAAAACTTATCTGACAGGCTTGTTGTGCCAAACACCTACAGCCCCCACCATCCACGTGGGGGTGCACAGGTTGTTTGTTCAATCAGTTGATCAAAAGATGATGTCCCGACTACATGCTGTAGTTTCAACTTACCCCAATCCGCAGCCCTTACATCTACCCACGCCCCCCTCGTCCGCAGGTTGTTTCCCTGGGCTGTAGAAAACGGGGCACAGGTGGATGAGATGGTAAAACATCCACTCTCTCTGGAGCGTTGACTGACCTGGTCAATTCTGGGCTGTTTCCTTCATTGGCGATCAGTTTGTCCAGGAATACTTTTTCGATCCTATTAATGAAGAAACAAGCAATTAGATATATAGGTATTTAAGCAGCACTAATAGTTTTTTTGGTAGGTTACTTTAGATAGACACCTGTTTGGTATTTAATCCATGAATTTAACAATTTTCCCCCCCCTGTTAAATATGACAGGGTCTTACTGTGTGCTCTTCTAACATTCTCCTAACCTGTTAGAGGATGTAAGCTTGTTGTGGGCATCAGCCTGCGGTTATTTCTCCAAGTGGGAGAGCCAATACGCCAATTAGATTTGGGATATACAGGCACATGGCTGGCTTCTTGCTGCACAGTATTCCAGGCAGGTGAGGTGTTGTAGATGGTGCGGATGGTGGAGCTCTTGTCTTGACTCAGGGAGACCCATTTTGCTTTATTGGTTTAGTGGCCTGTTGGTAACACTCTCTGGCATTCCAGAGGCCATCTGTACACTTGCATGTGTGTCTCCATACATCCCTCCCATGTTAACGTCAGGCTCCCTTCGGCGAGCAGGGTCTTATTGCTGCTCTCCTCCTGTAGGTATCCCAACTTAGAGGCACGGAAGCCCTTACTTTTGTGGGGCCTTGGATCCCCTGTCACAACATCCACCTGGTAGAACAATCCATGCTGAGTCAGGCTCCTGTAAATTAATATATTTTGCCGAGTCATAGCCTAGGGACTTTAGTTTATATTTGGTTTCTGAACTGAGAGTAATCCCTTCCACAGTTCCCATAGTCAGTAGTCAATTAAAGAAAGAAGTTTTTACCGGTTTATAAGAGATTACTCTATAATAGTTTGTCTCCAATTTACAGTTTGGGGATGCGACCTCATCATGTCATATTTCTCCTTTTTATGGGGGAAGGCAAGGATAAGCTCTCTTGCATATCAGAACCTTTGGTGGCAACTAGAAGGTCCAGTTTCATGGGACCATTATAACTAGTTGTTCCATGTAGAATCTACAGAGGGGTTTCGATTTGTATGGATCATATCTGAGGCTTTTCTCCCTTTCGAATGTTCCCAGACGGCGTCAGCCCTTTCCGTTGCCTCTTTTTGTATATCCTATCAAGCAAAACTGTATTTCTTTCTTTCTCAGTCCGTTTAAGTTGGTGACGTTTTGTCCTGTTGGAACAAACAAATCTTTTCCCTAGTTAGTTTTAAGATTTAATTGCAAGGGTTGAATGAAAAAGGTTTCATGCTTTCTGTATCCCCCCCCCTTTTTTAACCCATGAGTCTCCAGAAGACAGTTGTATTATACATAACTATAGGGTGGAATCAAGGCACAGATTTCATCAAATTCACCCATGTTGTTTTGGGTGACTATATATGATTAACTTGGGAAGCAAACTTAATTTTTACGTTAAATCATCTTAAAGAGAATGCTACAAGGTGATACTGTACAACAGAGAAATTATAGAGAACATTTGTATGTGTCAATCCCAAAGTTCTTGCTCTACAGATTTTATGTAAACATGTGTATATTAAACCACATTGGTTTACAGAATCTGATAAAAATGGTAATGCATCTGAATTAAATGGAGATATAATTCGCTGTTGCCCACATTTGCTTTACATAAAATCCCATGAGCTTTTCATGAAGAGGCATGAAACTGACTGGCAACAAGAGCAAGGCTCTGCTAACTATATGTGGATTCTGAAGTCTTAATCTAACAGACTAGGGGAAGAACCAGAAATCCACAAAAGGTTTTTTTCTTTCTCTGAGCAGGGAGAACCAGCTTCTAGGAGAAACCCACCAACTAGAATCTGCAGTGATTTGTACCTATTCATATGCTAATATGGTGTTTCTGTCCTTTAGTCATCTGGACTTGTCCAACGAGTTGCTTTTTTGGAGGTAACACTTTGTTTGCAGCAACAGCGCTTTTCTTCCTTGCTTCTCCTGGCTTAATGACTAGGTAGCTGAGGAAGGTGTATGCTTGGGATCCAGCGCATTTGGAAACTGCGGTTGTGTAACTCAGGCTCATTCAAAGCATTTGATGGCCAACAAATTGGCTTTATGTGGGACAGCTTCAGATTTCCCATGGGCAGAGTCAATGTCTTTGGAAAACGAGGCTTGCTTTCTCTCTCTCTCTCTCTCTCTCTCTCTCTCTCTCTCTCTTTCTTTCTTTCTTTCTTGTAATTTTTTAATTGAAAAAATTTTGTTTGTTTGAGACAGGGTCTCCTGTAGACCTAATTGGCTTGGAACTCACTTATGTAGACTAGGCTGGTGTTGATCTCACAGAGATCTGCCTGCCTCTGCTTCCCGAGTGCTGGGATTAAAGATGTGTACCATCACATCTGGTGTTAATTGAATTTTTGCAAATATTACACAATATCTTTTGATCATATTTAGATTACCTCCTCTATCTTTGCCTGCCCTATTTCCTGTACTCTATTATATATATACATACATACATATATACATATATACATACACACATATATTTTAAGGCCTATGGAATCAAATTTGTGTCCCTAAATCTCCTTTAAATTGGGTCCATTCACTAATTCCTCAGCTAGGGTTGGGAGTTCTTCCCACTTTTCCACTTTTCCACTGGGATTTGTCTGACTTGAATTTACATAGGGCTTGTGTGTGCTGTCACCATTGCTCTGAGTTTCTATGAGTAACCGCCAGCTGCCTGGAAAATTCTGTTTCTTCCTGTTCATCCACCACCTCTGGCTCTTACACTAAGACAAGTTTCAGAGTTCCTTCGAAGAATAGAATTCTAGATTGTCAATTCATAACTGTAAATGGAATGCTGATTTAAAAAGTCACTATTTTGTAACAGTTAACAGATTTAAACAAGAATTATTACAGGGTGCTAAAATTCACAAAGTTTGATGGTGACTAGGATATTTATGTAGTCTTAAATATGTTTCTTCTTTTTTTTATGTGTATGAGTGTACTGTCTGCATGTAGGTTGGTGCACCCATGTCCTGCAATGCTGCGGAGGTCAGAAGAGGGTGTCGGATTCCCCTGGAACTGGAGTTAAAGACGGTTCTTAGCCTCCATGTGGATGCTGGAAATTGAACCTGGGTCCTCTGCAAGAGCAGTCAGAGCTCTTAACTGCTGAGCCATCTCTTCAGCCCCAATATATTTTTTCTTTATATTTTATTCAGAAACAAGGACAATAATGACTTAAGTGGAGAAAGCTAGAGGCTGTCACCCGGCCAGATGATGGGCAGCAGCATTGCTGGCCCGTGGAATACGACACAATGTGCTGCTGAGGTGCAGCTCTGGGAATTCAGAGTTGCCTACACCGTATTCTTCTCCAAAATGTATAGCCTGAGTCTAATCATGAGGGGACTTAAAAAATCCGACTAAAGTGTCTTTTGCAAAATGCTTGGCTTGTACATGTTTAAATGTCAACCCCCTGAGTTAATAGCAGAGAAATTTTCCTAGGTCAGAAAAATAGAGGAGAAGAGACTACTTAATGCAATGCACAGTCCTGGGTTGGGTCATGGATGGAACAAGACACATATAAAAGCCATTTTGGGAAAGTAGAGGGAACCGGGTTATAGACTGTGAACTCTTAAAATTTCTAGATTTAAATAATTATGCTATGGTTATTTGATGGAATTTCATTTTTCTTAGGGAATGTGTGTATGTGTGTGTGTGTGTGTGTGTGTATGTGTACATGAGAGGTTCAAAGTGTTAATAATTCTTAAACCTGGATAAAGGGTATATAGCAATACTTTGTTTTTATTTTTTTAACATTTTATTATTTCATTTTATGCGTATGAGTGTATTGCGTGCATGTGTGTAAGTGCAACTGTGTCACACAGTGCCCACAGAGTCAGAAGGCGGCAGAGAATTCCCTTGGAACTGGATTTATGAATGGCTTAGCCACCATGTGGGTGCTGGGAATTGAACCTGGGTCCTCTGCAACAGCCTGCAGTGCTCTCAACAATCATGGAGCCATTTCTCTAGTCCCCCTTATAGTAATAGTTTGTAATATCCATGCAACTTTAAGAGCGTTTGAAATTAGTACCCAATATAAATTTTTAAAATAAAAATTCTCTCAGAGATGTCATAAAAATCATTCAAAAATTGATTAAAAATTAAGTCTATGTTTTGGAAGATAAAACAATAAATTTTTAGATCAAATGACAGAAATAGGAGAATATTCACAATAGTAGAGCAGTTGAAATATATGACATCAAAAGCAAGTGTACATCAATAATGAAATAAACCACTTTTGGGGCTGGAGAGATGGCCTAGCGGTTAAGAGTGCTGTCTGCTCTTGCAGAGTACCCAGGTTCGATCTCCAGCACCCACATGGCAGCTGAGGACCGTCTTTAACTTCAGTTCCAGGGGACTGAGGACCTCCGTGGCACTGCATGACACGGGTGCAAAAACTTACATGCAGACAGTACATTCATACATATACAAAAAATAAGTAAAATTAAAAAAAACTCACTTTTTTGGGAGGGGTCTTTTTGAGACAGTGTCTCCCTATAGCCCCTGGAAGTCACAGAGATCTGCCTGCCTCTGCCTCCCAAGTGTAAAATATACCACTTTTTAAAAAAATTTTTTTTAAATTTTTATTTATTTCTGTATGTGTATGAATGTAGTGTCATGCAGGTCTGTGCACCCGTGTCATGCAATGCCGCGGAGGTCAGAACAGGGTTTCTGATTCCCCTGGAACTGGAGTTCTCCTGGAATTGGAGTTTCAGACGGTTCTTGGCCGCCATGTGGATGCTGGGGATCGAACCCGGGTCCTCTGCAAGAGCGGTCGGCACTCTTAACCGCTAGGCCATCTCTCCAGCCCAAAATATACCACTTTTTAAAAAATGGTAACAGATTAAAAATATTTACTAGAAAAAGAAATAAAATCCAAATGTTAAAGAATATGAAAGGGTATTTAAATTATAACTAATCAAAGGAATGCAAATTAAAACAAGAAATTTTGTTCATCATTTTGGCCAATGTTAGTAAAACTGAGATTTGGAGAAGAGAAGGGAGATTCCTCTTTTAATCTGTGAAGAAAGTGCAGCTGAACTAACACTTTCGTCTCCTTTCTACCTGCACCACTCAAAGAGGCCGGCTTGCTTGGACAGAGTCTGATCTCCACTGGACTAAGCTAATGAGTATCTCTCTTAGGAAGCTCTTGTGCGTTAGACACTATACAGTGTACAATATGCATATATATTATTTCATTCACCATGCACAACCATTCTATAAAGTTAAGGATATTAGTTTTCATAATTTCCCAGTGTGGAATTACAGAAACAACATGAATGAAAGGAGTTGGCAATTTGACAGTTAGTTCTGGGAACACTGACTAAATGCTTAGGTATAAACATGTATTAAAACCCCTACCTCAGCCAGGTATTGTGGCACACACGTTTAATCCCAGCATTTGGGAGGCAGAGGCAGGTGGATCTCTGTGAGTTCAAGGCCAGCCTGGTCTACATAGCGAGCTCCAGGCCAGCTGGGACTAAAGGGAGACCTTGTCTCAAAAAGATCCTCTCCCCAAAATCCCCCCAAAACCAACCCCTACCTCACATCATAGACCAAAATAAATACTTTAATTAATTAGCTTATTTACATGTCCTCAATATGTAGTTCAGGCTGTCATGGAACCTACTGTGTCACTTAGGCTTGTCCTCAGAGTTGTGCTTCTTCTACCTCTACTACCCAAGTTCTGGGGTTATAAGTGTGTGTTCACCATGCTTGACTCCAAAATAAGTTCTTGGTAGACAAAAAAGTGAAAATCAAAGCCTAGAAGGTATAAATGAGTAATTACCTGTTCTGCAAAAGGGAGAAAACTTTTTTTTTAATTAATTTTATTTATTTCTGTATGTGTATGAATGTACTGTCTGCATGCAAGTCTGTGCACCCGTGTTGTGCAACGCCGCGGAGTTCAGAAGAGGGTCTCAGATTCCCCTGGAACTGGAGTTCTCCTGGAATTGGAGCTTCAGACGGTTCTCAGCCGCCATGTGGGTGCTGGGGATCGAACCCGGGGCCTCTGTAAGAGCGGTCGGCGCTCTTAACCGCTAGGCCATCTCTCCAGCCCCAAGGGAGAAAACTTTATTGGTAGAAAATCATGCATTGCTTAACACATTCTTTTTTAGTGTCACATTGATTTTTGAGATTTGAATGATGTACAGAATTTGATTAATTCAGTGTCAGTATTTGCTTGTGTTCTCTAAATTCCTTACAAAATACAGTCAATTCAGTCTGAAGAAAGAAAATAATGGAAGAAATGAACAAAGAAAGATTAAATTTATTACATAGACATAAATTTTTCTGAATCTATGAGCCTGTACCTACACTATGGTCTGACTGCCAGCTGTGCTGTTTTTGAATCAGTTGGGACCCTGTTGGAGAGCTGGTGTATAAAGATTTGCAGGTTAACATCCAAACACTTTCTCTCTCTCCCAATAAAGTACATGTTCTTCCAGGAAGGACCATATGCTTCTGGCATCTTGTAGCTATTAACACTGTGTATTCTACTTTTTGTTTTGAGTGACTGAGTAAATAAAAGAATAATAGGCAGGTGTAACCAAAGGGAAATAATAGAAAGGTACAACAGGCATGCCCCTGGTCTGATGAAACCATGTGGGTAATGACAGCTGTGGTGTTTAATGTTTGAAAGACAATTTGATTGACTGACATCCACACCCATATTTCTAAATTCATCAGGAGTGTGGATTAATTAGACAAATGTGGCCAACAAATTGTTACTGGATTCTTTTTTTGATGTTTTATATAATGTATTCACATATTATCAAGATATATGAATTGTTGTTCAATAATAAATAATATTCTTTGAAATTCCACATCCTAAAAAAGAAATTCCACATCCTAGAACATCAAACAACAAAATTTATTACATATTATTTTTTATATGTAGTAAATATACATATACATATGTATCTCTTCAAAAAATAAGAGAACTAGACATACAACTTCAATCCAGATGATTAAATGGGAAAATGAAGAAATATGTGTCTCCAGCAATTGAGAAGGAACCTTGTCTCAAGATTAAACTTATCATACATTATTTTTAGAATAAAAATGTGCTTTTCCAAAACATAGGATTTAGCAGAAAATAAAATAAAAGATTTAGAGAGTATCTTAAACCTCATGTAACATTTTGGAACCGAAGACCATAAATTTGGGCTCCGTAGAGAAAGCTATATCTTCCCTATCTTTTTTTAAAACTTTTTTTTTTTTTTGGACTTTTCAAGACAGGGTCTCCCTGTAGTCCCAGCTGTCCAGGACTCACTCTGTAGACCAGGTTGGCCTTGAACTCACAAAGATGTGCCTGCCTCTGCCTCCCAAGTGCTAGGATTAAAGGAGTGCACCACCACGCCCGGCCTTTTTAAAAACATTTTTATTGAAGTTATGTTTTATTGAAGTTATGTGCATTTCATACATCGTTTCTCAGTCCAATCTAGACTCATCTTGTCTTCCATGCCCCCCACCCCACCTGAGTTCATGCACCATGCCATTCCTGCCCTGGGGTGAGTGGAAAGAGAGCAAGGCCTTGTGTGGCATTGTGGTGAACCGGGGAAGTTATTGATGATTTTCTTTTTTTTTTTAATTAATTAATTAATTTATTTATTTTATGTGTATGAATGTACCATCTGCATGTAGGTTTGTGCACCCGTGTCGTGCAATGCCACAGAGGTCAGAAGAGGGCATCAGATTCCCCTGGAACTGGAGTTCTCCTGGGATTGGAGTTATGGACGGTTCTCAGCCATTGTGTGGGTGCTGGGGATCGAACCCTGGTCCTCAGAGCAGTTGGTGCTCTTAACCGCTAGGCTATCTCTCCAGCCCCGATGATTTTCTATTATATAATGGAATTCCATAAATGATATCTTTGAGTCTGTTTTCTTAATGTCCATAAGCATTTGCCTTAGTGTATAATATATATTCTCAATGATTATTTAAGTATAATTTAAAATAAAAGTATCATGAAGCAAGAAAAGCAAGGTAGTGCTTGCTTATAATCCTAGCACTAGGGAGGCTGAGTCAGGAAGACTGCAAGTTTGAGGACATTGTCTCAAAAAAAAAAAGAAAGAAAGAAAGGAAGAAAAAGAAGCATGAAAATAAGATGGGCCAGTACGGATGGACCTCTACTAGAAGTTTTGATCTGCTGCAAACAACATGTCTGAATTTTTTTGAAGAAAACTTATTTATTTAGATATATTTGCATAAGCAAATTCATCCCTTCAAAGTATGCAGTGGACTTACAGAGTTGTGCAGACATGACTATAGTCAAATTAGAGCATTTAACCAAGCTCAGAAAAACCCCTCCCTCCGTCTTGGCAACCACGAAGCTATTTTATTTTTCTATGATTTTGCCTATTCTGGACATTTATGCCAATGGGATAATGAAATGTGTCCCTTTGTGACTTGCTTCCCTCCTTTGTCACAGTGCTTTTATGGCCCATCTATCAACACCGTCTTATGTGGATGTTTCATATTCTTTTTTAAAATTAATTAATTAATTAATTAATTTATATGAATGTATTGTCTGCATGTAGGTTTGTGCACCTGTGTCGTACAATGCCGCAGAGGTCAGAAGAAGGTATCGCATTCCCCTGGAACTGGAGTTCTCCTGGAATTGGAGTTACAGATGGTTCCAAACCGCCATGTGGGTGCTGGGGATCGAACCCAGGTCCTCTGCAAGAGCAGTCGGTGCTCTTAACTGCTAGGCCATCTCTCCAGCCCCTGGATGTTTCATATTCTTAAGGCTGAGTACTATTCCATTGTACAGATATATCACACTTGCTTATACATTTAGCAATTGATGGACATTTTACTACTTTTTGGCTATTGTGAATATTACCACTACGGGACATTCATATATGTTAAAAAACTTTTTTTGAAGAAGGGTCTTTCTTTAGCTCTAGCTAACCTGGAACTCACTATGTAGACTAGGCTAGCCTTGATCTTAGAGATTCGCCTGCCTATGTCTCCTGTGAGGTGGGATTTAAGGCGTGAATCAGGAGTGAATTGCTGGGTCTTACAGTAACTAAGCTTAGTTTTTGAAGAAACTTCCAGACTGTTTTCCAAAGTGGCTGTACTATTTTATAGTTCTAATAGCTATGTATAAAGGCTCCAATATCTCCATATCTCTTCAAAACTTATTGTCTGTCTCTGATTATAATTATCTCTGTGGGTGTAAGGTGATAGCTCACTGTGGTTTTGATTTGCATTTCCCTAACAATGGATGGTGCTGGGGATTTTAAAATATGAGATTTCTATTGAAATTATTTATTTGCCCATTTTAAAATTTAATTATTTGCTTTTTCATGTTGTAAGAGATATCATTTTTCTTCTTCTTCTTCTTCTTCTTCTTCTTCTTCTTCTTCTTCTTCTTCTTCCTCCTCCTCCTCCTCCTCCTCCTCCTCCTCCGNACAGATGCTTGCTGCCAAACATGATGGCCCAAGTTCAATCCCCCGAATCTACATAAAGGAGGAAGGAGAGAACCAAGCAACCTCTACGAATGCCCCCAATCATACGCTCTAATAGTTTTTATTTATTTATTTATTTTTATTTTTTATTTTTGAGATAGGGTCTCCCTTTAGTCCCAGCTGTCCTGGAGCTCACTATGTAGACCAGGCTGGCCTTGAACTCACAGAGATCTGCCTGCCTCTGTCTCCTGAGTGCTGGGATCAAAGGTGTGTGCTACCATGCCTGGCAAGAACTGTATATTCTTGATACTAGTTTGTTATGGAAACTGTGCAACCATCTATCTCTTTTGGCTGACCGTCTTTTCAATTTCTTGCTGTGGCATGCAAGTTCCTACATACATATAACACACAATAAATAAAAATGTAATAAAAATAAAATTTAGCTCTGTAGGTCTTTGATCCATTTTGAGTAAATTTCTGTATACGGTGCCAGGGAGGATTCATCTTTATTGCTTTGTATGTGTAATCAAGACGGAGGTTCTAGTATCTGGCTAGTCATAGAGATCTGTGGAATAGAATTGAGACTCCAGATGTAAATCCTTACATTTACGGTCAACTGACTTTTAACAGTGGTGTATAGTCAGTAGTAAAGGTAGCATTTCAACCCAAGGCTCTGGGACAATGGATACATTTTCACTGGCATTAAAGATAAATGAAACAATCTTTTAGAAGATTAAATTTTTAAAAGGGAAATTATGAGTCAAAATTGCTGGGTCATCGAATATAATGAATAAATGAATAAAATTGATCCTCTGGATATAATTTTGACTAATATGTAAAGGTCTAATTGGCATGAGAGAAGCCTTAGGAATGTGAAGACAAAAGACTGAGATCAAAGGTGACTAAGACGAGGACTGATGAATGCAATACACCTTTAAGTATGTTAATACTCTAATTAAACTCTAATTAGGCTCAGTGGGCCACACAGAAACAGAAGACTTGAAGGTAGGAGAGAGGCTTGTTGAGAAGGGTTTCAGTAGTAGAGGGAGGGAGATAAGAGGAGGAATGGGGTGAAAAGAACTAATTTTTATTATGTAAATGTATGAAACTGTCAAACAATAAAAAATAAAAAAGTTATTATCTTTTGCTCTGAGACATTAAACGAACTGAAAAAGGTTGAAGTTAAAATTCTGACCCCACGGTACTCAGGAAATCTGAAGAAAAGAAACATAATGTTTTAAGACTGGCCATCCTAAAAAAAAAAAAAAAAGGATGGGTATTCTACCAAGAAGCGTGGTGATCATCTCAGATGACAATGTACAGCAGAAAAACACTGGCTTCTCTGATCCAGAGTGAACCACACACAGGTAGACTCCAGGATGCCATTAGCCAGAACTGAGCTTGAATCAAGGCAGGAGAAGGCTGTTACACACTTACAGGAAATGTAGAAAGATGATAAGGTCTTTTTTTGCCTTTAGAAAAGGAAGTGACCACCAAGGATTTGTGAAGAGTAATTCAGGCCAAATGAATCTAAATTCTTTTTAGCATTAAAAAAATTATTGGGGTCAAAGAGATGGCTCAGTGGTTTAGAGCACTGTCTGCTCTTGCAAAAGATCCTGGTTTGAGTCCCAGAACCCACGTGGGAGCTAATAACTGTCTGTAACTCAGGTTCCAAGGGAAAATGATGCTTTCTGACTCTGTGGGCACTGTGTGACTCTTTATCTCTTACATACACGGAGGCAATACATTCATAGACATAAAATAAAAACGATAAACAAAATATTTAAAAACTTACTGATGTGAATGTGACAACACACACACACACACACACACACACACACACACACACACAGATCAGAAGACAGTTTGTGTGAGGTTGGTTCTCTCCTTCTACCATGTAGGCTCCAGGGAGCAAACTAGGATTGTGCGGCGTGGCCCCAAGTTCCTTTGCCAGGTGAGCCAACTCACTGCACCCTAAATTCAAATTCTTAAAATTCTTGAACAGAATACAAAAATTCATCTTGACTCTGTCATTGTATCATGAGGGACAAAAGAGAAAGAGGTGTCTTTTCTTGAAGTATTTGTCACCAGCTTCATTTGTGGCCTTTCTTGTCACCCTAAATTCTGCTGTTTGTTCCTTTTTTTGGATGACACCAAAATTTGGTGGTAATGTTTGTTTTTAAAACATATAGGATTTTATGAAGAGCATTTGATATTGGGTAAATGTACAAGAATAACAAAAGGACATCATAATTATAATTTTATTACCATTAAAATATTCTTCCTTTTAAAAAAGAGTTCTTTACAAAAAGGGGCATGCTTAATGGGTATGCTTTATAGGAACAAAATAAATATTTCTGTGTTGTGTCTTTTCTTTTTTTATTTTAAATGGATGGTGAAATTAAGTTGTCCTTATAAACATTTATTTGAATAAATTGGAGATTTTTCTTAAAATGGAAATATTGAAATTAAATGAATCTTCTAAAATGATCCTCTTTTTTTGTCTTTTTCTCAGACAGGGTCTCCCTGTAGCCCCAGCTAGCCTAGAACTGGCTATGTAGACCAGGCTGGCTTTGAACTCACAGGGATCTGCCTGCCTCTGACTCCTGAGTGCTAGGATTAAGGGCGTTCGCCACCAGGCCTGGATAAAACGACCCATTCTTAATCAGAAACCTCTAAAAAAGCCTAGCATGAAACCGAAATACTGTTATTCATTTATCCTTCAATAAATTTTCTTCTCACAATGTGAATTTCTGGCTTTAAAAGCTTTTTGAATGAATTTTTCTGTCTTCTTTCTTTTTGAGACAGGCTCTTAATATGTAGCCCAGCCCTGAACTCACAATCTTCTGGTCTCAGCCTCCTAAGTGCTGTGATTACAGGCTTGTGCCACTACGCTCTCCTAGAAACGTTTTTATCTAGCAAGTCAGGTTGTAAGATATTCAAGTTGATCAGAGTTATGTTGTGTAGTTCAGAAATGATAGACTCGAATTTGTTCTTTGCTGAGGGTGAACCTAACACGTTTTGAGTGGTACTTGGTGTATTTCTCTTAATCCTCTGGTTTGAGGAAGCCAGAAGGGCCAATAAGCTATGATGAACAAACGTGTTCATCGACAAGGTCAATGTCACAGTTGAAATGTCTCAGAATTTCCCCCTGGATATCTTGACGCTTCCCTTAAGGGTGAGACAGAATGAGCACACACATACAGCTATCTTCCACTCTTCTTGGAGTCTCAAGCATCCCCACTAGGCCTTAGATTTACCGGGGTCCCCACACTATCTGGAATGAGGAAATTCATGTGAAAGAAATAAAATGGGGCACTAAGTCTTCTCTTTCCTCAAGTGTCCAAGTTAAACGGATTAGATTTTATAGGAATGAATCCATTTTGAAGGTTTCCCGTTTTATTTTTGGCTGATATTTAAATGTGGCCATCCACCTTGGTTGTCTATGAGAAGAGGAAGACTAAGCCCCTCAGGCACTAAGGCCATTCCTGGCTCCTCATTATGACTATGACCCTTTGCCAGGCTCCAGTGATTCTCACCAGCAGCGGTGGTCAAGGTCCTTCCAAAGGCTCAGTCAGGTGAGGTGTTGGGGGAGGGGAGAGGAAGGAAAAAGAAAAAGTGTGTTCTCTGCATTTCTGTGCAGTTTTCTAGCAGACCTGAAAAAATAGCATAGACAAAAAGTGGGCACACAATTTTCAGACTACTCCCATGAAGCCGGGTAAGTACTGGGAGAGGCGGCAGAGACAAGAACTTGGTATCTCTTATCTCCAGAAGAAGCTGGCGGAAGTCTGGAGCAGAGGACGGCAGGCAGGAGAGGATCTATAACCACAGTACTACTGTACGTCCACCCCTCACCCCCCTTCGTGTTTTCCCTCCACTGGCCAGGCACGCTTTATCACTTTCATATAAAAAGCCATTAAAATTCAGTCCTTCCACGTGGGTTCTCACACTGAAGTATGGTGTAGGGCTTCTCTAAAGTGGGTTACATTCCCCAAGCGAGGCAGGTGTGGCGCGATCACTACCCCAGGAACGCTCACGGTGGAGGGGAGACCCAGGCAGCATGGGCCGGGCAACTTGCTATGTGGCTCAACTCCATGCCCATCGGTCTTTTCAGCTTCCATTTAGTGCCCTACTAAAATCAGATAAACTGCACTTTTGAGGCGCCCAGGTGTTTAAAAACGGCATGTATTCTGGAAGTCAGGCTGGTGACCCTGGAGAAGCTCAGTGCAAGGGTATGGGTATTGCAATCTTGTCCCAGGGAGTCACAGGAGTCCCGGGGAGGCTCCAAGTTGTCTTTGTTCCCTTCAGAATACTCGGAAAAGTAGGTGGTTACACCCTGTCCCCACCCAATGGTGACAGACTAGTTTAAAAGATACTTAAAACTCTACTTAAAAGAATCAGGAAATAGCTAACTTGTCTTTTAGTGCAGATCAATAACTTATGTTACAAGAGGTATAAAGATTGTTTTCTCTCTTCTCTTGGGAACTTCCCTTAGGAAACAGAAGTCCTATTCCCAGGTTTGGGAAAGTTGGTTGAAAAAAAATCTCATGAAAAGGAACCCTCTTCCAAGTACTATTGGAGGGTTCCTTTGGCGTCCAACCTGATGATGCAGTCCAAGTTAAAAATGGTCATAAACTTTGTTAAGTAATTCAGTCTGTCTATGCCAAAGGGAAGTGTTTGAGATTTAGACCCAAAGGGTAAAAACAAGGACCTTTAATAGCACTGTTTATGTAGATTTGGACTGTCACTTAAATGTTTAATAATGGGATGGATGAGTAATTTACAAGTGATTTTTAAATTTTTTTAAATTTTTATTTATTTTTGTATGTGTATGAATGTACTGTCTGCATGTAGGTTTGTGCACCTGTGTTGTGCAATGCCTCGGAGGTCAGAAGAGGGTGTCAGATTCCCCTGGAACTGGAGTTAAAGATGGTTCTCAGCCGCCATGTGGGTGCTGGGGATCAAACCCAAGTTCTCTGCAAGAGCAGTTGGTGCTCTTAACTGCTAGGCCATCTCTCCAGCCCCTGCAAGTGATTTTTTTTTTTTAATTTCAAAATATGGAGAAATACTTAAATTGACGTATTAAGTAAAGAACATAGAAAGACAAATGCTTTCTGAGCTCAAGCATGCACAAAGAGCATCTAGATAAAAGGAAATTACGGATTTTTCTGGACTTAAAAAATTATTTTTTTGATATCTAATTTTTTTCCAAAGGAAATCTTTACTCAAAATTCATTGATATTCTATTATCCCCAATTTTCTACTATCTCCCTTATTCAAAATTTTATGGCTTTTATAGTTATATTATCATCTACACTATTATTCTTGAGGTTAAACCTGGCTCATGGAAACTCAGTTTTTTTAATTTTTAAAATTTATTTTTATTTTATGCGTAAGAGTGTTTTGCGTGCATGTTTGTAAGTGCACCATGGGCCTGTGGAAGTAGAAGAGGGTGTTGGATTCCCTGGAACTAGAGTTATGGATGGATGGTAGCTTCCATGTGGGTGCTGGGAGCTGAACCCAGGTTGTCTACAAGAGCAGCTCCTGTCCTTAACTGCTGAGTCATTTCTCCAGCCCCAGGAACTCAGCTTTATACGCTAATTGTATGCTAATTTAAGAACTCTCAGAGTCTTTTGCTGGCTGGTGTATGGGGAGGCATCCACATGTTTAATGTCCCACAGACCTCATGCAGTGGCGTATGATCTGCAATTTTGCTATAATTGCAACTAATGTGCCCCTCCTCCCATGATGATCCTACCGAATTATGGCCCAGTGGGTTTTCATAGAACTGGAGTGTGCTCTCCTCAGATTAGGTAAAGAACTAAGAGCCTTTCTGTAGCATTCCAAGGGTATGGCTTTGTTTGCACACTGAAAATTAAACGATGTCTTCGAATAATTTGTTTTTGTTTGTTGTTTGTTGTTGAGACAGGGTCTTCATGTATCCATGAATTCACCATGTAGACAAGGCTGGACTTGATGTCACAGAGATCTGCCTGCCTCTGCCTCCCAAATCCTGGGATTAAAGGTTTATGCCACCATGCCAGCAGACCTCAACTATCTTGAAGTTCTCCAAGGTTATATTAATTTCCCTAAGAAAATACGGACTATGTTTGAAAAAGAGCTGATGTTCTATTATGATTAATTTGTGCTTAATCATGCAGTTATAATAGTTCATTGAAATTACTGAGTGAGGGAGAGGGAGATACCAAGGAAAGAGGGAGACACGACAGAGATGGAGAAGTTGGGTGGGCTGGGACAGAGGGATAGGGAATGAAGGAGTTGAGGAAGACAGAGTTGGAGAGAGAAAGAGAGAGGGGGAATATTTTGCTTATTTTTTAGGTTCTATCTGAGATGACAGAGGATGGTTAGGGAACTGCCTGGACAGCTGTGGAATTGTGGTTGTGACTGAGTAGGTAGTAGAAGCATGGAGAAAGGTTGACAGCACCTGAACAGTCTAGCCATCACTTTACCCTTGGCTCAGAACAATTCTAGTTCTATGCCCAGTTTATTCAATGATGGTGCATTGGCATAGGCTATAGGAAATGGTCCTCTTGGATTGTGTGTATTCCATTTGCAGATTATGAACGCATGATGTAGCACAGTACTCAATGGCTGTATAAGCTCCTCAGAACAAATAGAGATAGGAAGCCCCAGTCAAATTGTTAAAGGCTCTAGCTGCTAATCTATGGCTTTCTGGAAATAAGGCTGCGTGTCAGCTTGAAAAGAATCTGATTCATGGTCATTATTTAAAAGTCAGAGTTGCTTGCTCAATACCTCTCCTTACCAGTTTCTTCAGGCTGTAAGACTTGCCTGTTCCTTTGCTGTGATACTGAATCAACTCCACCAGAGCACAGATCTCAGCTGGGGAGCATCCTCATTGGTTAGCAGGTATGTGCTGAGAGGCAGACAAGGGTAGTGATGCCTCTTGGGGCTAGTTGACCTGGGGTGGAGACAATTTGTGCTGTGGATCTTTATTCTCAAGAATCAGGGAAGACAGGGAGGTACTCAGTTATCAATCATTCTGCGACTTCCTAGCAGCATAACTGTACTTTTCAGTGTCCTCGTTTTTCCCCCATCATATTGGGATAGTGACTGTCTTCTCCACCTTATTGAAAAGACTGAATGAGACATTGGATATGGAAAGCCTGCTACATAATAGGTCTTCAATAAATGCTTTCTATCTAGATGCAGGTAATACAGTCTGTATTGCAAAAGTCTATTGAGCTAGATGTCATTAGTGCAACGATACTAATTCTATGTATATCCAGTGTCTGAAACACAGTGGGTCCTTGGTAAATTGTTCTGTAAATCAACGTCAGAGTTCTTTTCTTTTTTCTTTTCTTTTCTTTTCTTTTCTTTTCTTTTCTTTTCTTTTCTTTTCTTTTCTTTTCTTCTCTTCTCTTCTCTTCTCTTCTCTTTTCTTTGGTTCTTTTTGAGACAGGGTGTCCCTTTAGTCCCAGCTGGCCTGGAGCTTGCTATGTAGACCAGGCTGGCCTTGAACTCATGGAGATCCACCTGCCTCTGCCTCCTGAGTGCTGGGATTAAAGGCATGTGCCATCATGCCAGGCTCAGAGTTATTTTCTAGCAGCACTAAAAGGGCTTAGAGTTTCCTTGGAGTTCAGATCAAACCAAAACAGACATTTTCAGTTGAAGAAATAGCACTTATTATCAGTGTGTTATGATTCTTTACACTGAACAAATATATGAGGATGTAAATACTTTATCGGCTTTAAGAATTATGATGGCTCTGGGGCTGGAGAGATGGCCTAGTGGTTGTGAGCGCCAACTGCTCTTGCAGAGGAACCAGGTTCAATCCCCAGCACCCCCATGGCATTTGAGAGCCATCTTTAACTCCAGTTCCAGGGGAGTCTGACGCCCTCCTCTGACCTCCATGGCATTGCATGACAAGGGTGCATAGACCTGCATGTAGACAGTACATTTATACACATTAGAAAAAAAAAAAGAATTATGATGGCTCATCCTGTAAAGCAGGCTCAGCAAACATCAGTAAAGGGCTGAATGCTAAATCTTCTTGGCTTTGCAGGACAACTACCAAATTACCCAATCCTGCAGGTGCGCAGCAAACGCAGCCTTAGATCATCCTAGGAGGATGAGTGTGCTGCTTTCAAATAAAGTTTATTTAAAAAATAGGCAGCGGACTGCATTTGCCAAGGGCTATACTTTGCCAATCCTGATTAAAGAATGAAGCTCTACTTTATAATTTTGGAAGGAAATAAATATATGTCATAAAGATTTGCCTAGGAAATAAGGTTATGTAGCAGTAATTCCATGTAATTATACTAATAACACAAATAGCTGTACAATGCAGACATGGAAAATTGTATTATTACTTCTGCCTTATTTTTAATGGGTGAGAAGATTGACTCTTAAGAGGTCCTTGTTCAAGATTCCAGACAATGGTGTTCAGGTGGACCGAGGTTCAGAGCACACATGCTGGTTTCCCTTGGTTATCATCCTCCATTGTGCAGTTGTGTTGATTGTCTTTAACCTCTCCCTCTCTGTCACGCTGGGGTAGGCAGCTGGGATTATTTCTAATCTTAGAAGCTTCAGTTTAGGATCAGAAAGACCTGAAGGCTTTTTATGGGAAGGGAAATTGATTTTTTTTTTTTTTTTTGGTCTTTTCGAGACAGGGTCTCCCAGTAGTCCCAGCTGGCCTGGAACTAGCTCTGTAGACCAGGCTGGCCTTGAACTCACAAAGATCTGCCTGCCTCTGCCTCCCAAGTGCTAGGATTAAAGGCGTGCACCACAACGCCCAGCTGAAATTGATATTTTTAAGGGCAACTTTAGATGTTTATTTTGATATTTTTCCTATAAATACATTTTGTTTTCTAAGTATTGGATACAAAGCAGATGTAAAACCTGTTCTTAACAATATCTTGAAAAGAGCGCTGTCACCAGAGGAGACTTAATCATGCTACTTGTATCAGCAGCTGGCGAAGGCTTTGGTAGCCTTGAAATTTTAATTCGAGTCAGAAAAAGTCCAGTTAGTTACTAAAAGGTTAATCAATTAGCTTATAACTCACAATGAATTGTAACACAACTGGGAGGAATCATCTATATTCGATGAAGAAGGCACTATTTTTATAACCTGGTGACAGACTTTTTTTTTTTTTTTTGAGACAGGGTCCCTCTGTAGCCCCAGCTGTCCTGGAACTCACTCTGTAGACAAGGCTGGCCTTGAACTCACAAAGATCCGCCTGCCTCTGCCTCCCGAGTGCTAGGATTAAAGGCGTAAGCCACCATGCCCGGCTTGTTTTGTTTTTTTAACCTTGCCTTGTACAGCATTGTCATATTGTTTGACCTCTGCAGTTCCTTCAGAGTCCTTGATCATTTGACAACGTGTATCTGATTATGTTATTCTCTCTAAATGCTTCCATAAAATTCTAAAAACAAGTCTAGTCATCAGGTCTGATTTTCAAGATGTAGGCAAATGTGAATCATCTCTGATACTTAAGGTCACTGACATTAGAGATAGACATTTTGCAGTTGCTCAAATGAGATGATATGTGTGATCTCTTCACGGATGCTTGGCATGTACTGAGAGCTCGTCATGGCCTCATTCCCTCTTTGGTGGTGAGATAGCAAGTGACCAGCACACAGCTAGAATAGGTGGCAGATTCTGTCATCACTGTTGGAATAATCACACCAGCCCAAGTTTTTAGGTTTATATGGAGTCAGATCTTTGGTGGATTTTTTGAGTTGATAAATAGATGCAATCCTAGATTAAAGATAATCAAATAAACATTAAGTCTTCTGAGGTGCTTGAGGAAGCTCAATGCAACATCAAAAGCCAACAGTAACAAAGTAAATATAAATCCAAGGACCAGGAAGGAAGCTATCCTGGTTTAATGGCAGAGTGCCCTTTGGAAAAGTCCTGTCAGTGTCTAATAACTGTCCACAAATGTGTGTGTGTGTGTGTATGCACGTGTGTTTGTGTGTGTGTGTGTGTGTACATGTGTGTATATTTTCTAATCAACAGCATCACAAGTCATTAGAAATCAGTTTACTACTATATTTATTAGAATAGTTGTATTAGGCTTTCTCCCATGGCCTGTTTCCCACGGGCTGTCTAACCCAAGGCTCCTTAGCCGGATATCACTGCCAGGTATGGGCTCTATCCAGTGAAGGAGACCTTAAATCCAGTTAGAAAGTAGCTGGTTACTCCTTTAATATTCAAGCCACTATCGCACCAGTAGGCATATCTTCCAGGCCAGTTGTTGTCATTTTCAGGAGTCACAGCTGAGTAAGGTTTAAGCTAAATTTTCTCTTCAGGTAGCTTGCATAGCACCTTCCAGTACTACGAAAGCTCAACAGCAGAGATGAGGCTTTGGTGTCAGTGCCCGCTTGATTTCTTGTTTGTTCTACAGCTCATGTATGCAGTGTCTCCAGTGGGGTCTTGCTGTGAAGTTCTTGTGGGTGACCAAGAGCAGGGGCAATGGCCAGTGTGGTTTGAGGGTCTGGGGGATACTCCAAAAGAGGGAGTCCATTCTTGGCATTGGGTTTCTATTTTGGTAGTTTATGGTATTTACTAGAGGCAATGTCCCCCTGTTATAAGGTAACAATTTTCATCTCTTTTTATAATGGATAAACTGCATGGTAGATTTTCATATGGCTTTTTCTAAAGGTCTTTAGTGTTAGTTATTCCTCCTTGTAATCTACAACTCTTTCCCAACTTCACAGCCTTTTGTAGCTGACACCAAGTTCAGTCATGAAAATTTTCAGGATCCTGAAGTATCAGAGCTGGAAGTAACAACAGTATACTTTTTGATTCAGTTTAAAGCTATTTTTTAAAAAAATTGTTGAATATACTTTACCATGAAAGTTTCTTCAGAAGCCCTGTAAGGAAAAGGTGGAATGTCTGAACCTTTGAAACTCCTCGAGGGAAAAAAAAAAGTTGCATAAACAGGCAGGCAGGCCACAGAGTTGAAGAAGAAATTTAGACAGCCCTTTTAGTGATATCCCTGCATGCCCAGGTACTTCTTAATAATTTAGTTTTTCTCTACAATGTTTTCCCTTTTCTGTCTCTGTCTCTCATTCATACTCTCTCTGAGAGTGTCTCTTGATAATTTCTGACAGCTTATTGGTATTAATTTAGTCAATAATCAAGTAGTAAGCTCCTTGCAGCACCGCTGCAAGGAAAGAAAATCTTAAACTTTGAAAATAGCTTAAAACACACTTGCAAGTCCTACATGACACATTTTAGAAGTCTAAGATAATTCAAGTTTAATCTATATGTTTTCATCTTAGACAATGAATACATGATGTAAACAAGATTTCTACTTTCCTTTGAGGACTTTGGGGTGAAAGGTGAGGGTCAAATGTTATTTTTATAGATTTATGAAAGACTGGAAATAGTAAAGAAAAGACAAGCATATTATGTTAAATATTTAATTTAATTGAAAGGATAGGGCATGTGAACTTCTTTGAAGAAATATTTGGTGCACTTTCTTTTCCACTCAATCAATCATTGACAATTGATTTCAACATGGTACTTGGGAAAGCGCCAGTATGGGAGGGGCCACACTGATATATTTCCATTCCTGACAGGGTGTGGATTGAAACTTCCCTGGCCAGCTGTCAGCAGCAAGTCTGAAGGCAAGAAGGTAAATGCTCGCATGCCTAATACAATTTTAAACAATGAGCACTGCATTGGAAAACTGTTTTTAAATAATAGAAACCAAAGGATATAACTGAAATGGGAAAGATATGCTATTTTATTATGTCAAATGCCTTAAAAACAGAGCACTCAGATGATGGTTTGGATTCTCTACAGCTACATTCACAAATAACAATATCTGTTGTCTCCCTCAGGCCCCAACTTCCAAGGATTCGATATATCTGGATTGAGTTTGTAAAAGAAATGGCTATCTGAATATTTTTCCCTTTCACATCCTTGAGATTGTATACTCTTTTAATGCATTATTCTTGAAATACAAGTGGCACATTATAATGTATATATTCTAAATAATTTGAGTTTAAATGCATTTTTATTTATTTATTTATTTATTTATTTATATTTTAAATGCATTATTGCAACACAAATTGAAAAACATTCTTGATGGCATCTTACACACACACACACACACACACACATACACACACATTAGATATTATTTACTATGTAGTTTGTTATAACCTGGTTTTCCAGAAGGATAGCATATACCTGTGTAATGATGGAATTTCATTCCTGGGTTATTAGATTTGTAGGCTTTAAAAAACTTATAAGACCTGAGGTATTTTTGGAATATAAAGAATCTTTTCTTCCTGTTGTTTATATTAAATAAATAACAAATTATTTGGATTTAAAATTGCAGTTTTGTGTGTGTGTGTGTGTGTGTGGTGTGCATGGGACATGTGTGGAGGTCAGAGGACAACTTTCTGAAGATGGTTTTCTCCTTCTACCATGTGAGACCTGGAGGGTCAAACTCATGTCTTCAGGCTTGGTGGCAACCATCTTTATGTGCTGAGCTATCTTGTCAGCGTGGAAAGAATAATTTCTTTTAGCATATTCCGAGTTGTTAAAACATCTATCTAGTCTAAAATTTCCCTTTTCACTCTAAAGGGAAGCATATTTTAATAAATGAATGGTCTCTAATAGGGTAGAAAATAATTAAGGTTTGGTTCTACCATGCAGCATATCTTTTGATTAAAGATAAATACCCAATATTTAACAACAAATACCAAATAACACCAATATATTGACAATTTTAAATAACTAAAAGTAAAAATAATTCTATAGCAACAGAAAAATAAAATAAAGGGGGGCTGGAGAGACAGCTTATCAGCTAAGAGCACTGGCTGCTCTTGCAGAGGACCTGTGTTTCGTTTCCAGCACCCACATGATAGCTAGCAACTGTAACTCCGGTTCCAGGGGAGCCACTGTCCTCTTCTGGCCTCCATGGGCACTGAATGGACGTGGCTGCACTTACATGCAGGCAATACGCTCACACACATAAAACAAAAATAATAGAAAAGGAAATAAAGGAAGCTTCATCATCTAGGGAAAAATTAAAGACAATTTTTGGAACATATAATGTTTATGTAATATGAATTATTCATAATATTCAAGAAGTTATCATGCTTCTAATAGATAATTAACATGTGGCTACAAAGAGATAATTAACAGAATCTATAAGCAGAAAAGAACACACGGCCAACCATTCAAATAGGAGCAAATATCAATGGAACGTCAATTAGAAGTAAGGAGGCTATTTTTGCACTTTATCATTTATTTGTCTGTTTCTATGTATTTGTGAGTGTTCGAGTAGAGGTCAGCTGAAAACTTAATAAAGTCAGTTCTCCCTTCACTCTCTGAGTCCCAGGTATCAGACTCAGGTCCTCCGTCTTGGCAAAAAGCACTTTTACCAGCTGAGCCATCTTGCCAGTCCTATTTTTCAATTTTAAATAATATATATTGATAAGCAGTGATATTATCTGAAGAGAGATTGTGATGTATGTGTTTGATCTGTGGCCTTGGGTTTGGTTGCTAGTATGAAAGATAAAAACCTCATGTTATTTGACTTAGATATCCCATGGTAAAGAAAATATCCTAAAGAAAAAGAAAGAAGATAAAAATCTATATTTATAAAGATACTCAATTTATACTAGTGAAAGATAGGAAAATAAAAAATGCTCAAGGATAGTAGCTTAAAATTAGAATATATGAATCTAATTGTAAAGATATTAAAAGGACAAATTTGAAGAGAGTATCAGTGTAGACAAACACTTAAGATGCAACACACACACACACACACACACACACACACACTGCAACTGTGAGATTTAAAAGCACATGAAAAAATATAGGCAATGAACTTGTCAACATTATGAAAGCAAATATCTCGGGCTGGAGAGATAGCCTAGCGGTTAAGAGCACCGAGTGCTCTTGCAGAGGACCCGGGTTTGATCCTCAGCACCCACATGGCAGCTAAGAACCGTCTGTAACTCTAATTCCAGGAGAACTCCAGTTCCAGGGGAATCCAAGACCCTCTTCTGAGCTCTGCGGCATTGCACGACACGGGGGCACAAACCTACATGCAGACAGTACACTCATACATATACAAAAATAAATAAAATAAAAAAAAAGAAAGCAAATATCTCATAATTATTCTGCCTTCCGTATAATGAGTTATAATTTGAGAATCAAATTACTTCATTTACTTCATCACATTAAAATTTTATTAGAGATTAAATAGTGAATAATTTATTTGAAAATATTGTCACAATATGATATCTCTATTGGCATATATGAATGTTTATCTTATTTTCTTAATAAAAGTTACCAATCACTTAATCCCTATGTAGTTAGGGTCAGAAAGAAGTGACAGGGACAGTAAGTATGAAATTATGTAAGACAGTCCCAATTTAGGTTAAGGTTATTTATAATTTTGATACACCAATCTGTATTTACACTGTATTTGAACAGATTTCAAAGTATTTTGAAAAGGGTCCAAATTGTCAATATTATGAGCAATGTTCATATGAGTTTTAGGAGGGGCTTGAGATGCCTCTTGGCAGAAAGGGAATTCAAGGGAATCCTGACTTTAGGGTGGGAAGCTCTTTCTACACACCCCGTGGCCCTGGTAAGAGAACAAAGCAGACACTTATCTGTGGGCCATGTTGTCATTCTAGGAAGGTGGGTGGTGGGTCACCCAAGATGTGGCATTAGGGAGCTAGTATTTCCTGAGGGCAGCATGGTGTAGATGGAAAGATGGCTCTGATATCAGATGAAGTGACTGATTTGTATGCTACCTGTGCCACTTAGTGGTTGGGTAGAAAATCCTAACTTACTGGAGTTTTTGAGAATTAGAAACAGTATTTTTGAAACACTGGCTATACTGTAGCTATGATTCCAAAGTCACTGTGGGTGAGGGCAGTCTTAATGGCCTGAGCTGAACTGACTTAGGGGGACTTGAGTAATTTCAGATCTGTTTGAAAATAATGATGACTGAACTGAATCATGAAGTTTTTCAACTTGTGGCTTAAGATGCAGCCCACGTTAGCAATCACATTTAGAGTTAGGCAAGCTAACTAACCCTGTGCAGTGAACACTGTCTAGGGTAAAAGCGAAGCACTTCCTGGTGATGCTTGGAAAACACACCCTACTTGCATCTGGAGCCTAAATTTCACTGCGAGATACTTTCTTCTGTTTTCCATATAATCTTAGCTCTGGTATGAAACACAAACAAACCTCCAATGTCTTAAACTCAGTGCCATTCTTAGTAATACATTCAATACATTTTTAAAATTAAACATATATGAACATAAAAATTATACTTTTACATATAAACTCATATAACTGTGTGTTTACCAAGGAAGCAATACCCAGATCAAGAAAAAGAACATGGCTAGCTTCCAGAAGTCTTCTTTATGCTTGTACACTAGCGTTTCCTTGAACTGATTCCCTTTTGCTCAAAAGAGCAGATTCTGTTCTTTTCTCAACTCTGGTGCAGTGATATCTTCTTGGCAGTTTGAAGTTGACCTCAGTGGGTGCATTTACACTTTAGTAATTGACAGTACAAATCATTTTTTTGTTATGTTTTACGAGTCAGTTTACTAGACCACTTCTGTTTCCATCTGTGGTTCACCATCCCTGACCCATCCTCAAAGGTAACTAGTCTCATTTCTAAAAAAGCAGATCAATGTTTTTTTTTTTTTCTTTTTGCCAGTTTTGGAACTTTATGTGGTATGTCAAGATTTCTTAAGGCAGACATTGTCTCCTTCCTTTCCTCCTTCATATACATATAGTGGCTAACTCAGTAGAAGGCTCTCTATGTTTACCAAATCATTAGGATAGTTTCTAATGTAAAACGCAGCCCCCCAACAACCAAGAAACTGACTGACCAACCAACTAATAAACTGACCAGTCAATGGTCAGAAGTTGGTTATCAGATGACATCTTGATCTAGTTACTAAATGTTCACTTTAGACTTTTCTGTAATGCCATGACAAGTCTTCCTATGACAGACACTTACATTTTATTGTGATGTGAACAGAACCTTCAGGCTCCTTTTTCCTTTTTGACCATCTTCTGTCACTATGTTTTTCACATTTCCTTTGGTGTGGGGGGGCAGTGTTAAAGCAACCCAGAACTGTAGCAGGAGATTAGAGCCAATCCATGGTGCTGTAACCAGTTTCATACCCAGGACAGGAAGCTCCTGCAGGGGCGAGGACACAGCAGTAGTTGCAACCAGGCCAGGAGAGTCACAAAAAATAGTTCACAAAGTGTTTAGAACTTTTCTGCAGAAGTGGGCAGAGAAAGTTCGAGGGTGCTCACAGAGTGAGCAGGATAGCACCAGCACTAGAAAAAAGTGTAATTAATAATAGAATAGAGGGTGTTGAAATAGAGAGCAGGCCCGGGCATGGGCGAGGCCTAGCCAGGCTTTGATCCTGGTGGGGTGCAAGTCACTTCGGTTCCTCTGTTCTGTTTATTTTTATCCTGAGAAGAAGGGAGTTGGCCTACATGAGCAGTCATGTTATTCCTAAAGGAGACAAGCTTTGGATCATTTAGTTCTGTATGTGCTCACACCAAGAATAAACACCCTTCCCAATGGCAAGGGTTGGCCATGGGCATATCCTGAGTGTGTGGATATCAAGATGGGACATTTAAGAGCCAGGTTCAGATCGTTCAGTTTCTCATTCAACCCCCTCCTTTCCTCCAATACTGTCTTTTTTTTCCTTTTTTTTTTTTTTTTAAGACAGGGTCACCCTGTAGCCCCAGCTGGCCTGGAACTCACTCTGTAGATCAGGCTAGCCTTGAACTTACAGAGATCCGCCTGCCTCTGCCTCCTGAGCATGTGAGCCACCACACCCAGCTTAAAGATGGTTCTTAGTCAGGGCTGGAGAGATGGCTTAGCGGTTAAGAGCACCGACCACTCTTACAGAGGACCCGGGTTCGATCCCCAGCACCCACATGGTGGCCGAGAACCGTCTGAAACTCCAATTCCAGGAGAACTCCAGTTCCAGGGGAATCTGACACCCTCTTCTGACCTCCGCGGCATTGCACGACACGGGTGCACAAACCTACATGCAGACAGTACATTCATACACATAAACAAATAAATAAAATAAAATAAATATTAAAAAAAGATGGTTCTTAGCCACCATGTGGATGCTGGGAAACAAACTGAACCCAGGTCCTCTGCTAGAGCAGTCAGTGCTCTTAACCACTGAGCCATCTCTCCAGCCCCCACTGTCTTCTTTCTTGAGTAGTGCACAGGCAGCCAGGGTGGCTCTGGATCCTCCTTCCATGCTGAAGCTTTTGACAACACCAACGTTAGTCACACAATCAAGGCTCTAAAGATATTAGACTACTTTCATACAAATTTTATGATTAAATCAAACTTGTGAAATCCCCCAGACCATTATTAATCAATTCTCTTTACTTCTGTAGTAGACTTGTGACAAGATGAGTTATAAAAGCCACACTGTAGAGAAAGTACATGGAAAGAGAAGATGTTGTCTTACAAATGTGTGGATGCTTTTCCGGTGCATTGAATTTCTCGATAAACCCAGAACATTCATTACCTGAAAAATGGCCACCTTTTAGGGCAGACTGCTCCTGAAAACTCATGACCTGTAAGATCAAGCCCACAAATTAGTATTTCTTGTTCTTATTTTTGAGAATTACACATGAGTACAGTACAGTTTGATCAGATCTATCCCCCAATTCCTCCCTTATCTTCCAACTTCTCCCTTTCAAATTCATGTCTTAACACACACACACACACACACACACAACCTACTGAGTCCAGTTACTATTGTCTGTATGCACATTGGTGTAGGCAGACCTCTGCAGCCACAGTTTTTTTTTTTTTTCATTTTTTCCTTTTTTAAAAAAATTTTTTTTTTGTCTTTTTGAGACAGGGTCTCCCTGTAGCCCCAGCTGTCCAAAGATTGTTATTTTTATTTTTTTGTTATTGATGCTTTGTGTATTTCATACATCATTTTCCAATTCAGTTCAAGCATATTTCCCCTTCCCTTCCCCCCATCCCACCCCACACCATCCCAGATCATGCCTTCTGCCATAACTGTCCTGCATCTTTCTCTCAGTTTTTTTCCCATTTTTTAGCAATAAGTGATAATTTATGAGTACAAGCATCCTTCATGTAGAACCAATTTGCAAGCAGTTGTGTCCAAACCCACACAGCCCCTTGGTCCCACCATCCAGCAGGGGGGACTTGTATGTTCAATCAAGTTGATCAAATGAGTGTCCAGGCTATATTGCTGTAGGTTCACTGTTCACCCCAATCACAGCCCTTACATTCTACCACGCCCCTTCTTCCGCAGATTTTTCCCTAGGCTTAGACAAGGGGCACAGGTGGATGAGAAGCAAAACAGTCTACTTTCTCTGGAGCTGTTGTCTTGTACTCTGGTCAATTCTGGCTGTTTTCTTTCATGGGCTGACAGTTTGTCCAGGAATAACCTTTCGATCCTACTAATTAGATATACAGGTATTTAAACAGTATTAATTGTTATCGTAGGTTACTTTGGTATAGACACAGATGTTTGGATGGTATGTTAATCCATGAATTACATTTTTTTCTGTTGAATATGACAGGGTCTTACTGTGGCTTTTAACATCTCCTGACTATTAGAGGGTGCAAGCTTGTGGCATCAGCTGTGGGTTATTCCTCCAAGGAGAGAGCCAATAGCCATTTAGATTTGGGATATACAAGCATATGGCTGCCACTGCTGCACATTATTTCCAGGCAGGTGAGGTGTAGCTGGTGCCGATGGAGGAGTCTTGCTTGACTCAAGGAGACCTATATTTGCTTTATTGGTATAGTGGCCTTTGGTAACACTCTCTTGTATTCCAGAGACCAACTGTACACTTGCAAGTGCGGTCTCAATACATCTTTCCCATGCTTACATCAGGTCTTCAACAGCAGGGCCTTATTGCCTCTCTTCTTGCAGCCACAGTTTTAAAGTACAGAGTATATATCAAACTCATATCCACAGGCACAAAGTATGAAGGACAAGTCAGGTACAAACTGAACAGGAAAAGATTAAGGACAGATATTAGAGTGCCACCTAAAATGGAGCAAAATCACCAGTGTAGAGTGTCATGTGCATAATCACCAGTGTAGAGTATCATGTACATAATCACCAGTGTAGAGTGTCATGTGCATAATCACCAGTGTAGAGTGTCATGTGCATAATCACCAGTGTAGAGTGTCATGTGCATAATCACCAGTGTAGAGTGTCACGTGCATAATCACCAGTGTAGAGTGTCATGTGCATAATCACCAGTGTAGAGTGTCATGTGCATAATCACCAGTGTAGAGTGTCATGTGCATAATCACCAGTGTAGAGTGTCATGTGTATAATCACCAGTGTAGAGTGTCATGTACATAATTACTAGTGTAGAGTGTCATGTGTATAATCACCAGTGTAGAGTGTCACTGTACATAAGTCTACATAGTGTAGAGTGTCATGTGTATAATCACCAGTGTAGAGTGTCATGTACACCATAATGTACAAGTGTAGAGTGTCATGTGTATAATCACCAGTGTAGAGTGTCATGTGCACATGTAATATCACAAGTGTAGAGTGTCATGTGTATAATCACCAGTGTAGAGTGTCATGTGCATAATCACCAGTGTACAGTGTCATGTGCATAATCACCAGTATAGAGTGTCATGTGCATAATCACCAGTGTAGAGTGTAGAATGGCATGTGCATAATCACCAGTGTAGAGTGTAGAATGGCATGTGCATAATCACCAGTGTAGGGGGTCATGTGTATAATCACCAGTGTAGAGTGTCATGTGTATAATCACCAGTATAGAGTGTCATGTGCATAATCACCAGTGTAGAGTTAGCATGTGCAAATCACCAGTGTAGAGTGTCACATGCATAATCACCAGTGTAGAGTCACATGTCATAATCACCAGTGTAAGTGTCATGTGCATAATCACCAGTGTAGAGTGTCATGTGCATAACACAGTGTAGTCATGTGCAAAACACCAGTGTAGAGTGTCATGTACATAATTACTAGTGTAGAGTGTCATGTGTATAATTACCACCGTAGAGTGGCATGTATATAATCAGCTTATCTGGAGTTGGGGGTGGTGACCGGTTAAAATAGTAGATATAGTACAGTAAATATTAATTTGGGGCAAAGTATATGTGTGATTTGGTTCCTCAGTTTTCTGGTCTGTTAAAGGGAAGTGATGGTATCTACTTATCAGAGTTTTAGGATTAAGGCTAATCCTTAAATAAAGTGTTTATCACAGGCCAGGCACATTTTTAAAAGTTGGTTCAAAGCCAGGTGTGGTGGCACACGCCTTTAATCCTAGCACTTGGGAGGCAGAGGCAGGTGGATCTTTGTGAGTTCAAGGCCAGCCTGGTCTACAGAGTGAGTTCCAGGATAGCTGGGGCTACAGGAAGACCCTGTCTTGAGAAGACAAAAAAAAAAAAAAAAGTTGGTTCAAACAAAAACTGAAGATCCAAATTTGAGCACATACAATTTCAGCCATCTCATATTTGACAAGGGAGCCAAGAAGACACAATGGAGAAAAGACAGCATCTTCAGCAAGTGGTGTTGGCAAAACTGGATCACCACTTGTAGAATAATGAAATTAAACCCCTACCTCTCACCCTGTACAAAAGACAACTCCAGATGGATTAAAGACCTAATGAAACCCCAAACTCTGAGGAGAGGGTGTTAGACGAGAAATGAGTTGCGGCAACAGAACGAAAACATGCAGGGAGACGTAGGTAGAATAGGTGGTGCTCAGCGTAATCAGAAAGCAGCTGTATAAGAATTAAGGTCAACAATTGACAAATGGGACCTCATAAACTCAAAAGCTTCTGTGCATCAAAAGAAACAATCAAGGAAGTGAAGAGAAATCCCACAGAGTGGGAGGAAACCTTCACTGCAGAAACATCTGACAAAGCATTGATTTCCAGAATATATAAACTACTCAAAAAACAAAGAAGAAAGAAAACAAATGACCCACTCAACAGATGGAACAAAGAGATGAACAGAGACTTCACAAGTGAGGAATTAGAGATGGCTGAGAAACATCTTAAGAAGTGTTCAACATCATTAATAATTAAGGCAATGCAAATCAAAACCACTTTAAGATATTTACTCCAATAAGACTGGCTAGGATCAAGAAAATATATGATACCAAGTGTTGGAGAGGTTGTGGGGAAAGAGGAACACTCATTCACTGCTGGTGGGAATGTAAACTCCTACAGCCACTATGGAAAGCAGTGTGGAGAACCCTTGGAAAACTTGGAATGAACTTGCCACCTGACCTAGCTATACCACTCCTGGGTATGTACCCACAAGACTCATCTTACCGCAGAGATACATGCACAGTCATGTTTATTGCAGCTGTCTTCACAATAGCAAGGAGCTGGACCCAACCCAAGTGCCCCTCAACTGACAAGTGGATAGAGAAAATGTGGTTCATCTACACAATGTAGTTCTATGCAGTGGTAAAGAGAGATGACATCATGAGCTTTGCAGGTAAATGGCTAGAGCTAGAAGATATCATGCTGAGTGAAGGATCACAGTCCAAAAAAACAAAGGATGAATGGTATCCCTCATCTGTGGACGCTAGGGCCATTTACCTAATTGTATGGCAAACTGAGCAATGTCAATGTGATCTGAAAACAACTGTGCTCTTATTTTGTGAATACCTTAAAATATAATAAATAAATGAATAAATAGAGAAAGAAAGAAAGAAAGAAAGAAAGAAAGAAAGAAAGAAAGAAAGGTAGCTGAGCATGAGCCCAGAAGCAAGCCAGCAAAAAGCTTTCTTCAGTGGTCTCTGCTTCAGTTCCTACCACCAGTTTCCTGCCTTGGGCTCCTGCCTTGGCTTCATCCTTCAAGCCAAATGAACCCTTTCTTCCACAAAAAAGTTGGTTAATCTCTGTTTGAGCTATGTTTCATAAGCAGAAAAAGCCTGATTCAAACTAGGAAGGTGCTAGAGCCAGTGCGGTGATTAGTTCTCAGTGCCACTCTGTGCTCATTGTCTGATGATGAAACTAAATAAGAGAGCTTACTTACATTTCTGTCATAGAAACATGCAATATCCCCAAAGAAAGAGACTAAAGCTGAAATGTTTCATATGAGGCAAGGAGAGACCTAAATAGGATTCTGCTTATATTTGTGGAGTGGATTGTGGGTGAGATATGAGTTGTTCTTAGGGAAGTCATTCTCTATTAGCTATGATTCTACACCATCAAAGAAGGCATCAAAGTCATTAACTTTATGCCTGTGATAACTTTCAAGATCTGTTATCTCTTGGACAATATTGCTGAGTGGCTAAAGTGCCTCAGATTCTACAGATTGCATTTGGAATGAGTCAAAGGTAATGGAAACATTAATAGAGAACATGCCATGTGACAAGTGGCTAGACATTCCTTCAGTCACAGACCACTGGGGGTAGCAGATAGGCACAAAACCTAAACAGAACCAACGAGACAGCCTTCAGAAGATGAAGAGCTAGAGAGGGTCTTCTTGGCTTCTAATTCCATCATGGAGAATGCTAGACTTTGGCTTTATGTCACCTCAATAGAGGAGTTCTGACATGAAGTGAGTAGACTTCTTGTTCCGCAAAGATACCTTTGAGTTCTAAACCTCTGCACTTGTGAATGTGATCTTATTTGGAAAGAGGTCTTTACAGATGTAATCAAGATAAGAGGAACTTAGGCTGGTCTAGGCCCCAATTCAATAGAAAAAGAGAAATCTGGTCACATGCATGTGCGCACACATCTACGGGATATATAGGGAAAATGTCACGTGAAGGCGGAGGTAGGGATTAGAATAATGAAAGCCAAGACATCTCAAAGATGGCTGGGAAACAGAAGCGAGAGAGAGGAACAGAATAAAGTTTCACCAAGAGCTTACAGGGAAACCAACTCTGCAGAGATCTTCATTTTGGATTTCTGGATTCCAGAGCTGTAGGACAATCAATTTCTGTTTCTTGAGTCATTTGATACATGATATTGTTGGTTTTCTTGTTACATCAGTAAATGAAAGTAGATCACCATCTGTATTAATACAGATAGAGAAAATGGATTACCATCTGGAGTATATATATATATATATACTGATATATATATACTGATATATATATATATATACTGATATATATGCTGATATATATACTGATATATATATATATATATATCTCCAAGGTCAGTGACCTTAGTTCTCTTGTTTTTCCCTCCCCTTCTTCCCCTTCTCCCTTTGCCTTTTTTCTGCCTCCCTCCTTCCTTCCCACTCTTTCTCCCTCACTTCCCTTCCTTCCTTCCTCTTTATTCCTTTCTTTCTTTCTTTCTTTCTTTCTTTCTTTCTTTCTTTCTTTCTTTCTTTCTTTCTTTCTTTCTCTCTTTCTTTCTCTCTCTTTCACTTTCTTTCTTTCTTCTTTCTCTCTCTTTCTCTTTCTTTCTTTCTCTCTTTCTTTCTTCCCTTCTTCCTTCCCCTTCCCCTCTTCTTTCCCCCTCTCTTCTCCTCCCTCCTCTCCCATTCCTTCATATACTAGTATTCTCCCACTTCTCTACACTCCCAGCTAATTCTATGCTTCTTCATAAACACATTGAATAGTTGTGTAATGCTTATATCTTCTGCAGTAAACATAGGAGTTAGTTGTTTATTCATTTCCTCCATTTACCAGTTCTTTTTTCTTTCTCTTTTTGTTTCAGACTTTCACCAGTTTTACAATGGACTCCCTTATTGCAGCAAATAGCAAATTTTGCTTTGATTTTTTCCAAGAGATCAGCAAAGATGAAAGCCATAAAAATATCTTTTTCTGCCCTCTGAGCCTCTCAGCTGCCTTCGGTATGGTTCGCTTGGGAGCTAGAGGTGACAGTGCACATC
Organism: Rhizomys pruinosus; assembly: GCA_009823505.1. Classification (NCBI taxonomy): domain Eukaryota; kingdom Metazoa; phylum Chordata; class Mammalia; order Rodentia; family Spalacidae; genus Rhizomys; species Rhizomys pruinosus. Next base: position 2,701,825 of record VZQC01001442.1, read on the forward strand.
AGATCGATGAGGTTTGTATCCAGAAAGGTGTGGCTGGGCCCTGAGCTCTGGTTCCACATCCAGTCAGAAGCCACTCACTGTTCTTGGCACCTTGGACTTGGAAGCCTCTCAGTCTTCATTTGTAGTTCTCCTACTTCCTTGGCTTTTCTTTTTTTTTTTTTAAAAATATTTGTTTATTAATATTTTACATGTATGAGTGTTTTGCCTGCATATATGCAATTGAACTTGTGTGTGCAATGCCTATGGAGGATGGAAGAGGGCATTGGATCAGCTGGGACTGGAATTATGGATGGTTGTTAGCCACCATGTTGGGGCTGGGAACTGAACCTAGGTCCCTTGCAAGAGCAGTCAGTGCTCTTAACTGCTGAGCCATCTCTCCAGCCCCACTTTGCCTTCTCTTTAATTCTACCATTTTTCAATATTGAAACACCCATCTTTCATATGGAGCTTTCCCTAGCCTCCTCTGCCTGACAGATTTTTTCATTCTGTCCTTTTTTGTCATTACTTCTGTCCTTAGGTTTGTCACCCCTTTGCTCTATAACTATCAATTCCAGCATTGTTTATAACTTTTAACATGTGTGTGTGTCTCTCTTGCTATTCTATCAACCAGATGTATATTAGGACCTGCTATTCACCCAGTGGATAGAGATCTTGGCCTCCTCCTGCACTTTCTTTCTCATTGTACATAGTTGTCAAAAAGTCCCATTAGCTTTTGTTCTGATAAACTTCCAGAATCCAGGCTCCTTGGGTAATGGCTCTGTGTTCTGAACCACGTTGCTTCCTCTAACTTGTTTCTGGGACAGCCTCCTATGCTGTGCCGGTTGGCTGGAAAACCAAGACTTTTCTTGAGGCTCCAAAGAGAAACTCAGGTCCTTACATTGTCCTCTGGGGATCTGGGGATCTTGGGCATCTGGGGATCTGGGGATCTGGGGATCTGGGGATCTGGGGATCTGGGGTCAGAATCTCCAAATCACTCTGGCCTTCATCTCTCACCTTCCTCTCTCTCTTTAGCCTGTCACAGTGGTCAAGTGGGTCCTTGGGGAAAGTGAATTCCTACTTTGGGACTTTTGTTTGGTTCCTTTTGCCCTGGGGCTCTTCCTCAGACACCTAATTCTTTAGTTGACTTTCTCCTTCAAGACTTTGGTCAGTGTTTACCACCTTGAAAATTGCGCTCGAATCTCCCTATCTAATGTTCCACCCAAGCTCCAAGCCCATAAAGGAGCCTAGCCATATTTACCCACACAGGATTTCCACGCTGCATACACAATTAATGGCTATGTTTATTGTTTTGAATGTTTCCCACACTACCATATAATCTCTAAGGGGGGATGGAGGGCAGGAATCTTTGTCCTACAACAAACTTGACCTAGAGTAGGCATCTAATAGACACTCGTCAAATGACAAGGTGACAAGAACGACCCTCCAAAAGAGCAGGAAGCTCCTGAGGCTGGGTTTGTGTTTTCTTGGATCTAGCAAACAGCACAAGGCATACCCTGCTGGTTAGTTTTTGTCAACATGATACAAACTAAATTCACCTGGGAAAAAGGGAACCTTCATTGAGAACTTTCTCCCATTGGGTAGGACTGGCCATGTATATGAGGCATTTTCTTTCTTTCTTTCTTTCTTTTTTTTTTTTTTTTGTCTTTTTGAGACAGGGTCTTCCTGTAGCCCCAGCTGGCCTGGAACTTACTCTGTAGACCAGGCTGGCCTTGAACTCACAAAGATCCGCCTGCCTCTTCCTCCCGAGTGCTAGGAATAAAGGCATGTGCCACCACGCCGGGCTTTTAAGAAATACTCTAATGGGGCCAGAGAGAAGATAGCCCAGTGGTTAAGCGCACCACCGACTGCTCTTGCAGAGCACCCGGGTTCCATCCCCAGGGCCCGCATGGCAGCTGAGACCCGTCTGTTAACTCCAATTCCAGGAGACCTCCAGNTTTTTAGACATAAGTGATATTTTGAGTAAAGCATCCTTATGTAGAAACATTTGCAAGCAGTTTGTGCCCCACCCCACAAGCCCCTTGGCCCACCATCCAGCAGGGGGGACTTGTGTTCAATCAAGTTGATCAAATGGTGTCCAGGCTATATGCTGTGTTCACTGTTCACCCCAACCATCCACGCCCTTACATTCTACACTCCCATCTTCGCAGATTTTTCCTTAGCTTAGACAAGGGGCACGTGGATGAGAAGCAAAACAGTCTACCTTTCTCTGGAGCTGTTTGTCTGTCTCTGGTCATTTGGCTGTTTTCTTTCATGGCTGACAGTTTTGTCCAGGAATACCTTTCGATCCTACTAATTAGATATCAGGTTAAACAGTATTAATTGTTATCGTAGGTTACTTTGGTATAGAAAGATGTTGGAGGGTATGTTCTAATCCATGATTACATTTTTTTCTGTTGAATATGACAGGGTCTTACTGTGGCTTTAACATCTCCTGACTATTAGAGGGTGGCAAGCTTGTGGCATCAGCTGTGGGTTATTCCTCCAAGGAGAGAGCCAATAGCCAATTTAGATTTGGAATACAGCATATGGCTGCCACATGCTGCACATGTATTTCCAGGCAGGTGAGGTGTATGCTGGTGCCGATGGAGGAGTCTTGCTTGCTCAAGGAGCACTATATTTGCTTTATTGGTTTAGTGGCCTTTGGTAACACTCTCTGTTATTCCAGAGACCAACTACACTTGCAAGTGCGGTCTCAATACATCTTTCCCATCTTACACTCAGGTCTTCAACAGCAGGGCCTTATTGCCTCCTCTTGCAGCCACAGTTTTAAAGTACAGAGTATATATCAAACTCATATCCACAGGCACAAAGTATGAAGGACAAGTCAGGTACAAACTGAACAGGAAAAGATTAAGGACAGATATTAGAGTGCCACCTAAAATGGAGCAAAATCACCAGTGTAGAGTGTCATGTGCATAATCACCAGTGTAGAGTATCATGTACATAATCACCAGTGTAGAGTGTCATGTGATAATCACCAGTGTAGAGTGTCATGTGATAATCACCAGTGTAGAGTGTCATGTCATAATACAGTGTAGAGTGTCATGTGATAATCACCAGTGTAGAGTGTCATGTGCATAATCACCAGTGTAGAGTGTCATGTGCATAATCACCAGTGTAGAGTGTCAGTGTATAATCACCAGTGTAGAGTGTCATGTGCATAATCACCAGTGTAGAGTGTCACGTGCATAATCACCAGTGTAGAGTCAGCATGTGCATAATCACCAGTGTAGAGTAGCATGTGCATAAATCACCAGTGTAGAGTGTCATGTGTATAATCACCAGTGTAGAGTGTCATGTACATAATTACTAGTGTAGAGTGTCATGTGTATAATCACCAGTGTAGAGTGTCATGTACATAATTACTAGTGTAGAGTGTCATGTGTATAATCACCAGTGTAGAGTGTCATGTGCATAATCACCAGTGTAGAGTGTCATGTGCATAATCACCAGTTAGAGTGTCATGTGCATAATCACCAGTGTAGAGTGTAGAATGGCATGTGCATAATCACCAGTGTAGAGTGTCATGTGCATAATCACCAGTGTAGAGTGTCATGTCATAATACAGTGTAGAGTGTCATGTGTATAATCACCAGTTAGAGTGTCATGTCATAATTACAGTTAGAGTGCATGTGTATAATCACCAGTGTAGAGTGTCACATGCATAATCACCAGTGTAGAGTGTCATGTGTATAATCACCAGTGTAGAGTGTCATGATAATCACCAGTGTAGAGTGTCATGTCATAATACAGTGTAGAGTGTCATGTGATAAATCACCAGTGTAGAGTGTCATGTACATAATTACTAGTGTAGAGTGTCATGTGTATAATTACCACCGTAGAGTGGCATGTATATAATCAGCTTATCTGGAGTTGGGGGTGGTGACCGGTTAAATATAGATATAGTACAGTAAATATTAATTTGGGGCAAAGTATATGTGTGATTTGGTTCCTCAGTTTTCTGGTCTGTTTAAAGGGAAGTGATGGTATCTACTTATCAGAGTTTTAGGATTAAGGCTAATCCTTATAAAAGTGTTTATCACAGGCCAGGCACATTTTTAAAAAGTTGGTCCGCCAGGTGGGTGGCACAGCCCTTTAACTCCTAGCACTTGGAGGCAGAGGCAGGTGGATCTTTGTGAGTTCAAGGCCAGCCTGGTTACAGAGTGAGTCCACCAGGATCGCTGGGGCTACAGGAAAACCCTGTCTTGGGAAGACACAAAAAAAAAAAAAAGTTGGTTCAAAAACAAACTGAATCCAAATTTGAGCACAACAATTCAAATTTCAGCCACTCATATTTGACAAGGAGCCAAGAAGACCAAGGGAGAAAAGACAAACTCTTCAGCAAGTGGTGTTGGCAAAAACTGGGATCACCACTTGTGATAATGAAAATTAAACCCCTACCCTCTCCCCTGTACAAAAGACAACTCCAGATGGATTAAAGACCTCAACGTGAAACCCCAAAACCTGAAGGAGATGGAGAAAAAGTTGCAGCAGACACAAGACATAGCGTAGGAAAAGACTTCCTAAATCAGACAGCAGCTGTGTAGAGAATTAAGGTCAACATGACAAATGGGACCTCATAAACTCAAAGCTTCTGTGCATCAAAAGAAACAATCAAGGAAGTGAGAGAAAACCCACAAGTGGGAGGAAAACCTTCACTGCAGAAACATCTGACAAAGCATTGATATTCCAGAATATATAAACTACTCAAAAAAACAAAGAAGAAAGAAAACAAATGACCCCTCAACAGATGGAACAAAGAGATGAAAAGAGACTTCACAAGTGAGGAATTAGAGATGGCTGTGAGAAACATCTTTAAGAAGTGTTCAACATCCTTAATAATTAAGGCAAGCAAATCAAAACCACTTTAAGATATTTACTCCAATAAGACTGGCTAGGATCAAGAAAATATATGATACCAAGTGTTGGAGAGGTTGTGGGGAAAGAGGAACACTCATTCACTGCTGGTGGGAATTGTAAACTCTTACAGCCACTATGGAAAGCAGTGTGGAGAACCCTTGGAAAACTTGGAATGAACTTGCCACCTGACCTAGCTATAACCACTCCTGGGTATGTACCCCAAGACTCATCTTACCGCAGAAGTACATGCACAGTCATGTTTATTGCAGGCTGTCTTCACAATAGCAAGGAGCTGGACCCAACCCAAGTGCCCCTCAACTGACAAGTGGATAGAGAAAATGTGGTTCATCTACACACAATGGAGTTCCTATGCAGTGGTAAAGAGAGATGGACATCATGAGCTTTGCAGGAGAAATGGCTAGAGCTAGAAGATATCATGCTGAGTGAAGGATCACAGTCCAAAAAAACAAAGGATGAAGGGTATCCCTCATCTGTGGACGCTAGGGCCATTGACATAATTGTTGGCAAACTGAGCAATGTCATGTGATCTGAAAACACTGTGCTCTTATTTGTGAATACCTTAAATAAATAATAAATGAATAAATAGAGAAAGAAAAAGAAAAGAAAGAAAGAAAGAAAGAAGAAAAGAAGAGGTAGCTGAGCATGAGCCCAGAAGCAAGCCAGCAAAAAGCTTTCTTCAGTGGTCTCTGCTTCAGTTCCTACCACCAGTTTCCTGCCTTGGGCTCCTGCCTTGGCTTCATCCTTCAAGCCAAATGAACCCTTTCTTCCACAAAAAAGTTGGTTAATCTCTGTTTGAGCTATGTTTCATAAGCAGAAAAAGCCTGATTCAAACTAGGAAGGTGCTAGAGCCAGTGCGGTGATTAGTTCTCAGTGCCACTCTGTGCTCATTGTCTGATGATGAAACTAAATAAGAGAGCTTACTTACATTTCTGTCATAGAAACATGCAATATCCCCAAAGAAAGAGACTAAAGCTGAAATGTTTCATATGAGGCAAGGAGAGACCTAAATAGGATTCTGCTTATATTTGTGGAGTGGATTGTGGGTGAGATATGAGTTGTTCTTAGGGAAGTCATTCTCTATTAGCTATGATTCTACACCATCAAAGAAGGCATCAAAGTCATTAACTTTATGCCTGTGATAACTTTCAAGATCTGTTATCTCTTGGACAATATTGCTGAGTGGCTAAAGTGCCTCAGATTCTACAGATTGCATTTGGAATGAGTCAAAGGTAATGGAAACATTAATAGAGAACATGCCATGTGACAAGTGGCTAGACATTCCTTCAGTCACAGACCACTGGGGGTAGCAGATAGGCACAAAACCTAAACAGAACCAACGAGACAGCCTTCAGAAGATGAAGAGCTAGAGAGGGTCTTCTTGGCTTCTAATTCCATCATGGAGAATGCTAGACTTTGGCTTTATGTCACCTCAATAGAGGAGTTCTGACATGAAGTGAGTAGACTTCTTGTTCCGCAAAGATACCTTTGAGTTCTAAACCTCTGCACTTGTGAATGTGATCTTATTTGGAAAGAGGTCTTTACAGATGTAATCAAGATAAGAGGAAACTTAGGCTGGTCTAGGCCCCAATTCAATAGAAAAAGAGAAATCTGGTCACATGCATGTGCGCACACATCTACGGGATATATAGGGAAAATGTCACGTGAAGCGGAGGTAGGGATTAGAATAATGAAAGCCAAGACATCTCAAAGATGGCTGGGAAACAGAAGCGAGAGAGAGGAACAAGAAAAAAGTTTCACCAAGAGCTTACAGGGAAACCAACTCTGCAGAGATCTTCATTTTGGATTTCTGGATTCCAGAGCTGTAGGACAATCAATTTCTGTTTCTTGAGTCATTGTACATGATATTGTTGGTTTTCTTTTTACATCAGTAAATGAAAGTAGATCACCATCTGTATTAATACAGATAGAGAAAATGGATTACCATCTGGAGTATAATATATATATATATACTGATATATATATACTGATATATATATATAATATATTCGATATATATATGATATATATATTTTACCGCAGTCAGTGACCTTAGTTCTCTTGTTTTTTCCTCCCTTCTTCCCTCTCCTTGCCTTTTTTTTGCGCTCCCTCCTTCCTTCCTTTCCCTCACTCCTCCTTTTTCCTTCTCTTTCTTTCTTCTCTTTCGTCTTTCTTTCTTCCTTATCTCTTTCCTTCCTTTCCTTCCTCTCTCTTCTTCTCTTTCTTTTCCTCTTTTCCCTTTCTCCTCCTTCTTTTTCTTCCTTTCCTTCAGTTTCTCCTCCTTTTCATCATCTTCACTTTTATTTTCTCAGTATTCTTTTTTCTTTCTTCTTTCTCTCTATTCTCTTTCTTCTTTTCCTTTCTTCTTCCCTTCTTCCTTTTTTTTTTTTTTTTTTTTCTTCTTCTCCTCCCTCCTCTCCCAGCCTTCAACTAGTTCCCCACTGCACAACACCCCAGCAATGCATGGCTTCCATAAACACATGAATAGTGGTAATGCTAACCTGCAGTAACATGAGGGGAGTGTATTCTCCGCCAGGACCAGCCCTCGCAGACCACCAGAACAATGGGACGCCCGTAGGCAAGCAAAGCAAAGCGATTCCAAGAGAAGCACAGATGAAAGCCATAAAACCTTGTCGCCCCAGCCCCAGCGCCTCGAGTATGGGCTGGGAGCTAGAGGGACAAGTGCAACATCAGATCGATGAGGTGGTATCCAGAAAGGTGTGGCGGGCCCTGAGCTCTGGTTCCACATCCAGTCAGAAGCCACTCACTGTTCTTGGCACCTTGGACTTGGAAGCCTCTCAGTCTTCATTGTAGTTCTCTACTGCTCTTGCTTTTTTTTTTTTTTTTTTTTTTTTTTTTTTTTTTTTTTTTGTTGTTGTGTTTGTAAGTTCATCCTGCTGCAATGCTGGAGATGGAAGAGGGCATTGGATCAGCTGGGACTGGAATTATGGATGGTTGTTAGCCACCTGTTGGGGCTGGGAACTGAACCTAGGTCCTTGCAAGAGCAGTCAGTGCTCTTAACTGCTGAGCCATCTCTCCAGCCCCACTTTGCCTTCTCTTTAATTCTACCATTTTTCAATATTGAAACACCCATCTTTCATATGGAGCTTTCCCTAGCCTCCTCTGCCTGACAGATTTTTTCATTCTGTCCTTTTTTGTCATTACTTCTGTCCTTAGGTTTGTCACCCCTTTGCTCTATAACTATCAATTCCAGCATTGTTTATAACTTTTAACATGTGTGTTGTGTCTCTCTTGCTATTCTATCAACCAGATGTATATTAGGACCTGCTATTCACCCAGTGGATAGAGATCTTGGCCTCCTCCTGCACTTTCTTTCTCATTGTACATAGTTGTCAAAAAGTCCCATTAGCTTTTGTTCTGATAAACTTCCAGAATCCAGGCTCCTTGGGTAATGGCTCTGTGTTCTGAACCACGTTGCTTCCTCTAACTTGTTTCTGGGACAGCCTCCTATGCTGTGCCGGTTGGCTGGAAAACCAAGACTTTTCTTGAGGCTCCAAAGAGAAACTCAGGTCCTTACATTGTCCTCTGGGGATCTGGGGATCTTGGGCATCTGGGGATCTGGGGATCTGGGGATCTGGGGATCTGGGGATCTGGGGTCAGAATCTCCAAATCACTCTGGCCTTCATCTCTCACCTTCCTCTCTCTCTTTAGCCTGTCACAGTGGTCAAGTGGGTCCTTGGGGAAAGTGAATTCCTACTTTGGGACTTTTGTTTGGTTCCTTTTGCCCTGGGGCTCTTCCTCAGACACCTAATTCTTTAGTTGACTTTCTCCTTCAAGACTTTGGTCAGTGTTTACCACCTTGAAAATTGCGCTCGAATCTCCCTATCTAATGTTCCACCACAAGCTCCAAGCCCATAAAGGAGCCTAGCCATATTTACCCACACAGGATTTCCACGCTGCATACACAATTAATGGCTATGTTTATTGTTTTGAATGTTTCCCACACTACCATATAATCTCTAAGGGGGGATGGAGGGCAGGAATCTTTGTCCTACAACAAACTTGACCTAGAGTAGGCATCTAATAGACACTCGTCAAATGACAAGGTGACAAGAACGACCCTCCAAAAGAGCAGGAAGCTCCTGAGGCTGGGTTTGTGTTTTCTTGGATCTAGCAAACAGCACAAGGCATACCCTGCTGGTTAGTTTTTGTCAACATGATACAAACTAAATTCACCTGGGAAAAAGGGAACCTTCATTGAAAACTTTCTCCCATTGGGTGGACTGGCCATGTTATGAGGCATTTTCTTTCTTTCTTTCTTTCTTTTTTTTTTTTTTTTGTCTTTTTGAGACAGGGTCTTCCTGTAGCCCCAGCTGGCCTGGAACTTACTCTGTTGACCAGGCTGACCTTGAACTCACAGAGATCCACCTGCCTCTGCCCCCCGAGTGCCAGTATTAAAGGCATGCGCCACCATGCCCGGCTATGAGGTATTTTCTTAATTGTTATTTGATGCAGGAAGGTCCAGTCCCCTCCAGGCAGTGCTATTCCAAGGCAGGGGGCCTGAGTTATACAATAAAGGTAGCTAAGCAAGCCTAGGGGAGCAAGCCAGGAAGCAGTGTTTGTCCAGGTTATCTGTTTCAAGCTCCTGCTTTGAACTCCTGCCTTGGCTTTCCTGATGGGTGGATTACAACCTGTAGGCTAAAATGAATATACCATTCCCTCCTCAAGTTGCTTTTGGTCAACAGAGAACAAACTAAAACAGTTAGGTATCATATCAATAAGGATATTTTCCCTGAATGTGGAAGAGTTGAATTCATAGATTAATACAGAAGTATTTGGGTTCATTACACTTCAGGTGTCTACACAGACCTGGTTTATCACTATTCTCTTATTCCATTAGCAACACTTAGCTGGAGAATGGGGTTTATATCCTCTAGGCTCACCTTCTCTTCTTTTTCTAGCAGTGGTGGTCACCAGCCACCAACCTGGATCTGAGCAGTGTGGACATGCCTCTCACCTCCTACTTCCTCTGAGATTCTGGGTAGCTTGTCTTCTGCTATGCTTCTCCCGTTTGATGTGAAACTTGAGTTGGACACAACAGTGTTGTCCAACTTGAGCATAATTCAAGCCACACAGGAACTGAAAACTAAGTAGCCACATAAAAAGTTTAAAAGGCTAAGACTAATTTTAATAATAAGTTTTAGCTAATCCAAACTTTCCATAATATTTTATCAACACATAATCAATATAGAAATTTAATGAGATAGTTTACATTGTTTTTCATATTGTCCTCATGACCTTGTGTGTGTTTTATACTGATAGTGGATTAAAACTGGCCATGAATAAGTAATTAATATCAGCATATAGCCATAGATTCTGTCTGTGCTTTAGTCTGGCTATATTCATTTCTGGGTTTTTTTTTTTTTTATTTTTCCTTTGGATACCATGTCATAGAGCTCAGGGCAATATGAAGCTGAGATGACCTGGAACTTCTTCCTCTTACCTCCACTGGGACTACAGGAGAGTGCCACCATACCTGGATTTCTATAGTGCTGGGAATGGAACTCAGGGCTTTCTGCATGCTAGGCAAACTCTCTCTCAGATGAGCTGTGTTACAGTTCCTTAACGTAGCCACAGGGGCTGGGCAGTAGTATTCAGTTCCATGCACTTTTTGAACTACTGTTGATTTTTGTTGACTTCTATCCTTCATATCGTCTGAAAGGCCCTATCCCATTATCATGCAGGTATTACATTTCAATGAACTTTCCCAGAAAGAAAGCAAAGAACTTGAATCCTGTGCCAACAGCAGAGGAGAAGCATCCAACAGCTCTCCAGAAGGGCAGAAACAAACACCAGTGGATCAGGATGAGCAGGTGATCAGCCTTTCTTCATGAATTGCTCATTCTGTCTGTACTCTTTGATGAGGGATGCTTGCTCTGAATATCACTGTCACAAACAGCAATCACTTCATATGATCTGCAGTTGCTTTCTAACTATGCTTTTTATTGACTTAGGTTGTGTTAACTTTCAGAAGAATAAGTTCTGGTATCTTGTGTTCAGGTTAAAGAAACTTAAGACAGTTACATTCCTTACCTGTTTTTACAGACCACAGGCCTCTAGACTGCAAGAAGGACCAGGATTCATTATGGGATTCCCCAGTCTCTCTGCACCTCTGACTGCTCTGCCTCGTGCTGCAAGCTGTACTGTCACATAACACTTTTAGGGCTAGCAGATCAGGAATAGGAAAACATTGCCAAACTGGGAACTGGCTTGTCTACATCTATTTGAATATTCAGAAAACCATGCATTTAACTAAAAGAGCCAGTGCACGTCCCAAACCTACTTTCCCTGGGTGACCGTGAGTTGCGGGGACCACATCTATCACCTGCATTCTTCTCTTCATCCCAGTCTGCCCACTCTACCACCAACTCCCGAAAGCTGCTAACACAGGGAAATGACATCTCCTGAGCAGCTCTGCTTTGCTTCTGCAAAACGACCTTTTTCATGGTGGTGCTTAACTTTCTGTTAGTTAGGTTCAAGGTCACATTTTGTTTCTCCTTTTGTTAGGATAAATCTGCAAAGGAGAACCATCTACTCAGCTGCTGCTTTGGGAAACTTCTTTCCAAATTAGACAGGGACAAATCTTCTTATACTCTAAGTATGGCCAACAGACTTTATGGAGAAGTGGAATTCCCAATCTGCCCGGTGAGTGTGACCAGTGACTAAACTGCCATGGAGCATGCTACTGAAAGTAAGTAGGTGGACTGGTAACCTGCTGCCTAGTCCGGGGCACTCTGACAGGATAGTGTGCTGTGGACTGGTGCAGTGCCTGGGACTAACCCCGACGGTTCTGTACCCTTGTTTCCTACCACCTAGTTTTCAACTCAGGTTTAGGAGACCTCATGGAGGTATCACAAGGTAGATGGAAAAGATCATGTGTGTAAAAGCCTTGAGTGGGCTTGGTATGGCACCCACATGACACATAATCAAGGTGCCTGGTAGGTATAGTTTGTGGTTTTTCTGCCTGTTGACTGCCCTCAAGACCCTGCTGTAAAAATCACTCCTGCCTTGATCAGGTTGTCCTCATAGAGACTGTGCTCACTCTGCCCTGAGGGAAGAGTGTGGTGCCTCAGAATTGGACCCCACTGGGAGCTAAAAGCCACAGACCTTGTCTCTGTGGCTAGCAGGTTTTACCTGAAGCAGGATAGGGTTCTTTAAGGCTCTGGTCTCTAGAAAGTGAACAGTACTCGGTAATACATGTGGGGGATATGACCAGAGGCAAAGAGACACCACTGGGGTGGTCAGGGGAGGGGGAGCCTACTTTCTAGCAAAGCAACTTCTCCTGCAAGGGGGTGAGATTTTTATATTAGATTAAAAACACCTAGGCTTTCTCCAGCTGGATGGTGGGAGCCTTGGGCTTTGTGGGTTTGGGCATAGCTGCTTGCAAATTGGTTTTACATGAAGGATGCTTGTATTCGTTACTTATTACCTATTGCTTAAAAAATCAAGTGAAAAAAAAGAAAATAATATAAACTCCCCACAAAATAAAACCCCTAGGCTTGCTGGTTGTGATGGCGCACGCCTTTAATCCTAGCACTTGCATTTAATCCTAGCACTTGGGAAGCCGAGGCAGGCAGATCTTTGTGAGTTCAAGGCCAGCCTGGTCTACAGAGTGAGTTCCAGGACAGCTGGGGCTATAGGGAGACCCTGTCTCTAAAAAGACAAAAAAAAAAAATACATAGGCTTTTGAGATATAACTTCACATATATGATTCATCTGTTGAAAGTGTGCAATACATGGGATTACATCATTCATTCAAAATTGTGGCAAAATTCATAGAACTCAAGCATCCATTTAATTATTGTGAAGTTTAAAGTTCAGTGCATTAATTGCATTCACCTTGTAACTAGCACACTATCTGCTTATGAAACCTTTTCAACATGCGAACAGAAACTCTTATCATCATTAAGTGGGGTTTTAATCTCTAAAAGCTGCATGCATTTTGCAACTGAGTCTCTCAAATAGCCACTATTTATTTTGTGGTGTTTCTATGAGAGAACTGTAGAATAAATGAAGGGGTAAATACCTCTTGCCCCTCTAACTGTAGACTGCTCCTTGAATAAAGTTTCTGTGTCTTTCTGTCCCTGAAACAACCGAATTTTCTAATTCCAGCTGGGGATATGTTTTTCTGAATCTGTTATATTTTTCCTCTTAACAATTGCTTGAGCCACTGAGGTGAGAATGATTCAAATGAGGTTTGAAGTGTCCCACCTACTTGATGCTACAGGAAAGGCCCCCAAAGTTCAGCTTATTACCCTTATAGTTTCCATTTAAAAATTTTATTTCAGTAACCTATGTACTAAAATAAGAATGGTTGTCAACTCTCGGGAATATATGATAGTCCTTGTAATAATTATACTTTAATAATAAATTGTTAAATATTATTAAAAAATTAAAGAAAAAAGTGCAGAGGACAGATCCTGATAACCCCACTTCTCTGATGTTGGGTGATGTTTTCCTCATGAGGAATCTCTTTACTGTCTCACTCTTAATCATTAACATCCCCATAGGATTTTGTTGTATTCTTCCCCATGTATTTCAATTCAACAGGAATATTTAGATGGTGTGATTCAGTTTTACCACACGACGATTGAAAGTATCGATTTTCGGAAGGATACTGAAAAGTCCAGACAGGAGATTAACTTCTGGGTTGAAAGTCAATGCCAAGGTAAGAAAGACCAAGCAGTGTAGCTGGCAGCCGTGTGCAGCTCAGAGGAAACCAGCTAGCCCAGCCTTTCAGGTTGCTCATCTTTTGAGGCCATTGTTCATATATGTGGACTGTGTTCAAACTCATCAAACGACTTAGGCATTTCTATTGCTCGCTATTGCTTTTTTTATTCCAACACAGATAAAGGCCAAATGCCTTTCAGCCAAAATTAGTGATGACAGGATGTTAACTCTTCCATTAATTTCAAAAGGTTAGTTAAAAGTCATGGTTATGAGTCAGGTCTAGTTTCCGAGAGGGACACAGAAATAATATCATTATCTGTCCTAGTTTTATTTCTGTTGCTGTGATAAAATACCCTGACAAAAAGCCACATAGAGGGAGGACTGGGTTCATTTAGCACACAACTCCAAGTTACAGTGTATCATTTTAGGGAAGTCAAGGCAGGAACTCAAGTGGGTAGTCATATCACACCTACAGTCAAGAGCGGAGAGATGACTTGCTGGCTTGCTTGCTGCCAGCTGGCTTCCTCCACTCTACTATTCAGGACCCCTGCCTAGGAATGGTGCTGCAATTCGTCATTTAGACCTTTTCTGCCAGTGATTCTAGAATGTGTCAAGTTGAGAAAACTAACCATTACAATATTCTGATCAAAGTTTTACAATGGGATATTTTCTGGGTGGAGAGGGATGTAGAGATGTAGAGCTAGTGACAGAGATGACATTTTGAGTTTGACATAACATAAATGAAGTAATATTTTCTATACAAAACTCTTCCAACTATGTCTGTCCTTCAGCAAATGCAAGTCTCCAAGTGGTTATGAGGTTCGAACATGGGATTCCTAAAGTGGCCATTTCTTCTCAGTCACATTTGAATAAAACCTGTTGCCCTAGCTTGTATGTTCACAGCCTCTTCATGCTGTGGACCCCTCCCCCAAGGTCATTTGTCTTCAGCTACACCCTCCTCTTAAGCTGGCCTCATAATCTTTTTTTAGGACAGCTCATTTACATGGCCATTCCAAATAGCATATGAATTACTGCTTTGAAGTAATATTGTTTTTTATTAAGTACTTATAGCCTACTTGAGTAAGAATTCAAGTCAAGATACCTGCATGAAATAGAAGGGTGAAACTAGGTGTGAACGCACCTAATTAGTCAAATAGCCTTGGAGTAGATGCCTGCTTTAGTTCGTAGCACACACGACTAACATGATGGAGTAGGATTCAGGAAATCTACTGCTTCCATAAAATCCCACCATTTTCTAAAGTAGCATTTTATTTAGTAGAAAAAAGTATAGTTTCGTATTTGAAATAGTTCTAGATGCTCTGATAGAAAAAAGTTTTATTACATTTACTTATTTATATGTATAGGCATGTGGGGACATGTTTGTAATGGCGTATGTGTAGAGGTCAGAAAACAACTTGAGGGAGTCCGTTCTCTCCTTCTATCATGGGTCCCAGGGATTGAACACAGGTTGTCAGACTTGTTGGCAAGTAAGTGCCTTTATCCATTGAGCTATCTCACCTACCCATGATTTTTGCTTCATTTTTTTCCTCATGATTTTATTATGGAGATTTCTATCAGTATGTCTTTTGGGGTCGTATTGGTATTTTCAACATTGAATGTATTTATGTGTATAGAATCAAAGCTCATTTGTCCTATCAAATATCTGAAATTGGAGTTCATCTGCCATATCAGAATTCCTGAGGACTCTACTTCTTGGACTTACATCTATCACACAACAAAAATAACATACCACATTAAAAAATTCTTTATTTGAGCCACTGTGAAATTCAATGTTATAATAGCACACATAATGCCTTTTACTCACTTATAATTAATATCTAAATATGTATTGACTCAGTAAGAACCCAGCGAAGCACGTGTCCTTTCAGTATTGCTTTATATGCTGCACTAAGAATGAAGGGAAACTAGAGAGAGTTGAAGACAGGGGAGTGATTTAAAAAAATATTAATTTCAGGGCTGGAGAGATAGCCTAGTGGTTAAGAGCACCGACTGCTCTTGCAGAGGACCCGGGTTCGATCCCCAGCACCCACATGGTGGTTAAGAACCGTCTGTAACTCCAATTCCAGGAGAACTCCAGTTCCAGGAGAATCCGAGACCCTCTTCTGACCTCCGCAGCATTGCACGACATGGGTGCACAAACCTACA
This sequence comes from Rhizomys pruinosus, assembly GCA_009823505.1. Classification (NCBI taxonomy): domain Eukaryota; kingdom Metazoa; phylum Chordata; class Mammalia; order Rodentia; family Spalacidae; genus Rhizomys; species Rhizomys pruinosus. The sequence goes on from VZQC01001442.1 coordinate 2,717,560, forward strand.
TACAGACAGTACATTCATACACATACAAAAATAAATAAAATTAATAAAAAAGAAACATTTAAAAAATATTAATTTCAGTTTGAAAAGTAGCAGTCTTCATAAGGACATTGCGGTATGTCTGTACATGTGTATCACTGTGCTTGGCTCATATTCCTCCTCACCTACCCAGTCCCTCCTCATCTGTGGCTGCTTCCTTCGTCTCCCCATATGGTTCTAGATTCTGCATGTGAGAGAAAATCTGAAATATTTTGTCCTTTTCTCCACCATTACCCTCTATTCCCCCTTCCATGTTCCATTTCTTGTTCCCACCTAGTCCCCCTCTACTTTCCTATTATATATATATATATTATATATATATATATTATATATAATATATATTATATATATATAATATATATATATATATATATAATTGGAGAGCGGTATGTAATATTTGTCTTTCTGAGTCTGTATAATTTCACCTACCATAGAGATATCCAGTTCCATCCATTTTCTTTCTATTTTATGATTAAATAAAACCCCATTGTGCATGCATACCACATATTCTTTATCTGTTCTTCTGTATTTATACTCTGGCTATTGTCAGTAGTGCTGCAATATACATGAATAACACAAATTTCTGTAGGATAAGGTGGTGGCAGAGTCCTTTGGGTATATTTCTAGGAGTGATCTAGTTAGATAGCTTTAAGGTTTTTTGTTTTTTTTTTTTTGAGGAACATCTGTGCCAGTTTCATAGTGACATCACTAGTCTATATCTCACCAGCAGTTTAGAAGTGTTCTTTTTGAAGAGACAGCTTCTAAAAGGTGTCAATGGACAGATGTGGATGGGAATGCAGGAGGGATTTAGGGACCATGGCAGAAGAAAAAGACAGAGGAGGAGTCGTTGCCTGGGCAGTTGACGAGGGAGGTGGTGGTGAGAGGAGGAGAGATTGGAAGTATACCACGAGGTGGGGAAGAAGGGTTCTAACCAGTTGCTTGGATAGATGGTGGGTTACTTATTAGCATTAGAGTGGCAACAATTTGTCCTGAAATGACATGATCTTAATCTCCTTTATGGCTGAATAAAACTCTATTGTGTTTATATACACATTCTACTCATGAATTACAGCAATATACACATTAAATGGTGAGACTGGCATCTTCATATAAACTTGATTCTGAATTCAGCCAACATGACAGAGACCTAAACTACTTTAAGTCTCTCCATTTTCTTGTTTACTTGACATACACTTTTTTTTTTTTTAACTCTCTCTAGACTCCTCCTCCATAACCATGATAGAGTCTCAAACCTGCCTGGGTCTAAGTTTCATGGAGGAACTGGTCTATAGTCTTGTTAGTTGTCAGGAAAGAAGGCAGAATACTAGCTCTATGTTCAGGTAGTGCTTAGGGGGGGCTCCATTTTACCTGTGCATGTGTACATTTACAAAACTGAATGAGCTCTTCTCAGGCCTCAAGGTTAGTAGAGGGCATTTGCTTATATTCAGTAGAGGTTTGGAGACATCTGTGTGCAGTGAAACGTTTGGAGAAACAGAGAAAGATGAAACATTGCATTCCACTTGTAAAGTAAGACTTTTACTCAGGGTATTTGAACACCTTCTGAGTAACAGTCCGAGAACCTAAGTTGTCTTATTTTGGTGTAATTCTGCTACCTGATGCAGTGCCTTCTGGTCCTCGCTCCTATTTGTAGGCTTCCTTCCCCTTCCTGTCTTCTGTCCTCTTCACATTGACTTTGGGCCAGCTTTATGACTGATGTTTCCTTAGGGGAAATCTTTAAATCCCCCAATTAGTCCCTTCCTTCTTCCACATGCCCCAGAATTCCTACTCTTTTGAGGTTACATTCAACTGTCAAGAGGAAAATCGTTCTGTGAAGAAATCCTGACTGAACCTGAATATCTAGTTTCTCTTTAGTGAGTTAGCTCTCTCAGAGCATTTTAAGTATAGTTTATGTCAACATAATATATTATCATGGAATATAAGTACAGCCTTTCTTGAGGTAGAAGGATCAGCCTTCATTAAGACCTTAGCATGCATTAAGTGACTAGTAATTGGTATATTTTCCCCTTTTATTGAATATTTGAGAATATCATACAATATATTTTGATCATATTTAGACCCCTTCCCCTATCTGATACTGCTTCTAGATCCCCTGCATATATGTACTATATCATATATGTTAAGGCCTATCGAGCCAAGTTTGTATCTCCGAATGTCCTTCAATGAGCATCTATCCACTGAAGCATGGTTAACCTACCTAGTGTCACAGCCTTAAAGACAGGTAGGTTTTTCTCTAGGATCTACACCATATCTAGCTATGTGAATGATCTGACATTTTAAGGTAGAAAAGAATGTGCCTTGAAATGGACTATTGACTAATGACAGCATGTTGTCTTACCGGTGCTTCCTGTTATACTTAGTACTCTGTTATCAGGGAGGAACCCTTAGAGCTAAGGCAAGAGATGCAAGGCCCAGGACCAATGCTAACCAGCTTTGCTGCTTTTTGACTATTTGGCATTTCCTCTGATTGTCTGTAGTTTATGACTCCATAAAGTAGAAACAATTATATCTACTTCTCAGGTCTTATTTTTTGGGTGGGGCTTAGGAGTTCTTTCTTCCAATGGATGAATGGGTTTAAAAAAATGAATGAACTCTTTCTTTATGGTGAAATGAAAGGGGGGATATGGAAACCCCTACACAATATATTTTTTATTTAATTTTTTGTGAATTTCATATAATATTTGATAATATTTAGGTCTCCTCCCATATCTGCACCCCCGTTATAACCCTCAGTCACACTTACAGCATATTTGCTTATGGAGTCAGGCTTGCTGCCCCAAGTGGAAGGAGTAGAAAGACTGTGAGAGCCAGGGGAGGAGATGACCACAAGGAAACAGAGTTTTCTAGGCAGCTGGGTTGTACTCACATGAGGTCACAGCAGTAATGACAACATGGACAAGTCCCACATAAGCTGAAGCCAGACAAAATCTCAGCATAGAATTGGGGAATCAGGTAAACAATTTCAACCCTACCTGAAGAACCATTGGCAAATGATGAACACTGGGAATGGGAAATTGAGTTTCACTTAAGGGTGAGACTCTTAGTGGTTTGACCAGGCTCCAGTGGATGAACCTTCAAAATGGGTTTGAATCACAGACTAGTACGTTGACATGTATAAATGTTTATATGTTAGCATAGGCTGTACTGTAATGAATGAGATAGTAAATTTATACCATAGTTATTCTTGCCAATAAATTATAAAAATCAGATGATTAGCTCTGTAGCATGATAGATAAACTAAGTATTAGATGTTGGGTGACCAAGCAACAGAGGATCAGAGAAGAGCCCCCTGGTTCTACTGCTCCTGGATACTCCTTCAGGTGGAGAGCACTTCTCCTCACCTAACTTCCATCCCTCCTTCAGGGCCATGCACCTACCACACGAGCCCTTTAGGTTTTTTGGGTAAGCTTTGAATGAAATATTCACTATCCCTGGGCAAAAAAATGTGCCTCCCTCTCTGAATACTTTTGCTATAACACATGGTTATGATATTCTCTGGCACCTTTCTTCCAGGTAAAATTAAGGAACTGTTCAGCAAAGAGGCTATTAATGATACAACTGTGTTGGTGCTGGTGAATGCTGTTTATTTCAAGGCCAATTGGGAAATAAACTTTGACTGTGAAAACACAGTTGATGCACCTTTCTCTCTAACTGAGGTATTGTATTAGACCCATGTTTTGACAGAGAGTCCACTACTGTCATCTAGCAGTGATTCATAATATATAGACTCAAGCCTAAAGTCTTATGAATTATAGCTTACAGTTACATTAAGAACATTTTGTGATCCATAAAGGCCAGCACCCAAAGTTCACTGAGCATTTTACACTGAGTTATTCTACATGTATTGCAGAGCACCATGTTTTACATGCTAAATATATAAAATCCTTTAATCAATTAAAATGCATATAGACTAGTGTAATGGTTCATGCCTAGAAACTTAGCATTTGGGAGACAAAGGCAGGAGGTTCATCACAAGTTCGAGGCCAGCTTGGTCTCCGTAAGATATAGTAAGCCAGCCAAAGCTATATAGTGAGACTGTCAAACAAAACAAAACAGAACAGAACAAATGCATCTACGTACAACACAGACCGACCTCTTCATTTTGAATTTGCATTGGATTTCAGAGTCAATGAACGAGAGGACTCAACTTATCCACTAAGTTTTCTTTTCCCCGTGACCATCTTCCTCTAGATTTATCCTCCCTATCACATTGTCAAAAAGTCAAAACACCTAAATCATGCAGTTCATATGGAAAGTGATCTGTAGTCTTATTGGCAGTCCCCAGTAATGACAGCAGATCAGTGAGATAGTCCCTGGATGTTATCCTTTCATTATTTCATTTTTCCACAAAATAGAATTATGCTCTGGGTGTTATGATTTCTGGTTGAGATTTGAAGGAAAAGGGGTACAAGCTAAGTTGACAAGCCATGGGTTAGGATTAATATCTGTGTTCATCACTAATCTCATATTCTAAGTCAGACTATTTAGAATTGGAGGAACAGGCAGGGATCAGACCACAGTAAACTTGTAAGCCAGTTAGCTTTGCTACTGGGAGCCAGTTTTTCTCACAAGTGCTGAATGTCCTCATCTACTGATTGATGACATCCCCTACCTCAGGGTTACTGCAGACTTGGAGATGTCCAGGATAGTGCTTTTTCCTCTGAGGGAAGCCTGTTGTACAGGTGTTATTATTTTTTAATATTTATTATTTTTATTTTATGTATAGACTATATTGCCTGCATATATGTACATGCACCCATGTCGTGCAATGCCCATGGAGGTTAGAAGAGAGTGTCATATTTCCCTGGAACTGGAGTTAAGAGTGGTTGTTAGCTGCCATGTGGGTGCTGGGAACTGAACTTGGATCCTCTGTAAGAGCAGCCTCTCCTCTTAACTACTGTGTCATATCTCTAGCCATGGCAATGGTTTTGGTCTTTCGAGACAGGGTCTCCCTATAGCCCCAGCTGTCCTGGAACTCACTCTGAAGACCAGGCTGGCCTTGAACTCACATAGATCCGCCTGCCTCTGCCTCCTGAGTGCTAGGATTAAAGGCGTGCACCACCACACCCGGCTGGCAATTACCTTTTAACTGTAGCTAACCTTGGTGTCATAGAGAGTTAACTAAGCCAGAGAAAGAAGGGAGGACAAAGGGTTGGGGTGTGGCAAATGTTGGACATGAGCTTTCTGGGCTTGCTTTTCCTGGCTAGGATGTGGGATATGTTTGGATTGAGAATCCACCAATAAATAGTCTTGCAAGCTAAAGAACTGACTAAAGACATGGGAATATAAAGTGTTGGCAAAGTAAGGGTGGACTGATTTGTGGGCAACTCTTTTAGGGCAAGTCACTGGCATGGCTCTGGACTTCTGGAATAGATCCTTCTTACCCTAAAGAATCCTTGTCCTTAGAAGTGTTGTGGGTGTTTGAGCTTTCCATGGTGATTTGTGACTTCCTCCCTGTCCACTGCAGAATGAGAAGAAGACAGTAAAGATGATGAATCAGAAGGGTCAATTTAGAATTGGCTTTATTGAGGAGCTGCAGGCACAGATCCTAGAAATGAAGTACAGCTTGGGGAAACTCAGCATGTTTGTCCTGCTGCCTTCTTTCTCAGAAGACAATGTGAAGAGCCTGCAAGAGGTTAGAGCTCCATTTCCACACTGTACAGAGTCTAGAACCCCCCTCCAAGAGCAACATTAGCACTCATCAGCCTAAGGAAGGGTGGTATCTTTTGAAGAGTACATGAGAATCTGAATGAGATGTTATTTATTTCTTATTTGTTTAAACCTAAAGAACAAACTCCAAAAATATTAAAACAAGAGTTTTGTTTTCAAATTCATAATTTTCTGCAGTCACTTTTCCAGACCAAAGAACCTGGATGTGGGTAGCCTGAGAATTCTTCCTTTTCCCTAAATAGCTCTGCTTTTGGCCCTGCCTGATTATTTGGATATAGTTCAGTTAAAGATGCTTAGCTGCATTCTGTTTTTGAGTATATGCACTTTGGTAGATACTGATACTGTAAGTCAGGAATTAAAGCTAGAGAGGCCGAGCCACACCTATTCTGGAGGCAATACTACAGATAGATGGATATCCCGTCATAGTGATTAGAATGACAGTAACAACCATTATTCAGAATTTATTATCTATCAGTATTGTGTCAATGTATGTTACATACAATATACACATCATTTTTCTTAATCATTGGAAGAGCCTTATCATATTTTCTGTTTCACAGAAGATGAAATTTAACTTCAGAAAGAGAGAGCTTACCTGAGCTTACTCAATTGAAGTTTGCTGGTCTTTGAACATGAGGCTGCCAAATGTCAAAGAACATTTGGACTCAAATTGTCCTCTAACTTCTAGAGAGGAAAGAGGTCTATTTGGAAAAGATTTAAATGAAGTAAGACTACTTAGGGATGTAGAGAAAAAAACCTTGAAAGTCATATGGAGTCAACAAAGTGGACTGAGGTACTTGGAAGCAATTGAGTTTTTTGAAGGCTTATAATCTGATTCTAAATATTATTTTCTTCTTCTTGTAGCTTGAAAAGAAAATAAGTCATGAAAAAATAACAGCTTGGACTAGCTCGGAAAACATGTCAGAAGAGTCAGTAGCCATTTCCTTCCCTCAGTTCAACCTGGAAGACAGCTATGATCTCAACTCTATTCTACAAGACATGGGCATTACTGATATCTTTGATGAAACGAAGGCTGACCTTACTGGGATCTCTCAGAGCCCCAATCTGCACTTGTCCAAAGTTATCCACAAGAGCTTCGTGGAAGTGGATGAAATGGGTACCCAGGCGACTGCAGCCTCTGGGGCTGTTGCTGGAGAAAAGGCACTGCCATCTTGGGTGGAGTTTAATGCCAACCACCCTTTTCTGTTTTTCATCCGACACAACCCAACCAAAACAATTCTTTTCTATGGAAGGATCTACTGTCCTTGAAGGGGATATGTGGTCTAGCACTTGGGTGCCAGAGGCAAATGGCATAGTCTTCCCCTTGTATAACCTGGGCACTTATGTTTTTGCTCACATCTAAAGCTGACTGCCTTCTGCTGTAACTGCTCACTCAATTCTTCCAGACTCCCTGAGTTTTGCCCTGATTTTTTGTTGTTGTTGTTTGAAAGAAGCTGATTTCCACCTGTCCATTAATAATGAAGTATCCTTGCTGTCTCCCTAACCTTTACTCTGTTAAACTTTCAAGCACATAAATTTACCTTCTACCATGTGGAGGTCAATACAGTGTAGAATGGTATTGGTTTTATTTAAGTTACCTTCTGAAAGAATTCTTTAAGTTTGTCATTAGATTACCCTGTGAGTTGAAAACTCTGAATCTAACAGGACTGACAAGATGCAATGAGACTTGAACATGTTTGGGGGAAACGGCTCTATTTGAAGGGCAATATTAAACATGGCCATCACTGGGCAAGACACTTGGCCTCTTTCCCTTGTATCTTCTACTGTATGGAAGGTTTCCTGTGAGGTATTTTCACTCCAGAGAAGGTAAAGGCTGGGAATTTATTGAAGTGATAGCTCAAGGATGTAGGACTCTCCGAGCCAATACTCATTTTCACTGGAGAGTGATATTTGTTCTATGATTTGACCCTGATGTAGGAAAGTGACAAATGGGTTTAAAAGCTCGATCTACATTTTCCATACTGAACCCAGCACACCCTCTGTCTCTTTACTCTCCCTCAAAAATCCCCATCTGTAGCTAGTTGCTTGTAAATACTCAGTGTGCTGAAGCCAACGGAGAAACTGGCCATTATGGTGAACGACTGGCACTCCCTCCCATTTCTACCCTTTCTGGCAACATGGACATATTTGAACTTCCAGAGGCCTCTGGGTATATATGGACATGATGCATATGGAAACTCTTTTCAGGAAGGCTATTGGCTTCATGTCACGCTCTAGGCTGGATGCCCAGATATTGCAGTTCTGGGTCCTTGCAGTGCTGTCTCTGAAACACCAATTAGAATTCATGACGTCTGGTATACTGGAATGTCTGGAATGACCACTGGTACAGTGGACAGGAAGAACTGGTCAGTCTCCTTTCTGACAAATGCACTTCTTGGTTGTGTCCAGTTTCCCTGCCCTGACTTGTGACTGTCCTCTTTCTTACTGCCATTACACGGGGTGAGGTGGCTGCAGCAGGTTAACTCTACCAGATCTAATGCCGACCTTCTGCTCTGCGACGTCTTTCTGCAGTGAGCCCTGAATGGTTTTCATACAACCTCATCTTTGAAGCTCATTAATGCATTAAGCAATTTGAAATATGAGGCCATTTTGGGGAAGAAAGCTCTCTTGATGCTTCACTTTTCTTACACTGACAAGACTTACACCCACAACCCCTTCCCACCAGGGGCAGGAAGAACATTCAGATCAGTGGGCTGCTTAACTGCTAGAAAATCAAGCAGATCATGACAATTGTCATGAGAATCAACTCCTCCAGTATTCAGGGCAGGGTTACCTCTATTTAACAATGGTGACAGCTACAACAAATGAAGTAAAGTAGATGCAAAAACAACCGTTTCTCTTCTGTTCATTTTAATGACTAAGAGAGAACCATGGATATAGAGGACTTAACAGGCCCTCTAGTGCTAATCCAAACTCTTAATTTTTGCCTTATTTTGACTTGAGTTCACTTTATGATTTTATTCTTTGTCTAATACATACTTCCCCTCCCTCAAACGGCTTCCCAATTTTCCTCTTTAGTTGAAGCTAGCCAGAACTCGTTGCTTCACACTTAGGTGCTGTTTACTTCTTTTGCATGCATAATATTTCAAAAGTGACCATATCATTAACCAAAGACAGCTCCCAGTGGGGCAGCAGACTGGAAGGCTGCACAATTGGCTCAGTGCATTTCTTTGCTCTATAGTTGAATGGCAACTCCAAACATCCATGTTGCTCAGGGTAATCCTGCTTTCTCAAATACATTCTCTTCTCTTTTTCTTTTTACTCCATAAAAAAGAAGCCAGAACTTTTATTCTTATTCAATAAAGATAAAATACTTTCCCAAACATGTGTATATCTCACTTAAATACTGAGTCCCTAGATTTAATTATTTATAAGCTCCTATATAGTAATATAGTAAGATTTTCCTCTACAATTGTCCATCAGGTTAATCAGAGTTTAAGCTATAGATGGGAAAAAGGATTAATAAGAAACTAGATACACTTTAAACATGAAAGGATGCTGGATTTTGTCAAAGGCTTTCTCCGCATCAATTGAGATGATGGTGTGGTTTTTGTCCTTCAGTCCATTGATATGTTTGATGATGTTTATTGATTTTCATATGTTGAACCATCCCTGCATGTCTGGTATGAATCCAACTTGATCATGGTGGATGATTTTCTTGATGTGAGTCTGTATGCGATTTGCCAGAATCCTGTTTAGAATTTTGGCATCTGTGTTCATTAGGGAGATGGGTCTATAGTTCTCCTTTTTGGTTGTATCTTTCCCTGGTTGAAGGGAAAGGAAAATAAGCCTGAACTGAATTGGAAAATAATGTATGAAATGCACAAAGCATCAATAAAAATTAAATTAAGAAAAAAAAAGAAACTAGATACACAATAGTGGAGCTGAGGGAGCCCACATGTCCTTTGTTAACACACATAAGTTCCAGTAGATAATGTTCAAGTTGAAATAAAGGGAAGAAGGATGTGATCATGAAAAAAATTTGCTAAGGAATTATGTTGTGAATTCAAGAAAAGAGGCTTCATGAAATAAATTATACAATGTAGTATGAGAAAAATTTAAAACTTTTTGGATACTTAATAGGATTTAAGTAGACATGACTTCTATGGGATTGAGATTGAATTCCATGGATATAAACTGTGTTGAGCTATAAGAAGACTGATAGAGAAATTAAAAAATGTAATATGGCTTTAAATAATCTTTACAAGTAGATAAGAAACAAAAACAACACACTGGAGAATGTAATTAGTGGAACAAAGTGAATCTGGGCACTCCTAGAATGTTCAGGAAGTAGAAAGAGGGAAATTGTAGATTTAAAGACAGAATGGAGGCTGGGGAGATGACTTCAAGGGTAAAGTACTTGCTGTGCAAGGGTGAGGATCCCCAGAACACATCTAAAGCTGGTGGTACAAGCATTATAGAAAGGAGAACTTTGGAAGCTCAGGAGCAGCTGGCCCTGGTATATGTGGCAGCAAACAACAAAGAGGCTCCCCCTCAAAAGAAGGTGAAAGGTGAGACTAACATCTGAGGTTGTCTTCTGATTTCTGTGCATGCACTGCGTGTACACACACACACACACACACACACACACCTCCATGCATGCACTCTACACACACGCACACACCTCCATGCGTGCGCTCCACACACACACACACACACACACCTCCATGTGTGTACTCTACACACACACATCTCCATATGTGCATTGTACACACACACATCTCCATATGTGCATTGTACACACACACATACCCCTCCATGTGTGCACTCTACACACACACATCTCCATATGTGCATTGTACACACACACACACACATACACACACACACACAAACACACAGGGAGAGAATTGGGAGGAAACCCAAGAACTGTGGTACTCCTGAGGACAAAAGCAGATTGTGTCATTGAATAAATAATCAAACATAATGAAAGAATCTATTCTTAACTTGAGAATTCACCTGATACTAAAGGATTTCCAAAAAAAAGAGTAAAAAATAGATAAACTTAATAAACAGAAGCTTGAGAAAGTAATCCTATCAGCATCTAAAGAGTAAGAAAATGGTTATGGGGCCAAACATTTATTTATTTAGTTATTTATTTATAGGACAATGAACCTCTTCATAGGTTGGAAGGGAAAATATATGATTAAAGAATCCCGGGGCTGGAGAGATAGCCTAGCAGTTAAGAGCACCGACTGCTCTTGCAGAGGACCAGGGTTCGATCTCCAGCACCCACATGGCGGCTAAGAATGGTCTGTAACTCCAATTCCAGGAGAACTCCAGTTCCAGAGGAATCCAAGACCCTCTTCTGACCTCTGCTGCATTGCATGACACGGGTGCACAAACCTACATGCAGACAGTACATTCATACACATACAAAAATAAATAAAAATTTTAAAAAAGAATTCCATAGTCAAGTTGACTTTTGTGTGTGAAACGATAGAAAATTCGTCTCAGATGTGTTTCTTGTATATAAGCATGTGTAAATTTAATCCTGTCACCTGACGCCATGCCTTAAACATGATACTAAAATCACAGATATTAAAATTAATTGTGTCCTGTTTGAGTGAACCCTCAAAAATCCAGTCATGGATTTCTTTCAGTAAAAATATGTCCTCAAAGCTGAGTGTGGTAGTGCATGCCTTTAATCCCAACTCTTGGGATTAAATAAATAAATGATCTCTTAATTTAAAAATTTCACAATGCTTAAAACTTGTTGGCAGCTACGACTCTTCTCATTAACACTCTGATTTTTAGATACTGGATTTGTGTATGAGAAGAACTTCAGTGCTCAGGATAAGACCGTAACCAGAAAAATCTCTGAATTAAGAGTGTAAGAACGCCTAATAGTTCTTGTGCTTTTGTGTGCCATCGTTGGTGACATCCATGTGGACTGAACCATTAGCTCACTTACTCTTTGAGTCATCCGGGGAACTGTGTTACTCTTATTATTCACATTGAACAGGTGACACACTGAGGTACAGAGATTCAGTAATTTGACCAAGGTCACCCAGGAAGCACATAATTGAACCTAGATTTGAATCAGGTTGGCTGGCTCTTATACAGTTGAGAAATAGTCACTATTCTATGCAGCCTTCTAAGTAGAAATAAAAATATAAGAAATCATTTATTTCCATTTCTTTATTTTACATTTGTGAACTCTAAGGACCAAAAACTTACTAATGGTGAAATTTGGGGTAAGGGAGTAGAGTCTGGAGGTTAGAGTACCACTGTTCTTGAATTTCAGAGATGGAGGATTCAGGCAGGTGCAGAGTATGAGGTAGGCAGTAATCATTGTGGTGGTTGTTCTCAGGACCGCAGTCGGAGTGCTGAGATGTGCCTGGCAGTGAGTGGCAGAGGCCTTTGTCCCAAGCCAAAAAGTGTGTCTGTTGGAGTTGTGGTATGGTGGTGCCTGAAAGTGCCTGAAAATCTCAGGAGAGAGGCGACACCTCCATACAGTTCATAAGTCACTAATACACTTAGCTGGAAGCACATGCAACTCTACCACTGCTAAACTGCCGAGGCAGTCTGCGGCAGCCCCTAAAGGGCATCATAGCCAAGCCTGTCACCTAGACCTATCAAATATTTAAAGATGACCTATTTGTGAGTTCAAGGCTAGCCTGGTCTACAGAGTGAGTTCCAGGACAGCTGGGGCTACAGGGAGACCCTGTCTTGAAAAGACAACAACAACAAAAAAGACCTATTTTTTACTCTTTTTTTTCTTTTTGAGATAGGGTCTCCCTGCAGCTCCAGCTGTCCTGGAACTCACTTTGTAGACCAGGCTGGCCTTAAACTCACAGAGATCTGCTTGCCTCTGCTTCTCAAGTGCTGGGATTAAAGGCATGTGCCACCTCTCCCAGATTTTTACTCTTTTTTAAAATCCTTTTTTTTCAAAGCCAATTTTTTATTGAAGCTCTGTGCATAAAATATTTTTTTTAAATCTATATATTGAGTGATTGTTATTTTATGTGGATGAGCATTTTGCCCGCATATAAGCACTTGTGCTGGTGCGTGCAATGCCCGAGGAGGCCAGAAGAGGGTGTTTGATCCCCTGAAACTGAAGTAAGTGATGATTGTTAGCTGCCATGTGGGTGTTGGGAACTGACCCTGGGTCCTCTGAAAGAACAGCCAATGTTCTTAACCACTGAGCCATCTCTTCTGCTCCCCTTCCCCCGCCCCCACCCTTTTGAGAGAGGGTCTCCCTGTAGCCCCAGCTGGTCTAAAACTCACTATGAAGACCAGGCTAGTCTCTTGATCTTACAGAGATCCACCCACCTCTGCCTCCCAGGTGATGGGATTAAAGGCATGTGCCACCATGCGCACCTGGAAAACCTTTATAATCAGGTGAGTTCCCAAGTTAAGATTTATGGAAGAGGAGAGAAGGCTCAGTGATTAAGAGCACCTGATGTTCTTGCAAAGGACCGGGGTTTGATTCCCAGCACCCACACGGCAGCTAACAACTGTCTCTAACTCTAGTTCCAGGGGATCTGACACCCTCTTATGACCTCTGTTGGCCCTGCACAGCACAGGTGCACTTACATCTAAGCAGGTAATACACTTATACACATAAAATAAAAATAACAAAGTATTATAAATATTTTCTTCCATTATGTTTTTGATCATTCACTCCATTATACTTAATTCAACAGAGTTTAAAGATCAGAGAGACGGGGCTGGAGAGATGGCCTAGCGGTTAAGAGCACGAACCGCTCTTACAGAGGACCCGGGTTCGATCCCCAGCACCCACATGGCGGCAGAGAACCGTCTGAAGCTCCAATTCCAGGAGAACTCCAGTTCCAGGGGAATCCGAGACCCTCTTCTGAACTCCGCGGCGTTGCACGACACGGGTGCACAAACTTGCATGCAGACAGTACATTCATACACATACAGAAATAAATAAAAAAATTAATTAAAAAAAAAAAAAAAAGATCAGAGAGACTTAAAAAATAAAAACTGGGCTGTGATATACATTTAGTCCCAACATTCAGAAGGCAGAGGCAGGTTGATCTTTGCAAGTTTGAGGGCAACACGAACAACAAAAAACGTTCCAGGACATCCAGGGCTATAAGGTTGAGATCCTATCTCAAAAACAAACAAACAACCGCCCCCAAAACAAAAAAAAAAAAATACAAAGACTGTAACTGTAGTATCCATTTATCAAGTATTCATCCTAAACAAATCTTACTAAAACTCATTTAGAGTTCCCAGGAATAAATTTAATTACCACAAAGGACTGGTCAATGTGCTGAACAGCAGAACAAACACAGATAAAGTGCTAGCTTGAATAACTGGGTTGTAGAATTTTATGAAATACTGACTTGGAGGTCAAATAAATAGAATAGGAAATAAATCAGAAATATTAATAAGTCATGGTGGCTCATGCCTGTAACCCCAGCAACTCTCTCACTCACTGAGTTTGAGACCAGGTTGGGCTATATTTTGTGAAAACTTATCTCAAAAAATGTTAACAGCTGTGTAAGATAGTTTAAGAAATTCATTCTTTATTGAGATGGAAAGAGTGCAAGTGCTAGGCTAGGGTTGTAGTTTAATGGAGGAACATTTGCTTATCACTGGCAAGTTCTGTGATAAATCTGAAAAAGTACAACTATCATCTATCTATCTATCTATCTATCTATCTATCTATCATCTATCTATCTACCTATCTATTATCTATCTATCTATCTATCTATCTATCTATCTATCTATCTATCTATCTATCATCTATCTGAAGTAAGGCATGCATATTCAGATTGACACTGCCCATTGATAATTTACTCTTCTATACAATGGCAAAATTAGACAGGATCCAAGAAAAAAAAGCAATATTCAAAGCCATGTTAAGAGAAATAGAATTTATAAAATAGAATGAGAATCAGCTTTATTTTTGGTCCCAGGAGACACAAAACAGTATTTCAAAGTTATAAGATAAAATCACACCCCTAATTTGCATGCTTTCTCATAGAAATGGTCACTACCCAAGTGTAAAGGCAATATTTAAAGACACTAAATTAAGCGTCTGCTTGCCCTGACTTTAAAAAAGGATCCAGAAGTTAAACATGGGATATGAATAGCAATGATGAAAAAGGAGGAAAATATGATTTAAATGCAAGTTAGGCTTAATAATTGCAAACAATATTTATGACCTCTTCATGAGAGTTGGGAAATGGTGGGTGCTGATGAGTGAAAGGTGAACTAGAAAGGAGAGGGAAGGAAATTAACCTCTGGGGATATATTTTGAGAGATAACGAGGTAACAGTTTAACTCAGAAATTGATAGAAAATTATGTCTTACTGTTTGTATTAAGCCCATGTTAACATTTGTATTAAACCAGCTGAAGAATTGAGGTAGAATCCATAATTCCCAAATTTTTTGGGAAAATTAAATTAATCAAAACATTTGATTAAATTAAATAAATGAAAAAAAGAAGAAAAATATACAAGAAAATGAGAGTACACAAATCATGCTGCAGTAAAGAGCTGGGCATGGTGGCACACACTTTTCATCTCAGCATTAGGGAGGCTCTGTGAGATCCCTGTGAGATCTAGGCCAGCCTGGTCTACATAGTGAATTCCAGGTCTGCTGGGGATAGAGAGAGACCCTATCTCAAACTAACAACAATGAAACAAACAAATAAACAAACAAGCAAACCAAACCAAACCATGGTATGGTAAAAAAGCCCACATGGAATTAGTGCTAAGAAATGTGATGAGTTAGATTGGTCAGTTAAAAGAGTTCATTAAAGTGTCTTTGTACAGCTATAAGCCATGTATAGAAGATAGTTTGCATCAGTCAAAGTTTCTCCAGAGAAACAGCCAATAGGATGCAGAGATAGATGTATACATAAATAGTTATATGGAAAATGACTTATGAAGAATTGTCTCCCAAGACGTCTTATGGGTTTCCATGTGCTGCTAGAGAATTAAGCACATTGTTTAACACTTATAGTTACAGTAGGATATATTCATGCTGTCAATCATGCTGGTTTCCCCAATCTTTTTATAAAAGTTCATCTGATAGATGATTCTTTAAGAAGGGCTAAAACAAATCTAATATCTTCTAAATTTCTAACTGTTCAGAGTGCTTCTGTATGGACTTGATTCTTGAAAGAACACTTATTGGGATGTGGAATATCGGTTTAGACTATTTTCAAGTTTCTTTAAATATTGTTACACTGAGGGGCTAGGGATGTAGCTCAGTTGGTGGAGCACTTGCCTAGCTATGAAGCCCTGGGTTCAATTCCCAGCCCCTCATACTCTGGGCCTCCAGCTCCTGGATGGTAGAAGCAAGAGGATCAGAAGTTCAAGGTTGTGGGTTCAGTGATTAAGAGGGTCTACTGTTCTTCTAGAGAACCTGTGTTCAGTTCCCAGCACTCATATGGGTGACTCACAACCGTCTGTAGCTCCAGCTCCTGGGGCTCCAACACCCACTTCTGTCTTCTGGTCTCTATGGGCACTACACTTATATGCACAATCTCTCTCTCTCTTTCTCTCTCTCTCTCTCTCTCTCTCTCTCTCTCACACACACCACACACACACACACACACACACACACTTACTTAAACTTTAAATCTTTTTTTTTTTTTTTTTTTTTTTGGTCTTTTCAAGGCAGGTCTCCTGTAGCCCCAGCTGTCCTGGAACTCACTCTGTAGACCAGGCTGGCCTTGATCTCATGAAGATCTGCCTGCCTCTGCCTCCCAAGTGCTAGGATTAAAGGCGTGTGCCACCACACCCGGCTTTTTTTTTTTTCACTTCAAATCTTAATAAAAAAGAAGTTCAATGTTATACTCAGGCTACATATCAGCTTAGAATACACAGGTCCTGTCTCAATACATCTATATCTATATCTATATCTATATCTATATCTATATCTATATCTATATCTATCTATCTATTTATCTATCTATCTATCTATCTCTATATATATCACTTTTTACATGTTGCTCTCAAGAATTCTAAAGTCACTTTCCTGTACTTTAAGTACTTTATAATGGATGACTTGATTCATACTTCCTTCCTCCATCTCTTCTTCTCTCCTCCCTTCCTTCTCTTCCTTCTCTCTGGAAATGTTAAAGACTCAACCAATTTTCAGGAATCATTTTAGATTTCATGATTTATTGTCAGTTTTTCCAGGAACATAGTCTTAGACTATTTTAATGTCTAGTTTCAGGATTTATTTTATTTTTATATGCTTTCTTGGATTATAGGTTCAAATATTATTTCTAATAATCTAATTAGCTTATTTTTGTATTTCAGATCTTAAAATTACACATATTTTAGATTTCTTTGCTGTTTCTCTACTTGACTTTTTAACCCCTTTATTTTGTTTTCATTCTCTATGCTGTGACTGAATCTCCTTCCTTTGCCCCTTATTGTACTTTATCCTATAGGCAGCTTGTTGGTCTGATTTCCTGGAAAATTCAGTTATCTTTTATAATTCTTTCCTGAGTCCAGACAAATAGAATTATTCACCTTTCATTTTGTTGTTGCTTTGCTATTCATGTCTATTCTAAAATTATGATTTGAACATTCAAAATTATGATTGTTTTTTCAAATGATACTATAATCTATCCTTACTTTACAAGGCATTGTTATGTCACAGTTTTTCCCTTGATTAATTTATTGAGAGTTGAAAATTTTTGATCTTATTTACTCAGCTTTCATCTTGCTAATTTTCAGGAATTGTCTTAGATTTTGCCATTCAATGTCAGCAATGTCAGTTTTTCCAGGTTCATATTCTTAGGGTATTTTAATTTATAGATTCATAATTATTTTATTTTTGAAATTATTCATAGATTTTAAAGGCACCCTTTCCTGTGCATTTTAAGTTGTGTAAAATATTTAGATGAAAACAACTGATAACTATGAAGATGACTGGGGTCTGTATTTTATTTTCTTGGTTCAAGATTGCCCTCTTCTGTTCATATGGCTAAGTGCAGTATTAGAAAAGCTGCCTAGGGCTGGTGGTGAAGTTCCTTAAGTGGCAGAATACTTGCTTAGTCTGTGTGAGGTCCTGAGTTCAAGCTTTTCCACCTTATTAAAATAAACTGACAGCATAGGTATTTTTTCTTCTTAGTGGTATGGTTGCTGAGATGAGTAGGTTCACAGAGATTTAAATTAAATGGCTTCTAGCACACTGAGGAGGAGTAGTTTTGTTATAGGAATACATGTTGGCAAAAGGATGCAAAGACACTATTCAGTAATTTGACAATTATCTTTAGAAAAATCCATATGAATAAGCTGTGAATTTAGCAAAGGCACATCCTTCAAGTGGTTAGCTGATAGTCCCTCCAAAAGAGTTATAAATGCACTCATTTATCTAATTTTTTAAATTTATTTTAAATATTTTATTTCTTATTTTTATGTGTATGAGTTCAATGCTGACATGTACACCTGTGTTGTTCAATGCTCGTGAAGGTCAGAAGAGGGTGTCTGATCCCCTGGAGCTAGAGTTATGGACAGTTGTTAGTCTCCATGTGGGTACTGGGAAATGAACCTGGGTTCTCTGCTAAAGCAGCCAGTGCTTTTAAATGTTGAGCCATCTTTCCAGCCTCATATCTAATTCTTTTTTAAAAATATTTTAACATTGGCAATAATGTAACCTACAAGATAATAGGCATTGGAAAACACTTTCTAAATCAGACAGCAGCTGCACAGGAAATAAGGTCAACAATCAACAAGTGGGACCTCGTTAAACTCAAAAGCTTTTGTACAGAAAAAGAAACAATCAAAGAAGTGAAGAGAAAACCCATAATGTGGGAGGAAACCTTCACCAGTGACACATCTAACAGAGGACTAACATCCAGAATACATAAAGTACTCAAAAAACAAAGGAGCTAGAAAACAAATGATCCAATCAAAAGATGGAGTAAAGAGCTGAACAGAGACTTCACAAATGAAGAAGATGGCTGAGAAACATCTTAAAAAGTGTTCGGTGTTGCTAATAATTCAGGAAATGCAAATGAAAAGCAATTTAAGATTTCATCTTACTCTAGTAAGACTGGCTGTGATCAAGAAAACAAAAGATACCAAATGATGGAGAAGTTGTGGAGGGGTTGTGCTGGTGGGAATGCAAACTCGTACAACCCCTATGGAAAGCAATATGGAGAACTCTTCAAAAGACTCAAAATGAGCCTACCACCCAGTCATACCACTCCTGGGTATATACCCACAAGACTCATCCTATTGTAGAAATACATGCACAACCATATTTATTGCAGCTCTCTTCACAATAGTGAAGAGCTGGAAGCAACCCAAGTGTCCCTTACCTGATGAGTGGATAGAGAAAATGTGGTACATGTACACAACGGAGTTCTATGCAGAAAGATGACATCATGAAATTTGCAGGGAAACAGATGGAACTAGAAGTGAAGTAACACAGTCCCAGAAAGACAAACAACATATGGTGTCCCTCATTTGTGGATCCTAGCACCAAATCCTTATTTGTTAAGGCAAACTGAGTAACTTTTTTCTCAAAAAACCCAGTTTTTGTGAGAAATAATACTAACATGAAAATATTAAATGTAAAACTGTAGCTGGCCACGGTGGTGCATGGTGTAATTTCAGGCAGTACTCAGGAGGCCGAGGTAGGCAAATTGCAAGTTGGAGGCTATCCTGGGCTACATAGTGAGAGCTTGTTTCATAATACAAAAACAAACAAAACAAGCTTAGTGTATAGCTTAGGGGCTGGAGAGATGGCTTAGCGGTTAAGAGTGCTCTTGCAGAAGACCTAGGTTCGATTCCCACCATCCACACGGCAGCTAAGAACCATCTTTAAGCTGGGCGTGGTGGTGCATGCCTTTAATCCCTGCACTCGAGAGGCAGAGGCAGGTGGATCTCTGTGAGTTCAAGGCCAGCCTGGTCTACAGAGTGAGTTCCAGGCCAGCTGGGGCTACAGGGAGACCCTGTCTCAAAAAAAGTGTATAGCTTAAATACTATCACAAAATGAACTCCAGGGAGTTATCACTTGGGCAAAGAGATAGAACACTATTCTCACTCTGAAACACTCACCTTGCATTCTTTTCTAGTTATTACTTTCTTCTTCCACTTCACAATGAAATTACTGTGGTGACTTGTAACACTGCAGTTTAGTTCTGTTCACTTTGGAATTTTTTATAAATAGAACCCTGTAGTAGTATTCTTTTATATTTAGCTTCCATTTTTAAATATTTGTGAAATAAATCTATTTATCCTTCTGTAGCTTGAGTCCATCCACTGTCATTACTATACAGCATTATACATTGTGAGAATATCATACTTTATTTATACATCAATGTGGCTATACTTTAAGTTGTCTAGTATTTCACATTTATGAATTAGGCTGTTGTAAACCCTCCTGCACACAACTCTTGGGCCTTGCACACATTTAGCTGGCTGTATGGTTGAGGTGAATGTACAGTTGCCAGGTTATGGAGTACAGTTGCCAGGTTATGTTTAATTTTGATGGTGTTGTTTGATAAATTAAAATGTTTAAATTTTTTGCAGTTCGATTTGGTAATCCTTAGTATATTGTCAACGCTTTTAAAATGGAAATTTATCTATGTTGTGAGAAAGTAGTTAAGATTTCTTTTTCCCCTGGTGTGGATATCTGGTGGGTTCACTGTTACTCATTGAAGAGTTTATCCATTTCCCATTGGTCTACAGGAACAGTTTAAAAAATCAAGTGCAGACACATGTATGGACATGCTGGGACTCTCTTCTGGCCTACTTCCCAAACCAGTCCAACCTAATTATTTAATAATAGGTCTTGTATCTGATAGAATAAATCTTACCTCTACCTTCTCATCATTGAAGTGTTGTTTAACTTCTCTTTGCCCTTTTCTATTTTCTATAAACTTGGTATCAGATGGCCAATTTTTCGAAAAGTAAAACCCAGGATTGTAGCTGAGATTGCAGTGATCATCTCTTTTTTTTTTTTTTTTAATACATATCTAAATTTTATTCCCTCTGAACTGACCAGGACACCACATTTCTTCACCACCAGAAGAAAATTTTTACAATCACTTTTCAATTTTTTTTCATTACCCTTTTCTATTTTTTTATTTTTAATTTAAAAAAATTAAAAATTTTTATGTGTATGAATGTACTATGTGCATGTAGGTTTGTGCACCCACCTGTGTCATGCAGTGCTGCAGAGGTCAGAAGAGGGTGTTGGATTCCCCCGGAACTGGAGTTAAAGAAGGTTCTCAGTCCCCACGTGGTGCTGGGGATCGAACCCAGGTCCTCTGCAAGAGCAGTTGGTGCTCTTAACTGCTAGGCCATCTCTCCAGACCCCGTTTTCAAATTTTAATCAGTTGAAAATTTGGCTTGCTATTCATGCCTAACTAGACTCAGACTTTGTTTCAACATAGGTACATATAATTGTGGCAAAATTATATGAATTGTTTACATATGTTCANCGCAGCCCTTACATTCTACCACGCCCCCTCTTCCGCAGGTTGTTCCCTAGGCTTAGAAAAGGGGCACAGGTGGATGAGAGGTAAAACAGTCCACTCTCTCTGGAGCTGTTTTGTTTGTTTTAACACAGGGTTTCACCATGTAGCCCTGGCTGGCCTAGAGCTTGCTATGTAGACCAAGCTGTCCTCAAACTCAGACATCCACATGCTTCTGCCTCCCAAGTCCTGGGGTAAAAGGAATATACTACCATGTAGATGATCCCCCAGGCCTGTACTGCACTACCAGACCTTGCATAGTGATAATTTCTGAGAAAACTGACACTTTTAAAATATTGAATTTTCCAAACCCTAAATATATTCTTCTATTTACTTAACCTGATTAACTTATTTTTAATTTTACTTCTTAGAGGTTTATACAGCTTTTACATTTATGAGTAAATCATAATCTTTAATATTTTATTGAATTAAAATATTTTTAATTGAACTTTGTACATTTCATATAACATTTCTTAATCAAATTTTGACCTCCTTCTTCATCCATGCCCCAACCACTAGACCTGATGTATTCCACCATACATGTTTTGTCTCATTGGATCAAGCATTCTTCCTTTTGGGTATGACCCACTGAGTTTAATTAGAGTTGCTTGCAGGAGCATGGGGACTTAAGAAAAGGATGCTGTTTCCCCAGCCACCATTAACTGCCAGAAATCTCTCAGGGAGGGGAGAGCCTCCTGGGCCCCTCTCCTATCCCTGATGAGGTCTTGATGAGCCCAGTTTCATGCAGGTCTTGTGCAGATAGCCATAGTTTCAGTGATTTTGTGAGTGTGACGGCTATGCCATACACAGAAGACATCTTTCTTAGCACATCTTCCCATCCTCAGCTCTTACTTTCTTTCGGTCCCCTCTTCTGTGGTCTTCCCTGAGCCTTGGAGAGTGTGACTATAGACGTCTACTTAGGCCTGAGCATTCCACCATCATTCCCTCTCATCACCGTGATTGGTTTTGGGTTTCTGTATTAACCAGCATCCACTGCATTTAAGACACTTCTCTCATGAAGGCTGAGTGCAGAGCACTAATCTCAGGTGGTGACCAGGATTTGGGCAGGGGTTTGTCTTTATACCCGGGTTCCAGTGAGCCACAGAAGAGTTATAAGTAGTTTCTAGATAGATAGGTTTCATTTATCAGAGAGTTATTGACCCTAGAAATGGCCAGCTATGAATTATTGGCCAAAACAGCAACCGGAGTATAGAAATACAGGCTGAGAAAGGACTCTGGTTGAGACTTTGGCAAGATGCACTGCTGCGTTATAGGCCTGAAGAAGAAAAAATGTTATAAGCAAGTATCAGTTATAGACATGCAATAGTTCTACCAGAGCCATGAGCTGTGGGATAGGATGGTGATCCATCAGTATTCTGCCCTAGGGTTTGCTTATTTCATCTCCTCACTCACTGGCACCAACATATTTTCCTTTACTGGGGAAGTTTCCAAACCAAAAAGAAGAGACAGATAAAATAGAAGAAAAGAAGCCCAATGATTGGGAATTGTGATGGTATTGGAAATCTGGAATAGGAAAATGTGACCAGATGGAACTCTTTCACTGACCACTGGATTACGTGAGGAGCAGTCTCTGGTGATGACAATGGTCAGTGCATGACCATGTGAATGGCCTCTAAAGCAGAGTGAAGGTCAGGAAAGCGAGAGATGCGATCAGGTGCGTGGTGGAAAGCACAGAGTGGTGGAAACAGCAGCCAGGGAGCCATGTGCAGGTTAAGCACAGAGTGTTGGAAACAGCAGACAGGGAGGCCATGTGCAGGGTACCAGAGGTAAGTACTGGATGGGTGGATGGGAGCACGTCCAAAGGGGTTCACTGAGGGCAACTCACAGGGAAGAGTGGCTCAGAAGAGGGAACAGCAAGATGGAGAATCAGAAGGACCATGCTTCCTTATCCCAGGATGCAAGTGAAAGTTCCCAGAAGACTTTGTGGCACGTTTGATCCTCAAAGGGGGAAAGCCAGGTTTCTTCACAAAAGCAGAATTGAAGAAGAGAGGTTTCCCAAAAGAAGCAGAGGGCTTTGGAAATAGCTGAATAGTGAGGCTGAAAGTCTGGGGGCCACAGAGAAAAAGACCAGAGAACACAAATTGATAGGGCTAGTAAATATTACTGTGGACTCATGATTTTATGTCATCAAAACCCCCCAGCATTTCTATTTCATTGACATTGATGGTTAGTTCTGTAACTGTTGGTTTCTTTTCCCTAAACTTTATTAAATTTGTATATTTTCAGTGACAGTGAAAAACAGAAGCTAATTAAATCCTGCTTTGGATTTGCAGTCCTCTTCACAATAGCGAAGAGCAGGAACCAACCCAAATGTCCCTCAACTGACAACTGGATAACAAAAATGTGGTACATCTACACAATGGAGTTCTATGCAGTGGAAAAGAAAGATGACATCATGAACTTTGCAGATAAATGGATGGAACTCGAAGCCATTATGCTAAGTGAAGTAACACAGTCCCAGAAAAAAAAAAGTGAATTGTTTCCCTCATTGTGGATGCTAACACCAAATCCCCAGTTGGCAGGCAAGCTGAGCAACTTTATTATTATATTTCTTTGTATCTGAAAGCAACTCTGCTGTTATAATGTGAATCTCTTAACGGACTCTAGAATTGACCTACCACTTATATTCAGACATTGTAATTCCCATATATGGGTGGAAGATAAGTATTCATATTCTAGAGTAATATAAAATTAAAGGGAAAAAATGTAACCCCCCCAAAAAAAACCCCAAAGAAATATTGTATGAAATGCATAAAAACTCAATAAAAAATTAAGAAAAAGCTGCAATAAATGTTTTAAAAATAATAAAAGCAAACTGTGACTATTAATGGATACATACAGGAGCTATGCCTCAAGGCCACACCTCTAAGGAGGCCCTTCTTCAGTTGACTGGAAATCTGATGCCCTTTCAGGAGCAGTCAGTTGCTTAGCAACAGTGACAAACCCTTACGCCCTTAATAGATGACTGCAGCTGAGACCAAACCTTGCCGTTTCTTTTGTTCTTTTTATGAACTAGTAGAGCCTGTAGGAATGTTCCTTGGGTTAGCAGGAAAAACTGGACTTAGGAGACTCATTTTCCTACAAAGCTTTTCTACTTTTGTAGTATTGTTTTCCTGAAACCTGGGGCGGGGGGAGGTTTGTGTGTAGATGAAGTGTTATCACATAGCACAATGTCTGGTACATGTGTTAAAGTGAAAATGACGTCCTTTTGAAAAAATTATTTTTATTTTATGTGTATGAGTGTTTTGCCTGCATGTATGTAAGTGCACCACATGTGTGCCTGGTGCCTCTGGAGGCCAGAAGAAAGTGTCAGATTCCTTGGAACTGGAATTAAGGATGGTTGTTGGCTGTCCTGTGGGTGCTGGGAACTGAACACTGGTCCTCTGCAAAGACAGCCAGTGCTCTTAATCACTGAGCCATCCATTCATCCCTGAGAATTCTTTTTTTTTTTATTTTTTAATTTAATTTTTATTGATGCTTTGTGCATTTCATACATCATTTTCCAATTCAGATCAGGCATATTTCCCTTTCCCTTCCCCCCCCACCCCACCCCATCCCAGATCATGCATTCTGCCATAACTGTCCTGCATCTTTCTCTCAGTTTTTTTTTTTAATTGACAAAATGCTTGGGAACAAGAGTGGTTTTGTGTGTGTAGGTGTATCTGTGTTTTGTAGATGTGCAGGAACATGTATGTGCCTGTGTGTGCATGTGAGAGCGTGTGTGTGTGTGTGTGTGTGTGTGTGTTTTGTGTGTGCATATGTGTGTATGTACATATGCAAATGTGTGTGAAATTTGGATGCTGCCTCTAGTTGGTGGCTCTTATCTTTTTGCTGGTTAATGCCTAGCAGGGCAATGTTCTTTAATTTTTTTCTTTGCCTTTGGCACCACAAAATAATGCTGCTTAAAATATAGTTTATTTTCTGGTGTTCTTAACCTCAGCCTTTAACCACTGCACTATCCCTTAGCCGGGCGTGGTGTCACACACCTTTAATCCTAGCACTCGGGAGGCAGAGGCAGGCGGATCTTTGTGAGTTCAAGGCCAGCCTGGTCTACAGAGTGAATTCCAGGACAGCTGGGGCTACAGGGAGACCCTGTCTCAAAAAAAAGACAAAAAAATATATATAGTTTATTACAGACAATGGCTTGTTAGGATCCAAGACTGTTGATCTATGGGAATTAAAGTATATTTTTAACAATGTTTTCATCAGACTGCATGAACCAGTAGTTCTCTACCTTGGCTGTGCACTCTAATCACCCGATGTGCTTTAAAGGTATGATGTTGATTTTCACTTTTGGGGTTAGGGCTTGGGCATAGATGCTTTTTAAGTTCCTCAGAAGATTATAAAAGTCTTCCAGGTTGTAAAATTACTGCTCCAAACATTTTTTTTCCCAGAGACTCCCTGGTATCATTTAAAGTTGGGCCCTGTCCTGGGTTTTGCCCCTGTGGTATGGACCATAATTCATTTCACCTGGTCACTATAATTGTACCCAGTTTGAGTATCTGCATTCAATCTTGTTTTGTTCTCTAGTTGATTTGGATGTCTTTATGGTTGTTTTCCAAAAATAATATCTAATGGATATTTAAGGAGTTAGAACTCTGAGTCCACTTCCTGTATATCTAAAATGCATACTATTTTAGTTATAGTTAAAATGTAATTGTTGATAATTTTAAGCCCATGACCTCAGGGCTACAAGGAAAATACAAGGAATTAAGCTGTCAGTTTTGCCATAAACCTTGTATGCTATTTATTAGGGAAATTATCATTGAGAAACCAAAGGCTGTTTCACTGGAAATACAAACTGTAATGAGTAGGGAGAGGCAGGCAGAGAAGCTATAAATTAAAGACCTCAGCTACTCATTTTACATAGGCTTCCTAGCTCCTTGTCCAGCCACCTCTGTCTCTTAAGAGCCAGGTAAGTTCTTTCTCAGCTCCAACTTCAGACTCCTGTGTTTTGAGAATGTGGCTGCTTGTTGATTTGAAAGAAATATGCTTTATTGTGCATAAGATTTTCCTTGAAATGGTTTTATTCATTTCAGTGGCCAAACGGCCATGGCAGTATATCTATTTCATCTTGTTTGACAGTAAGTCAATTCATTTTATTTCTTAATCTGCAAGGACTTCCTGTAAGGAAACTGAGGTTAGAATGGAAACCATAGCAATAGCAAATATGGTATGCCTTGGCAGAGATGAGCCCCCTAAAATATGAGGGGCGTCACTAAAGCTTTTGTTAAATAACTGGAAAATAGTGAGTGATAAAGAAAACACAGACACATTTATAGTCTACATATTTATTTTTGGTTAATATTAAGTGGTCTTTGACAATAATTTTTGTCAAATAATAAAAGTTGTATTAGTTCATTGAAAAAACCTGAAACAATACAAATAATTACAAAAATTAAAATGCTACCTAATTATCTATAATCCATGACTAGAGATATTGCCATTTAGGAAAAAAATTCAGCTCAAAGCCATTTCACTATGGTTAGAGATTAGGAACTGAGACAATTAATCTGTCCTGATCCTCTGGATTTGGATTATTGAGAAATGGAAAATGTCAGATAAGGATGTAACTGTTGTCATCATGATTAATCTGACGGGAAAAAGCTGCTGGGATTTGAGGCCTGTGGGGATTAGTACATATCTAGATCCTTGCCTTGCCAGGAGCTGAACAGCTGGGGAGGCTTGACTTTGGCAGGTCAAAGGGAGGCAGTGAGAGGCGGAGCCAAGTAGAATCTGACTAAACAAATAAGAGTTGAAAAACCATTAAGGCTTTACTCTGCTTTCTGGGGAGATGAGGACTGAGAAGTGCAGATCAAGCGGACTCCAGATGACTCATGTCTCCCGTCATGGGAAAGAGGAGAAGCAGGTAAAGGTGACCTTGCACTGAGAGGGTTAAATATCCTCAGTTTTCTGGACTAGAACCGGAGTAGTTCTCATGACAGAAAGCAGAGCAAGCCAAATGTTCTGTGTCGGTTGTTATTGCTTTTCTAGATCTCACTGACACAATCATGGAGTCACTAGGAACAGCAACTACTCAATTGGGGTTGGATGTTTTCAAAGTGCTGGAGAGAACAAATGATGGCAACACCTTCTTTTCCCCTGTGGGCATCTCGACAGTCATTGGCATGATACTTCTGGAGACCCGAGGAGCCACTGCCTTTGAGCTACAGAAGGTGGGAGGTTGTTCTTTACTTTCTCAGCTTTGACTTGTTTTGGGGGCTCAACCCTCTAGCGTTGTCTTGGGAATAGTCTCGCCTGGACTTGTTGGCCGGGAAAGAAAGACTGTGAAGATACGGAGCAATTTCTAGTCTATCAGGGAAGTCCTCTTTGCTCTCCAGATACCATCATGCCATCTTTTCCTTGATAGCTGGAATTCTTCTGTGTAGGAGATGAATGACTGGCTTTGTCCAAAGCTATTAGCCTATGATTAACAGTAGAGCCCGAAAGGCAAAAACTCCTGGGGGCAGTGATATGATTTCTTGGTAGAAATGATACGTCAAAGATGAATGTTTAAGTGAGTTTGTGACTAGACTCCTTTGATGAGATCAGTGGGCAACACTGACCTTCTGAATTTTAAGGAGATAATACTATCTGTGCACCATTAGATCTGCTTTAACAAACATCAACTTCCCCAATGTCATGTTTTTCTCTATTCTAACCACTACAATAATATTTTCTCCCAACCAGGTATTTTATTCTGAAAGAGATACAGAAAAATCCAGAATAAAGGCAGAAGAAAAAGAGGTGGGAAACACGTTTTACATCCTTTAGTGTGATTATTTCTAAGTGTAGGATCTCTGGAGAAGAGGATTAGGAAAAGCATGGAAGTAGTAGTTCATCACAATTGTTAAGAAATTATCACTGAAGCTAAATAATATTAGTTCACTTTCTTTTGCTATAATGAAATGCTGGAACCTGGGTACTCTATAAAGAAAATAACTTGCTTATCTATCTCTTGGTTTTGGGGAGCTAAAGTCCCAGATTGGGTGGCTTTATCAGTCCATCTTCTAGTGAGAGTGCTATGGGACCATTATAATGTAGGGGATACGGAGAATGAGCGCCTGCCACACGCAGAAGGGGCCAAGCTCATGAGCTGGTCTTACTTGATATCCCACTCTCACAAGGACTGACTTTAAAGAACATTAATTCTTTCTGAGGGCAGCGTCTCTGGTGATCTGATCACCTCTCCCACTAGGTCTCCTAAGTATTTCACCACCTCTTAGCATCACTGAATTGGGGACAAAATCTCTAGAACATAAATTCTCAGGAGACAAACCATTTCCAATTAGTATTTGGACTGTACACAAACAAGACATCATTTAAAACATTTTATTAGTTCTTTGGGAATTTCATGATTGTATTTTGATCCCATTCACCCCAACTCATCCGCTTAACTTCTCTCAGATCCACTCCTGCCTGTCTACCCCACCCTTAATTTCCTGTCTTTTAAAAATTATTAATACCCACCAACTCCAATTTGTACTGTGTATATACTTCTGATTAGGGAGCCATACATTGAAGTGTGGTCAACCCACCAGGATTCAGACCCTTAAAGAAAACTGACTCTCTTCTCCCCCCAGTGGTCCACAGTGCCTCAGTGAGGGGTAGAAGCTCGTGATCTACGCCCAACCCCATGCTGGATGTTGTCTGGCTTGATCTTGTGCAGGACTTGTGCAGGCAACCACAGCTGCTGTGAGCTCATGAGTGCAGTGGTTCTGTCGGGTCTAAAAGACAGCGTTTCACTCTGGTCCTCCCCAACTTCTCTGGCTCTTACAACTTTTCCACTCCTTCTACAATGTTCCTGAGCTTTGAACAATACATTTTCAATTTTAAGACAAGATCACAATTTTAGTGGACAACAGCCACTGTGAAGGATAGCATATTGAAGAATTTTCACAGTAGAATGGATGGGTTTTTAGAGTTAAAGAGAATTAGATTCAAGTTCTGGCTAAGGCACTTAAGGTCTATGAGACTTTAGGCAAGTTGTTTACCTTATGCAAATCCTCTGTAAAGTTTCAGGTAGGATTATCTAGAATACACATGTAACTCACCCCAAATTGATGGCAGCCATAAAATTTTTGCTAAATTTAAGTTATATTTTGCCCCTTTTGCAAATATTTTCTTTAAAAAATGCCAGCCAGGACCATTGGTCCTCTTTCAGATCTAGCATTCTAGTATCGATCACTTGATCGTCCCATATGTGAGGAGAGGATGAAGCCCTTTTAGGTGAGAGTTAGCACTGAGGCGTGGTCTTATCTCCCGGAAGGGCACACTTGCTTTGGCAGTAATCTTAATCCAGGACCCTGATCTCATAAAACCATACCTCATTTCACTCAGCAATTTGAGCTGTTCCTTTCATAATCCCATAAAGCTATGTTGTCTGGGTAGCTCTGTTGCAGCTGTGGAGAGCTAGGCTTCCTTTCAGGGTTTGTTCACCAGAGCTAGGTCAAATTGCTGTTCCCATGTGCATTAACTGAATGTGTAGCAACTTCTAGGGTGCTTTCCCTGCTTAGTGTGGTAGTCCCTGCACAACCTCACCTGGACAGATGCCCTTTTCCCGGGTGGGTACCTCATGACGATGTGGAAGTTGAATTTCAGCTTTGGGCAGGAAGAACTTGTGCTCTACTGGGAGGCAGCTCCATCCCTTCTCTAGGATTTTTTTTTTTTGGAGCTTCAGAAATACAAAGAGCAGAATTGCTGACTGCTGAAAGGATATTAGAACAGGAATACATTTTAGAGACCATCTAACCCAAGCTCTCCAGAAGAGATGGGAGAAACAGATGAGTAATGTGATTTTCCCAGTCTACTTAGAGAGTTCCAGGTCAGCTGGGGCTATAAGGGAGACCCTGTCTCAAAACAAAAACAAAAACAAAAACAAAAACAAAAACAAAAATAAACAGCAAAAAAAGTATAATGCAATGAGTACCTTCAAGTCCTCCTCCCAGTGTAGGAAATACATCACTGTTAAATCCCTGATACCACTACTTACTTCCCCGGAGCACAACCTTCCTCTCCTGACTGGACCTTCCAGTCTACTGTCCTAACTTAAGCATTTGGTATTCCCCTGGTTTCTTCCTTTTTTTCATCATTCTTGGAAACTTGATTCAAAAATTTTATTTATGTGCATGAGTTACAGGCGGTTGTGAGCCACTCAGTGAGGGTGCTGAGAACTGAACTCGGTCCTCTGGAAGAACAGGAAGCATTCTTAACCTTTCCACCATCTCTCGAGCCCCCAAACATGATTATTTTTTATTTAATACTATATTTGCAAGATTTATTTATTTTACATGGAAACTTGTAGTGCCAGTTTCTTCTTTTTTTTTTTTTGAGAATTTGTACATCTCATATGATGATTCCCAATCAAACCCATCCCCCTCATGCTCCAACCTCCCATCACAACTCATGTTCTACAACATACAAGTTAAGCTCTTGAACTCAAATGTCCTTCCATGCAAATACATCCGCTGGAGTCTGGTTAGCACATCTAGAACTCTTAGGTAAGGCTTACTCTTCTTCACTCAGCAGTAATCATTCTCCTGTAGTTCTCAGTCCAGGGCCAGTCTCTCACCCATTTCTTTTGCTCCACTCTGAGACCTTGTCCAAGTTGGCATGGGTCCTGTGCCTGATGCCAACATTGCCACTAGTTCACATGTGAAAGCTTCCAGTCATCTGTAAACCCTGGCTCTTACAATCTTTCTGCCCCCTATTCCACAATAATCCCTGAGTCGTTGGTGGGTGAGGTTTAATACAGGGGTACCATCCAGGGGACACACACTCTGGAGGCTCCCATTCTTCAAAGCTTGGCTAGTTGTGGCTTTCTGTTTACATCACACTCTGTTGTGTAAGGAAGCTTCACTGGTGGGAACTGAGGGATGCACTCCTCTTCTCTCCTCTACTCATTCCTTGTGTAGAAGTTCAACTGTAGATGTGTCTCTCGGAGTGGGGATCTTTCAGAAGTATATTTTCTATCTCTGGCTAGTTGTGGGATTCTGCAGTATCTTCCATCTGTTGCCAAGGGAAGCTTCTTTGATGAGTGGCATATGGTATGCTTGTGTGTAAATATAAGATTCCTTATTTAGCGTATGATTAGACATATTATTTGTCTAGAGATATGACACCGATAGGGTTTTCTCAACGATCTATGTCCTCTCCAGTTCTGTGCATTTAGCTGAGTTTACTCCCATTGAGAGAGTTCCAAGTCCAATTAGATAGCTGTTGATTGTCCCCCAGTTAACAGTGCCACTACTGCAGGAATAGAGGTAGTTTGTGGTGCAGTTCATTATGGTTGTTAGGCTTTAGGGCTGGGCTGTGCCATCGATTGATTTTCTCCCTTAGCAGTGTGCACATTATCTAGCATTATGAATGGTAAACTTCAGGTAGAAGGCTTCCAGGTCAGTTCCTGCTCTATTATTCTAAGTCCTATCCCTGAAGAATGTCCTGTCCTGAGCAGTAGGGTCTTAATTTCTATTTCTGATAGGTAATCAAGATCTTTGGTGATAGCCTGCATTATTTTGAGAGTCTCTTGGATGGCTCTCACCAACACAGCCCCCAGGTTGCACCACCAGTGCACTAACGTTCAGAGTGTGTGCGCATGTCTCATGGGGTCTTGGGGGCATCACACTGCACTCTGAGTTCCCTAGCCACCCAAGGTCCAAGCATATCTGTCCTTTCTTCTTCCCTTCTTAACCTCCCTTCTCCTCCAGTCCAGCACCCCCATCATCTCATCCTCCCCCTCTCCAGACCTGCCCCCACTTCTACCCTGCTACCCATATGTCCCCCTCCCCTCCCCACCCAACAGCCTCTTCTCTCCTCCTCCCCTTTAACATCCATTCCTCACTATCCCCCTCTTTCAAGTTCTCTATGTATCCCTTCTAATTTCCCGGATCCTGGTGTTACATTATGATATATACTCACGTAAGGGAATTGGTTCTACAATCCACAGATGAGCGTTTGGAGCTTGGTGGTTTTACCCTTGTGTTACTTCACTTAGAATAATAGTCTCTAGTTCCATCCATTTACCTGTGAATTTCATAATTTCATCTTTTCTTGCTGCTGAGTAGTACTCCATAGATGTAGCACATATACATTATCTATTCATCAGTTGTGAGACATTTAGTTTGTTTCCATTTCATTTATTTATTTATTTATTTATTTATTTATTTATTTATTTAAAATATAATACTTTTATTGTTTTGTGTATTTCAGACATCATTTTTCTTTTGTCCTTTCGAGACAGGGTCTCCCTGTAGCCCCAGCTGTCCTGGAATTTGCTCTGTAGACCAGGCTGGCCTTGAACTCACAAAGATCCACCTGCATCTGACTCCTGAGTGCTAGGATTAAAGGTGAGCGCCCCCACACCCAGCTCAGACATCATTTTTCAATTCAGTTTAGACATATTCCCTTTCTATTCACCCAGCCTACCCCAGATCATGCATTCTGCCATACATGTCCTGTATCTCCCTCTCAGTCTTTTGAAAGTTTTTCTCTGAAAAGCTCTATCAGTTTGTGCAGAATTTAACTATATCAGACAGTTCTTTGACCCAGTCCTTATGTTGTTGTGGTTCTCTCCCAATTGTATTGCTCCACATAAAAAATAAAATAAAAAAATAGTAATTACTATTTTAGGGCTGGAGAGATGGCCTAGAGGTTAAGAGCGCCGACTGCTTATCCCCAGCACTCACATGACGGCTGAGAACCGTCTTCGACTCCAGCCCCAGGGGAATCCGAGGCCCTCTTCTGACCTCCGTGGCATTGCATGGCACGGGTGCACAGACCTACATGCAGACAGTACATTCATACACATAAAAAAAATAAAATAAAAAAAATAGTAATTACCAATTGTATTGCTCCAAAATATGTTTATATAAACATCATATACCTACCAGAATTATGTCCTCCAGGAATAAATTGCATGTTAACTCAAGTATATGTTTAGGAGTTCACGTTTTCCCTTTAATTTTATATTACTCTAAAATATGAATATATACCTTCCACCCATATACATTAATTACCATGTCTGAAAGTAAGTGGTAAGTTAATTCTAGGGCTCATTAAGAGATTCACATTATAACATCACAGTTGCTTTCAGATAGAAAGAAATATAACAATAACATTGCCCAGCTTGACTTTCAATTGGGGGATTTGGTGCTAGCATCCACAAATGAAGAAAACCATTTCCTGTTTGTTTTTTTTTCGGGGGGGGGGAACTGTGTTACTTCACTTAGCGTAACGGCTTTGAGCTCCATCTGTTTACCTGCAAGGTTAATGATGTCATCTTTCTTTACTGCTGCATAGAACTCCATTGTGTAGATGTACCACATTATTTTATTCACTTGTCAGTTGAAGGGCATTTGGGTTGATTCCAACCCTTTGCTATTGTGAAAAGAGCTCCAATAAACATAGATACACATGTATCTTTGCAGTAGAATGAGTCTTGTGGGTATATACTGAGGAGTGGTATGACTGGTCAGGTGGTAGTCTCATTTTGAGTCTTTTAAGGGTTCTCCACACTGCTTTCCACAGTGGTTGTACGAGTTTACATTCCCACCAGAAGTGGATGAGTGTTCCTCTTTCCCAACAACCTCTTCAGCATTTGGTGTCTTTTGTGTTCTTGATCTTAGCGAGTAGTATCAGAGTGAGATGATACCTTAGAGTGGTTTTAATTTGCATTTCCTTAATTATTAACGATGTTGAACACTTTTTAAGATGTTTCTCAGCCATCTTTACTTCCTTACTGGTGAACTCTCTGTTCAGCTCTTTACTCCATCTTTTGAGTGAGTCATTTGTTTTCTTACTTCTTTATTTTTTGAGTAGTTTATATATTCTGGATGTTAGTCCTCTGTCACTGGTGAAGGTTTCCTCCCACTCTGTGGGTTTTCTCCTCACTTCATTGATTGTTTATTTTGCTGTACAAAAGCTTTTGAGTTTAATGAGGTCCCACTTGTCAATTGTCGACTTTATTTCCTGTGCAGCTGCTGTCTGATTTAGAAAGTCTTTTCCTACTCCCATATCCTGTAGGTTGCTGCCAGCTTTTTTTTTTCTATCACCTTCAGAGTTTTGGGTTTCACATTGAGATCTTTGATCCACTTGGAGTTGATTTTTGTTTTATTTTATTTTATTTTTTTTTTTGGAGTTGATTTTTGTACAGGGTAAGAGAATTTTTTTCTATTACATATGGTGATCCAGTTTTGCTAGCACCATTTGCTGAAGATGCTATCATTCCTCCAATGAGCTTTTTTTTGCCCCTTTGTCAAATATGAGTTGGCTGAAATTGTATGAGCTCAAGTTTGGATCTTCAATTTTGTTCCATTGGTCAATGGGTCTGTTTTTGTGCCAGTACCAGGCTGTCTTTATGACTATAGCCCTGTAATATATCTTGAAATCCAGTAAGGTGATCCCCCCCATATTGCAGTTTTTCGCTCAGGGTTGCTTCAGGTATTTTGGGTCTTTTGTCTTTCTATATGAATTTAAGGATTTTTTCCAAGTCTGTGAAGAAACTCATGGGGATTTTAATTGGGATCACATTGAATCTGTATATTAATTTGGGTAGAATGGTCATTTTTACTATATTAATTTTTCCAATCCATGAGCATGGGAGGTTTCTCCATCTTTTGAGGTGCAAGATGCATTAGCATTATGTCTACCCCTTATTCCACTATCTTCTGTGTGCCTTAGGTGTAGAGATTCCATTGTAAATGTGTCAGTTAGGGTTGGGCATACCACAGACACTTATTCTCTGCATGTGACCAATTGTGGAACTCTGAAATAGTCTCCATAGGCTGCAAAAGAAGCTTCTTTGATGAGTGGTGACTGGAAAATGTGTAAATATAAGGATCTACATTTAGCATATAGTAAGAAATTACATTTGTCTAGGGATGTGACAGTCTAAGGGCCTTATATAAGATCTGTGTATTTGGCTGTTTACAGTTTCACACATGAGTCCTACCTAAGTCTGATTAGGTAGCTGTTGGTTACCCCTAAGATACAGGTGCCACTACTGTACCAGTAGAGATAATTTGCTGTGCTGGCCATTGTTGTGGTTATTAGACTTTAAAGTTGAGGTTGGACCACTGACTGATGTTCTCCCTTAGCAGCTTGCATAGTGTCCTGCAAAACTATGAGCCTTCAGGGAGATGGCTTCCAGCTCAGTTCCAGGTCCATTGCTCTAAGTTCTGGGTCTGAAGTATGTCCTGTTTTCAGCAATAGGGTCTTACCTTCAAGTTCTTGGAGGTAATCAAGGGCTTTGGCAATAGCCTGTGTAGTTTTTAGAGTACCTTGATTGACAACTCAAAGGGAGGTTTCTCTCATCTCACAACGTTTCTGGTTATGTAGCCTTCATCTATACACATACACTCATTTAGAGATACTGTATGTGCATTTTCAGTAGGCTTTTGAACCAATATATTTCCCTCTGTTTTTTTCATACCAGTTAAGCATTAATTATTCTCTCTCTCTCTCTCTCTCTCTCTCTCTCTCTCTCTCTTCCTCCCTCCCTCCCTCCCTCCCTCTCTTCTCTCCTCCTGTCTGACCTTTCCTCCTTCCTCCTCCCTCCTTAGCTAAAGTACCGCCATTTCATCCTTAATAATACCTGTCTCCCTTGATCTCCTCTTGAGCTCCTTTCTCCCCTTTACCTCCATGGTTTCTTGTATAACCCTCCCTCTTCCTCTCTGTGTTAAGTACCCCCCCCCCATTTTACTCATTTGATTACCAGCCATTTAAGTGCTCATGGCAGCGAAGATATAGCCAAGGGTCAAATTTAGCTTCACAGATTATGCTGGAACAGTGCCAATTTACATTTTCAACTTGAATGTCTTCAAATCTTTCTTAATTACGTAAAAATCTGGCTGTCTGTTATTTTCCAGATACTTTTGTAGGCACTGGGGAACCAATGGAGAAAACCAGAGACAAAACCAAGAGTTAAACATTGTACTTTGTAGGAAGATTGCTTTTTGTTCTCATCTGGAATCAGGAATATATTATTTGCTCAAAACTAAAATGCCTCTTTCTGAATCTACTGTGAATAAAAACAACCAGACTTCAGTCAACAGGCAATGGGACAATGTTCTGCCTTGTTCCAAGCGAGGTTTTGGCTCATCTGACTTTCCCATGGAGTGCTCCTCAGACCTTAATCAGAAAACTGCTGCATCCTGCCGAAAATAACTAGAACTTTCTCATTTCTTCAGAAACAGTGGCAAATTTAATTTTAGTCTAATTTTTAGGTTTGATGAATACTTATTCCATCATGAGTCATTTTTATTATATGCCATTTAGAAGAGAAGTATCCAAGTGTAGAAGAGAATTATCTGGAGAGTAACCTATTTTTCTCAAGTGTTTAGAGTCTGTAGGTAGATAAAAGCAAATGTATGAAACATTAGTGAGCAATTATGTTTGAGATCAGAAGTGTAAAATGAATCAGAAAAGAAAGATTTGTGAGGTTGGGCTGTGGGGGAAGGCTTCTTTGAGGAGCTCAGATGGGCTGTAACTTGCCTTACATAATGATGGTTCATGTAGAGCCAGCTGACATGCAGGAACCAACAAGTAACTATATTATACCCTTCAGGTTGTCCACCTGAGGTAAAGACCTAGCTACTTCCTCTTGGAAGAGAATCTAAGCTTCCTCTGTCAAGATAACCCATTGAGCTTTTGTCTTGATTTTGAAGATTGAGAAGTCAGAAGAGATACATCACCAATTCCAAAAGTTGTTGATGGAAATGAACAAACCCTCTAATGATTATGAACTGAATATAGCCAACAGGCTGTTTGGAGAAAAAACATACCTCTTCCTTCAAGTAAGTTTTGTTGTGTCTGCCACATCTATGAAATGGTAAGAATAAGTGTCTGCATGCCCCTGTTAGGGCAGTGGGTCTTAGGGCCATGCTGCTGGTGATGGCTGCCTGGCTTGGTCAATTTTACTAGTGGACTTTCAGGTCTGCTCTTTACATATGCAATTTCTTTATTGTGGCAGAAGCCTCTACCTGATTTTTACTTTAGTCCCATTGTACATGCCTAAAAATGTGCACAAAATACTAAAAACTGTTTTCTAAGAACTAAAAATTCCAGCTTTGACATGAGCTGTCCTAATCAACAGATACATTTATTTAGAGACATTTGTAATTGATAAATGAACTTTTAAATCTCTATTTCTTTCCTATCTCTCCTAAAGAAATACATTGATTATGTTGAAAAATATTACCATGCATCTCTGGAGCCTGTTGATTTTATAAATGCAGCAGATGAAAGTCGAAAGAAGATTAATTCTTGGGTTGAAAGCCAAGTAAATGGTAGGTTATGGGTGGGCTTTTCACCATAAGGTGAAGTCCCGTTTCAGGAATAGTCCCGTTTTCACACCTTCGGAGTGAAGCCTTGGGCTTGACACTGCATGGTTGCTAGGTGCACAAATTTTGGGAGGTGCTCAAGATGGCTTTGGCAGGGCTATAATGCAGGGCTGGGAATAAAGTGTGAGAGAGGGCACTGCAGAGTCAAGTGGTCATAACAAATAAGGAAAGATCCAAAGGGGACCAGGAAGTGACCACAAGAAGTCATGAACACGGAGACAAAGACTTGCTTGCATATGCTATCGATCACATTGTCTTTGGGGTTCTCAAACGGGGTTCATTCTTGTCTTCAGTTTGCTTTTTATATCACAGACTTTCTTTCTGAGTCTGGGTTCCTAGGTATTCTGGTTCCTGGGCGGCATAGTGGGGTTCCCCTCCCTTTGTTAAATGAGAAACATATAGTTCTTTCACCAAACCTTACAGTCAGGATCATCTGGGCCTCTTTCCTACTTTAGCATTTTATAGGACTGATTAAAGTTACATCTCCAGACCCAAAAAGAATTTGAGGAATCCTTTCCCAGTCTTTCTCTTTCTCATAACCCTAGTATGAACCAAACATATGTGAAATACTGGAGAAGAATATTAAAATGGAAACACTCTTCTAGAGCAGTAGGTGATAGCTGATATTTTCTATTACTTTTATTAATGAGAACTCTCTTATGGCAGAATGCATTTTATCTAAAGAAAGAAAATTAAACTAAGCAGTAAATACGGGTCTACTGAAGGGTTGTCTGGAAAGTATTTTCAGTATTTGGTGTAGAATGAACTGAACAAGAACACAAAATACAAATTCCCAGGGCTGAGGAGATGCTCAGTGGGTTAGGTGCTTGCTGCACAAACATGAGGATTTGAGCCTTGAGCCTATATTACCAGAGCCCAGATAAAACCTGAGCCCAGGTGGCGTGTGTGTGTGTGTGTGTGTGTGTGTGTGTGTCTGTCTGTCTGTCTGTCTGTCTATCTGTGTCTGTGAGTTGGAAGACAGAGACAGGTAGAGCCCTCCCGGGGCTCACTGGCCAGGTAGCCTAGTTGAATTGGTAAACCACAAGTTTGATGACAGTCACAAAAAAAAGTGATAAAGTGATAGAGAAAGACACGTTGATGTTGGCCTCTGGCCTCCACAGGCACATGCACGTACAGTTGAGCACACCCACACAAACACCCCCTTCCCCAGTACAAATTTTATTTGTAATAAAAAGGTAATTGCTCAACCACAGGGAAAAACTATATAAAATAGATAAGGATAATAGCTAAAGCTGAGTGCTTATGATGAATCAGATACGATTTTAGGTTTACATATATTAAACTATTCATTTCTTTTTAAAAAAATTTTTTAATTTTTTAAAATTAATTTTATTTATTTCTGTATATGTATGAATGTACTGCCTGCATGCAAGTTTGTGCACCCATGTCATGCAATGCCGCGGAGGTCAGAAGAAGGTGTCGGATTCCCCTGGAACTGGAGTTCTCCTGGAATTGGAGTTCAGACGGTTCTCGGCCGCCATGTGGGTGCTGGGGATCGAACCCAGGTCCTCTGTAAGAGTGGTCAGCGCTCTTAACTGCTAGGCCATCTCTCCAGCCCTATTTATTAATTTCAACAGCTCAATGAGGCAGGCTACATAGAGAGCTTAAATAACTTTCCCAAATTCCTCAGCTGGTAAGAAGTAGAACAGGATGCTAGCAAAGGCAACGTGAGAACCACCCCACTGACTCTGTCAGCATTTCTTTGATCAACAAGGGCCCTGAGATGTTGACCTGGCTTAGACGTTAGTGACTATTTGAGTCCATCTGCATCCACATTTTATTATGCACAAGTCTACTTGTTATTTGCAAGATACACCAACATTTTCTATTCTTTTGTTTTCAGAAAAAGTCAAGGACCTCTTTCCAGAAAGTTCTCTTAACAGCAAAACCAAGCTGGTGCTGATAAACACAATTTATTTTAAAGGAAAGTGGGACAAGGAGTTTAATAAAGAACATACAAAGGAGGAGGAATTCTGGCTGAATAAGGTTGGCCCTTTATATACATGGTCTGCTTATGTTTGGCATGTATAATCTAAAGTCACTTGAGCAAAATGTACTCTGGTGGTTAGCAAAGACTCATTCAGACACTCAGATCTTTAGCCCGTTCTTAGGTTGAACTAAT
This sequence comes from Rhizomys pruinosus, assembly GCA_009823505.1. Lineage (NCBI taxonomy): Eukaryota > Metazoa > Chordata > Mammalia > Rodentia > Spalacidae > Rhizomys > Rhizomys pruinosus. The sequence goes on from VZQC01001442.1 coordinate 2,757,233, forward strand.
TATTTCAGGGAGCTACTTGAGTACCACCTGCCTTTGGTATTGTGTGTGACGAGTGCTCTGTTAATTTCTTTCAGAGCACAAGCAAACCTGTGCAGATGATGGCCCAGTGCGGCTCCTTCCCTTTTTTACTCCTAGAGGACCTGCAGGCCCAAATGGTGGGAATTCCTTACAAAAACAACGATCTCAACATGTTCGTCTTTCTCCCTAATGACATAGATGGTCTAGAGAAGGTAAAGCTTGGTCTTTTGGCTTGCTTTAATTTCCAAAGGCTTTGTGTTGTAATATTTGGACTTAGTGAGCCTGGAGACAGGGCTTCTGAATGGAAACTGGTGCCTGGCTGTCACCTGGAAAGGATTTCTCCAGACACATTTATGTCTAGTGAGGATTAAATGGTATTGGACTTGTTGGAAATAATGTGGAAATTCTATGAGATGAGATAAAATAAACATTAAAAATGTAGGCAGGTTCTAAAGAGTTTCCAACTATTCTGAGAAATCACTAATATCTATGAACTCATTTCCTAGAAAAACATCATGTCTGAATATGTCCAGAAAAATTTGCTTGCAATTCAGCAAGCCTTTAGATTTTGAATTTATTTCTTACCATTCTTAATTTAGTTCCATACACTTTGTAGTTAAAACATTAATGTGGCTAGTGTTTTGTATTCTGGAAATCTGGAAGGCTTTATGTCAAATCCATATTCTATATGCTGCTTCCTCACCATGAATCTTCTTAGTTCTGAATTTGAACATTCTCATCTATAAATTATCTTTCATAATACTTAATATCTAGACTTGCCATACGATTGGGGAAATGCAGCCTAGCATACATAGAGGATGTAAAAAGCACTCAGCAAATTTAATCTGTGCTGTGAAATTTTGCCAGGAGCATTATAAACTGGAAAATATTTTGTACAATATGAAATATATTAGAATTTTAACAGTACATATACTCTGATATGAAAATTTTTTTGCACTTGGAGTGTGGGGATTACTCTAAAGATCACTAATAAAGAAGCTAATTCAGAAGAGAGAAATTGGCTTCTTTAGTCAAATCAGGAATTTCGACACTGAATGCAGTAGGATAGCTGGTTTGAAATCCATGGAAATTGTTTTATTTTGTATTTGCTTGATAGAAACCAGATGTCTGTAAGATGAGTGAATAGTGTTGGCTAACACCAACTGAATAGAAATGCTTTTATAAAAATTTGTCTCGCTGGGTGTGGTGGCACATGCCTTTAATCCTAGCACTTGGGTGGCAGAGGCGGGCAGATCTTTGTGAGTTCAAGGACAGCTGGGGCTACAGGGAGACCCTGTCTCAAAAAGACCAAAAAAAAAAAAATTTGTCTCAAGACATTAAAATATTTATTTATTTTAGTTTTATGCTTAAAATTTATGTGTTTGCCTGAATGCATGTATGTTTATGATATGTGTGCTTGTTACTCTCAGAGACCAGAAGAGTGTTGGACTTCCTGGCACTGTTGTTACAGATGGTTGTGAACTGCCTGGTGGGTGCTGGGAACAGAACCTGGGTTCTCTGCAAGAGCAGCAAGAACTTTTAACTTCTGAGCCATCTCTCCAGACCCTTGACAGATATATTATCTGGCAGTTTATGACAGATATGGAGTAATGGATAATAGATATAATGTATAAATTCAAACACTAGAGGGGGCTATAAAAAACTGAAATATATATATATATATCTATATCTATTCTCTCTATATATATCGCTCTCCCTCTAATTGTATTTTTGAGACAGGGTCTTCCTATTAGTCCCAGCTGACCTGGAGCTCGCTCTGTAGACCAGGCTGTCTTTGCACTCACAGAGATCCGCCTGCCTCTGCCTCCCGAGTGCTGGGGTTAAAGGCGTGCACCACCACGCCTGGCCTATTTTAAGCTCTTAGAAATTCATTCGATGCTCTATTCTAACTAGGAAAATATAATTGTTGTCACTGCTTTTTCTATAGACTAAAATGAATAATTTCTGACTGAATAAAACCAGTGTTAGATTTTTAAAATGTCCTTGAGAATCATGCCAGTTAGCCTTCTTGTTCCAAACTATAGATTATTGATGAACTATCTCCTGAGAAACTGGTAGAGTGGACCAGCCCTGGGCGCATGGAGGAAAGGAAGGTGGACCTGCGCTTGCCCCGCTTCCACGTGGAAGAGAATTACGACCTTGAGCCAGTGTTGGTGGGCTTGGGCATGCGCAATGTCTTCAGTGAGAGCGCGGACTACTCTGGGATGTCTGAGCTCTCCGGGCTGCCTGCCCAGAAGTTCCTGCACAGGTCCTTTCTGGTGGTGACGGAGGAAGGCGCCGAGGCCGCTGCTACCACGGGCATGGGCTTCATGGTCTCCTCAGCTCCTGGCTGTGAACTTGTGCACTGTAACCACCCTTTCCTTTTCTTCATCAGGCACCGCGAGTCCAACAACATCCTCTTTTTTGGCAGATTTTCCTCTCCCTGAGACAGTCAAGGCCAGGACATCATTCCACTTAAAAAAAAAAAAAAATAATCAGCAAGCAGCACCTGGAGTTAACGCAATCGTGGAAATTATACATGGGTTTAACTTTCATTTTCCTTGTTTGCGTTCCAACTCTCACATTAAATTGATGATGTAATGGCTAAGATAGCACATTTTCATTATCTTTCCTTGAAAGCGAACCGTCGTCTCGCTTGTGCCATGCATAAGGCGAATCAAGTGCAGCTCAATTCTCCCCTTGATTTTCTTTGAAAGTATCAGTACCTGGAACATTTTTGTGCACTGCAGAAATGCCATCTTTGACAAAAAGAATGGACTCTTCGGGGAGACCATTGGGGAATCCCTCCAGTTCTAGTGTTTGACGTTTTATAATGCACAAGTAAAATAAAACAGTAATCTAATCAAGTCATGAACTTCTTTCCCAACAGATATTGGACCACCTGTACCTAGGAAAGAGAACTTAGAAGGTGCTAACAAAGCATAAGTTAAAATGCAAATGCCAGAACAAATAAACATTATGCCTGACTTCCTTCTTTTCATCCTCCATTCTAACAACATATTCCCCACAGTCCTAAACGCTTTGGTACAAGAAGAAAGTGTGATAAATTGAATGATAACATGTGCGGGATTGATACTGCTACCTTGTCATTTTTTTAGGGTTTGGAAGGCAAGTATTTGTAAGAACATTTAGAAGACCAAGTCTTTCCTCGTCCCTGACTACATTTTCTTTTCTATTCTTGGGTGGGGTATATCTACTACCAATAACGGTCTCCTAAAGATGCTTTTTGAAAAGTTCTTCCTCCATTGCTGGTCTGCTACATTTTGAACATGATTTAGTTTGATCAAGTTTAGTAAGATAACATTACTGATTTGTTTTGCCCAGTTTTGTTGAGCTATAATTTACATAAAACTCATACCTTGTAAATTATGAATTCATTCCTTCTTGGTACATTTTTGGTGTGGCTCACCCACCTATCATCACAAGCCAGTTTTAGGACATTTTTATTACCTGGAGAGATGGCTCAGTGTTGAAGAAAATCTCCATTACTCTGAGAAGCTTCTTCATAGCCATCCTCACCTCGAACCTCAGGGATTTGTTATGTCTTTGTTATTTGTTATCTTCTGCATCCCATTTAAGCAGAATCATACCACACGTAGTATTTTGTGTCTAGCTTCTTTCATCTAGCAGCAGGTTTTTGTAGAATGTGCTAATTGTTAATCTCTCCTTATTGCTGACACCTGTTTCATGGAAAAGATGCATTTTGTTTATCCATTCACCAGCTAATGGACAACTTGATTATTCTCATTTTTTGGCTGTTATGAATAACACTGGTATGTACATTTTATGAAGTGTTTGTGCGTACATAGATTTCATTCTCTTGAGTAGATTTTCAAAGTGGAATATTTTAAAGGTCCAAGTTTCTTCACATCCTTGCAGGCATCAGTGCTATGTCTTTGTAACTGGAATTTTTCTGGTGTGTATTAAGTATCCCACAATATTTTTAATGTACATTTCCCTAATGATTAAGTTGTGCATTTTAATATACATATTGGCTATTGTATGACTTCTTTGCTGAAATGAATATTCAAATCACTTGGTCATTTTAAAATGAGGAAGTTTACCTTCTTATGGAATTGAAAGACTTCTTATATTCTGATAATAAATCAGTATCTAAACATGTGATCGATGACTGTTCAGATTCTATTGTTCTTTTAATTAATGGCCTTGAAAAATATAATAGTTCAGAAATATATAATTCAATGTAAGATTTTCATAAAGTGTACAATTCAGCTGTGTACACATGTTCATTCCAGAAAGAATTCTCAAGCCCATTAATAGTCACTTCCCATTCCTTTGTTCACTGATTCATGGAAATCATCATTCTATATCTATTCTACTGAATGACCTATTCCAGATCTGTAACATAAATGACATTGTATAATGTCTGGTCTTTCATCATTTGATTCTTTCACTTACCATGTTTTTAAGATTTACCCAAGTTGCAATACACATCAGCACTGCATTTTTTTTTTTTTTGTATTTTTGAGACCAGGTCTTCCTGTAGCCCCAGCTGGCCTAGAATTCATTATATAGACTAGACTGGCCCTGATCTCACAGAGATCTGCCTGCCTCTGCCTTCCAAGTGCTGGGATTAAAGGTATGTGCCGCCATGCTTGGTTTATTGCTGCACTCTTTGGTATTTCTAATTGCATAGATATGTCACATTTTGTTTATCCATTTATCAGCTGATAAACATTTGTCTTTGACTTATTAACTGTTATGAATAATAATGGCTAAGGACATTTTGCATGAAAGTTATTTCATGGACATATATTTCCATTTCTTTTGGGTATACACTATGTCATATGGTATTTTATATTTATTATTTTAAGGATCTGCTAAGTTGTCTTCTAAAGCAGCTGCAAAAGTCCTTTTATAGTCCCTAAATAATGTATATAAGACTTAATTCCTCCACATCTTTGTCAATATTTATTATAATTAAAAAAATTTTTTTGATACAGGATCTCCCTGTGGCCCCAGCTAGTATGTAACTCTCTATGTAGACCAGGCTGGGCTCTCTTTTTGTGGGAACCACTTGCCTCTGCCTCCTGAGTTCGGGGATTAAAGGCATGTACCAGCATGACCAGCCTTATAATCTTTAAATTAAAAAATTCAATTCTAGAGACTATGAAGTAGTATCCTACTGTAGTTTCATGGCATCTTCTAAAGTGCAACCAGAGATCAACTCATTAGTATTATCAAGATCAGACTTTCGGTATCACATCTGAGACCTCTTTCCACAACCAAAGAGTCAAATATTTCCTCTTACTTTATTCTGGAGGTGGGGGTGGGGTTAGGATCTCAATTCATTTAAAATTTTAAAAATTATGTTTTTGTGAAGTGCTTTTGCTTGTTTTATCAAGATGATTATGCTGTTTTATTTTTTTCTGCTGATATGTGCACTGGATATTAAATAAACCACAGCTTCCAAGTTAAGTACTACTTTATCATGGTGTATAATCTTTTCTGTATGATACTGGATTCAAATGTTATATGCTAGTGGCTTTTACATACATGCTTGTAAGGGAAAAGTGTCTCAGTTTCATAAAGTCCTGAGTAATCAGGACCAGATGTCTTCTCAGGGTTAAGATGAGAAGGAGAAACCAGCTCTGCTACTTCTAGCACTCACATGGCCACCCCTTCTTAGACTATTAAAAGAGGCAGGGAAGTAAGAGAGGGGGTGATTCATCTGAGTTATTAGTAATCAGTCTTGGGAAATGTAGTGACTCAAAATGCAATAAGGATGGGCCAAGAAGTAAACAAAGGTAATAGGAGTCTTGCCGACTTAAATTGCCACCCAGAACTTTGATCAATACCCCCACCAGCTACAAGATATGGGGTCTCTTCACTGTACATTGCCTTAACTAGATGTTTGAGGTTTCTTTCCTTGGGCTTCCAAGTATCTTCAATGGATCTGAGTTTCTCTGTAAGTGGCAAAAAGGTGGTATTGGGAAAACCCAAGTAACATAGTTGAGCAGCATACTATTTGACAAAATCAGAGGAGCATCAGGTTAAGCTCTGCATGGGTATTAGTTGGTGATAATCTGATAAGGCTGTTAATCATAGCAGCAAAAGCTCTCCGTTGGTCTAGCTAATCGCTGTTGCTGCTCTGCACAGAAACTTAAAGATATGGGAATGGGGTCTGTAGTGTTTAGTGTTTATGTAAACACTAAAGAGAAGTTTTCTTTCTTTGAGGGTTCCTAGGTCTAATAAAAATGTAGATATTGGGAAAGTTAGATACACCTTTTCCTCATCATGCAAGAAGCTTGCCTTTATACAATGGAAAAAGATGAGACCACTGATAAGAAAAGAGACAAGAAATCTCTCTCTCTTTCTCTCCACACACAAGCACACACATACACATAGACAGAGAGAACCTTTCCATTCTCTTTCATAGTTCTGTTTACCGGAAGTTTTCTTTTAGTTAGTTAAGCTAGTTTAAGCAGGACTTGGTTATATTCCCTGGGGAAGACCTTATCTCCTTAGATGAAACTTAACAGGAGGAAAGTTAGGACAAGTGTTTCTGGGATGTGGCTGAAGTTCTGGCTGTTTTGATAAAGTAACTCAAAACATTTCACTTGTTTTAGAAATTTGTGACACCAAATGGCCCAGCAGACATATTTTTAAAGAGTAAAAAATCTTACCTTACATTTTTTGCTATGTAGAAAACCATCTATTACTACAGGAAGGATAAAAGAAAAAAAAATAACCTCAGAATTAAACCTTAAACATCTGTAATTTGTGGCGGTTTTCCAAACAAATCTTTCTTCCATTTGAAACAATCCATGAATTGGATAATTTACATCGGCTTCCAAGTAGTTAGGTTTGCCAGCATGTCAGAGAAAACAATCCACCTTCACGGATAAGAATATTCATAAATAGACTCATCAGGATGAGTTCAAATCTTCAGATACAAAGTAAAAATAGACCCAAATGCTTAAGAATCAAGTATTGTATTTTCTGCAAGTGAATTTAGAATAGTGCATCTTGGCTCCAGTGATGGTGATGAATCACATTTGGAGAAATATTTGGGTCAAATGTAAATGACTGCCCATGTTACATTCTTTACAACTTATCTGCTTCTGAGAAGAGGGCAGAGTGCTGAAGGAATGGGTTGTCATGGAGTAGGTGGATTTGACTGTGAGACTGCATGGAGAAATGCTACAGAAAGAAGATTCCAGAATCTACTCAAGTCTGAGTCTCTCAGTTCCACCACTTAATGTATCATTTTAGGAAAGTCATCGAACTTAGGGTCTATTACAATTTTGGCATTTGAAAAATGCAGTTTTCCTAATAAAATATAGGGTTGTTTTGGAGACTAATAGAATTATTTATTCATAACTATTGTTTTTGAAGTGTATTTGAAGACTTGGAGTCCAGCTAGTCGTGATGTTTGGAAGGCTGTGGAACCTTTAGGAAGTACAGCGTCACTGGAGGAAGGAAGCGAGTAGTGGTGGCCCTCGGGTTTGATAGCTGGCTCCCTTCCTAGCTATTCTGTGCCTCCCGACTGTGGACCCAGCGTGGCTGGCAGCCTCACCTTCTTGCTACTTACTGTACCTTCTTGGGCATGGTAGACTGTACCCTCGAACTGTAAGATGAAGTAAATTCTTCCTCCCACATGCTGCCTTTGCTAAGTATTTTGTCATAGTAACAAGAGAAGTAACTAACACAATGCAACTATAAAGACATCTAGAACTGGATAAATGCTGTGTAGGTGTTACCTCCTTCCCTGTTCCCACTTGAAATCTCCATCATCTCCTCTACTTTGTTATTATTTATATGTAATTGATTATAGTGATTCCATTAGCTTTAGTCTCAGCAGGAAAGTAAAGACATAGTTGAGGTTTTGAAAGAAAAAATTTAAATTAATTAAATAATAATTTTTTTCTTTGAGGATTTCATACATAATGCAGGCATTTTGATCAGACCTACCCCTCACCGCCCCTTAGACTTCCCAGACTCCCTCCTCTAATATCCACTTCCAAAATTCATGTCTTCTTGTTTATTTTTATATTACAAACTACTGAGTTTTATCGATGCTGCCCATATGAGCATGGAGTAAGGGCTGTATCTCTGAAGAAAACTGACTCTCCTCCCTCCAGCAGCCATCAACACTGACAGCTCTTCAGTCAGGGGTGGGGTTTCATGAACCCTTTCCTCACCCTTGCTGGACTATTGACTAGCTTGATCTTGGGCAGGTCTTAGGCAGGCAACCGCAGCTGAGTTCATGAATGTAAAACCCTGTTATGTTCAGAAGACACTACTTTGCAGCTGTCCTTTCTATCTTCTGGCTCTTATAATCATTCCACATTTTCTTCAATGATGTTCCCTGAGCCTTTGGGGAAAGGGAGCGATATAGATGTCTAAGTTAGGGCTGAATACTCCACAGTCACTTACTTCCTGTACTCTTAGAATTGAAAATGTACTAAAACAAGTTGCCTAACACTCCTTAGTTGTCCTCTAATTATTATGGTATGTTTATGATGTGTAAGAAACCATCATTGATACATCTCTATGGTAGGCAGAATTTTAAGATCAATCCTAATATTCAAGGTCTCTGTGATACACACACTCTTCTAGTTTTCGAACAAATGCTTTTCCAGGTATGGATGTGAAAGCATTTTCAAATAAGATATCTGATTAATTTGGAAAATATCAGAGTAGACCTGACCTTTAATCACATGGGCACATTAAGTCTTGGTCTACACATTAGAGGCAGACAAACAGGAGTTTCAAAGCCTGAGAGGGATTTGACACCGGTGCAGTTCTCTTGTTGAAAATGGAAGATGCTGGGTGGAAAGACTCCAAGAGCTCTTTAGGAATGGGAATGTGCCTGTTGGCCAAAGGGTTCGGCCAAGGAAATGGGAACCTTAGTCCTGCAACTGTAGGAAAATCATTTGCCCCACACTCAGGTGTGCATGTGTGTTCTTTTCTAGGCCTCAAGAAAGGAACATAGTTTGGGTGAAACACCGATTTCAGTTTTGTGGATAAAGAGTACCTGGATGTCAGATCTCTACAACTGTGGCTAACAAGTGCATGGGGGTTTGGTATTGCAGTAATTGAAGCCAATGCAATTACTGTTCATTCACTGAGCTCCAAGCTAATTCATCATTTAGTGTTTAAATAAGTGTTCATTTTCTTTTGTAAGACATAATACATGATATAACAATAGGTTTAGTTTCCACGTCCTGGTTTCCTCTGATCTTCTGATTTGAAACAGCTCCTTAGACTTTCCTAGTTCTTCACAACCTTGAGCAGTACTAGGCAGGAATTTGTTGACTGAACATGTCTGATATATTTCCCATGATAAGATTGCAGTTACAAGTTTCTGGAAGATTCCAGGCATGGTGGTGCATGCCTTTAATCCCAGCACTTGGGAGGCAGAGGCAGGTGGATCTTTTTGTCTCAAAAAGACAAAAACAAAAAGAAAAACAAAACAAATTTCTGGAAGGAACATTACAGGGTGAAATGCCTTTCTCATGTCAGCATATGAGGGGTCTTGATAAATGTGACATTTTGGGGGCTAATGGTTTTCCAGGTTTCTCTAATATAAATTTTCTATTTTCTTTCTTTATTTTTAATTTTCATTTTTTAATTGATGCTCTGTGTATTTCATACATCATTTTTGAATTCAGTTCAGGCATATTTCCCTTTCCCTTCCCCCCACCCCACCCCATCCCAGATCATGCATTCTGCCATAACTGTCCTGCATCTTTCTCTGTTTTTTTTTCATTTTTTTTAACAATAAGTGATAATTTATGAGTACAAGCATCCTTCATGTAAAACCAATTTGCAAGCAGTTGTGCCCAAACCCACACAGCTCATGGGTCCCACCATCCAGCAGGGGGGGCTTGTATGTTCAATCAAGTTGATCAAATGAGTGTCCAGACTATATGTTGTAGTTTCACCATTCACCCCAATTGCAGCCCTTACATTCTACCATGCCCCCTCTTCCGCAGATTGTTCCCTAGGCTTAGAAAAGGCGCACAGGTGGATGAGAAGCAAAACAGTCTACTTTCTCTGGAGCTGTTGTCTTGGTCTCTGGTCAATTCTGGCTGTTTCCTTTCATGTGCAGCAGTGGCAGCCATATGCCTATATATCTCAAATCTAATTGGCTATTAGCTCTCTCCTTGGAGGAATAACCCACGGCTGATGCCACAAGCTTACATCCTTTAATGGTTAGGAGATGTTATAAGCCACAGTAAGACCCTGTCATATTTAACAGAAAAAAATGTAATTCATGGATTAACATACCATCCAAACATCTGTGTGTATACCAAAGTAACTTACCATAACAATTAGTACTGTTTAAATACCTATATATCTAATTGCTTGTGCTTCATTAGTAGGATCGAAAGGTTATGACTGGACAAACTGTCAGTCTATTTTCTTTCTTTATTATATGTTATTTGAAAACAAGTCCCTATGGTCAACCCATCTTCCTAAGGGGTGGGGCGGGGGAGGGAAATCAAGCTTCAACTCCTAAAAGTATTTATATATAGCATTTGAGAGTGCCATCAAGAAAATTCAGAAGAGAATGTTAAAGGTAATATTGAATCAACTGTGTTAAATTATATATGTTTAGCACATTTAAATTATGTATGATAAAATACACACACCTAAAGCCTGTGATTTAATTAGTTTTCACAAATGTATATACCCATGAAACCTCACCATAACTAAGGTTCAGAACATCATCTTTGAAGGATCCCTGCCAACTACTCTGCTTCCCGGGTAACCTCAGCTAAGCATGCCCCATCTGCTCTCCATTACTCCAGAGAAAATTTATTGTCTCTAGGGTCTACATGAAGAAATTATTACTTTTGGCTTCTTATGCTCAGGAGAATTTATCAATTTTTTGGAGATACAGTAGTATCAATAACACACATAAAATAAAAATCCATTTACTTACCAATGGTCCTATATGTTGTTTCTAGGTTTTTGCTAATATAAATAACTACTGCACCATTGGAGAGTATAAGTTTTGTGTGAGTTTGTGTTTTAGATTCTTTTGAGTAGATATCTAGAGCAAAACTTATTGAACCTGCGGTGAATATAAGCTTACGTTTATCAGTAACTGCCAAATTTTCTGCCAAACATATACATACCTTTGTAGTCATACAGCCATGGGCAGATTATCTAGTTGCTTAGCATCCTCACACATGTTCAGTTTAGCCAGTTCCATTTGCCTTTCCACGACTCTCATTGTAGTTATATATCTCTAATGAATAATTGAGGTGAGTATATTTTCAAGTGCTCATTGGTGATAGATACAGCTTCTGTTGTGAAGGATCGGTTCAAATCTTTGCCCATTTAAAAATTTACACTGTTTATCTTATTGTTGTTTAAGTGTTTTTAAAATAAATTCTGAATATAAGTCATATATGAGACATATAGATTGCATTTTATTGATGGTGTTTTTGAAGAATAGTTTTAAATTTTATGAAATCTAATTTATTAACTTCCGTTTTTACAATTTCTACATTTCCCTTTCTTACATAAGAATTTTTTTCCAATTTCAATTTTGCTGTGAACTATGTTTTGTTCTTTAGAAGTTCTATGGCTTCAACTTTTGCATTCAGCCTCATGAATTTTTCTGTTAATTTCCATGAAAAGCTGTTTTCCATATGGACACATTTGGTTGTTCAGCCTCTTTACTGGAAAGAACTCCTTACCTGAATGAATGGCCTTGACAGTGGTTTACATGTAAATATTTTTGGAATGTTTATTTTTTCTGATCTTCTTCATTATTTCAGTTATACTTAATCTTTGATGATAGACCAATGTTCTGAAGTTTAATTTGTCTTCTATTAACATATGCATACAAGTTTTTTATTTATTAGTGTTAACATAGTCTTATTTTACTCTGCTGTATTTGTTGAGTCACAAATAAATCACGCTTGCCATTATATTAAAATAAAATTTAACAGGACGTCATATATTAGGATGATGTGGTCCGTACATGGAGGTTCAGTGATCCTGCCCACACATCCACACAAAGCGGGAGAGATGTGACCATTGATGCGTCACATGTACCATGAGAATGTGGAGAGATTATTACATACTGAGACTTTCTGGAGAGAACAACAAAGGTCACAAGAGGGCCTGAGACATTCAGAAAGATCAATTGGTTTTGGCTTTTATTATAGTTAAGGATTAGGATAAAGGTGAGGATTTTCATCATGATCTAGGCTTGCTTGTTTTTCATTTCCCTTGGCTGCCAACAGAGGGAGCTCCAGGACCTTATTACCAACATGACGAGGCCCGTAAGAAAAAAAAGAGTTGGCGTTTGGAGCCAGGGAGCAATGGTGTAGGCATGCAAAAGACCCTTGCAAACTCAAACAGACAAAAACCCAGCATAGACCTGGGGAAATGGACAGTAGGTGCCAATCTTAGTTGGTCACTGCTGGGTGAGGGAGAGCTGATCTTTAAGGGAGTGAATCTAGAAAGGCTGACTAGACCCCAGAGGATGAACTTGCATTGAGGGACATCTGGGGACACTAACTTGACTCTACAGGCATCATTAACATAAATGACAGAATGCATGAAATCCTGTGTGTGAGTGTGTGTGTGTGTGTGTGTGTGTGTGTGTGTGTGTGTGGTATCAATAATAAGGGAGAGGATAAAAGATTAAGGTATTTTGTATGAAACACACAAAAATCAACAAAAATATATAAAAAAATGGAGTCAGACTTCCTTGCATTGTGTTCTGCTTTGTAGTGAAGTCTGACAATTTCTGTCTTTTTTCAAATTTATTTATTTATTTATGTGTATGAATGTACTGTCTGCACGCAAGTTTGTGCACCTGTGTCCTGCAATGCCGCGGAGGTCAGAAGAGGGTGTCGGATTCCCCTGGAACTGGAGTTCTCCTGGAATTGGAGTTTCAGACGGTTCTCGGCCGCCATGTGGGTGCTGGGGATCGAACCCGGGTCTTCTGCAAGAGCAGTCGGCGCTGTTAACCGCTAGGCCATCTCTCCAGCCCACAATTTGTCTTTTAAACAACACATTGACATTCACTGCTATCATTTCCTGCTTGTTCATTGTTGCTGTTTCTCCTTTCCTGACATCTTTCATTATTTTTATTGTTTAATTTCACTTTCATTTCTTGCTTATTTATGGTTGCCCAGAGTGCATGATAATAGCATGCATGCCTTATATTTAATGTGTCAGCCTTGCAACAGTACTCTTCCAGTTCACCCTTGTATGCCCCATGCTTGAGTGGCCATGGATTTTATTTCTGCATCTATTTTTTTACTTTTATTTTTATTTTTTTAGGCAGGATCTGCATAGCCCCCATTGGTCCAGAACTCACTATGTAGACCGGGTTGGCTTCAGTCTCACAGAGATCCATCTACCTTTGCCTCCCGAGTGCTGGGATTAAAGGTGTGTGCCACCATGCATGGCTTGTTTCTACATTTCTTTTTTTTTTTTTTTTAACCACTTATGACATTTTATTGGCATATGACAATTTACAAGAAGCATTTAGTCATCTACATTCATTCTTATTGGGTTAATATTTTTTCTGAAACTATAATGTAATTCCCAACATTGATTTTAACTGTGACAAAAGGGAACAATAACAATTCCTTGAAGTAGAACTCAACTGGAAGACTTTGCCTTTTATATTAAAATTCCCTAGGATGTTGAAAAGTCTGCACACCTAAGAACTAAGTCATGGCCCTCTCAAACAGCTTTTTATTTTTTTCTGGAAATATCCTTGCTTCATTTTTATTTTTTCTGGCAAAAGGAAGTCTTGTAATCCAGTATCTTTACCAAGAGGACTCGTTCAGCTTTTGTAACATGTCATGAAGTGTAAAATTAAACAGTGGCTTCAAAAAATATACACAGGCTACTTTTTGTATGCTTGGCTCTGAAAAAGATATGATTCCTAATAGTGTTCTGCTGCACAGTTCTCACACCCTATTTTACTACACTGTAGTGGGATAATTTCTTCAACTTGAAAAGGAATGAAAAGTGAACAAAGGTTGCAGAACTGTATTGTACTTAAAAACTTTTCCCTATTAAAGAATTTTTCAGCAAATCTACCTTTATTGTGGAAAAAGCAAAACAACATGTACAAACATGCAGAAATTCAGTGTGTAATCAAGTAGCTGTTAAAATAAAACTATATATTCATATAAAATAGAATAGTATGAAAAAAAATCTGTGTCAAGGGATTAAATATTAATCTGAGTAGGATGATGCTAGTTATGTCCAGATTAAATCAATAGTTGCTTCAGCAGGTATTTCCTGATTTATGAAATAATTTCAGAAAGACAATTAATGAAAGAAATCATGCAATACTAAGGATCTTAAGACAAACGTATCATATGCTGACTTTGGTTTTAGTTCAATTTGTTGCCAATAGCTCTTAGCAAATGTCCCTGGCTATAATCAAGACCTAAAACATAATGCAAACCATCAAAACTGAGGACTAAAGAGTCATCCACTTAAAAGCTTTAAGTTTCCATTAATAGACTAAGCATTCTCTCCTTTAAATGCAAGAATACACAACGAATCCAATTGCTGAATTACGTGTAATGTGGCCAGTTTCATATGTTAAAAAAAAAAAAACCAAACAACACCAAAGCTTACTTTTTCATTCTCTATTCACTTTGTATCAGAAAGCCACTGAAGAGCATAGTGCCTGACAAAAGTGTCCTGAGATACACAGGAGAACTGACATCTCTCTGAGTGCTCTGAGGAAGCATACTCATTTAGCAGGGGAGGAGAGAGTTTTTAAAGAGGAAAATCAAAAGGGAGATAAAAAATTAAGGTGTGATTCTCCTGACCTTCAGGATGACATTGATCACCATTGAAAAGAGAGAAGTAAAGAACTGGGGGTGGGGTGGGGGGGATTTCCAAGGGTTCCGAGGAATCCAGTGGATCAAGAAAGCAAGAAAGAACTCCAAAAGATGACAAAGAATACAAATCTTTTTTTTTTTTTTGCAATACTAGCAGATTTTTTTCTTTTTTATTCCTTTGTTTATTTTATTTATTTTAATTTTTTTATTTATTCTTGTATGTGTATGAATGCACTGTCTGCATGTAGGTTTGTGCACCCGTGTTGTGCAATGCTGTGGTCAGAAGAGGGCGTTGGATTCCCCTGGAACTGGAGTTAAAGATGGTTCTCAGCCACCATGTGGGTGCTGGGGATCGAACCCAGGTCCTCTGCAAGAGCAGTCGGTGCTCTTAACCACTAGGCCATCTCTCCAGCCCCTATTCGTTTATTTTTTGAAGGGATTCTACAATACAAAAGCACAGTTGTTTTCAGATAACATTGATGTTACTCAGTTTGCCATACAATTAGGTAAATGGTGCATTTTTTTGAAGTGAGCCAGATTATTAAGCATAAGCAATGAATGTAAGTAACATTCATGTAAAACCAATTTGCAAGTATCTATGTCCAAATTTTGAACAACCCAAGGTTCCCATAGTCCAGTTGGAGAAGCTTGTATGCACAAACATGTTGATCAAATAGGAGTCCAGTCTATATTGCTGTAGTCTCACAATTCACCCCAATCTTTCTGCAGCCCTTACATTCTACCATGCCTCCTCTTCTGCAAGTTGTTCCCTAGGCTTTGGGAAAGGGGCACAAGTGGGCGAGAAGCAAAACTATTTTCTCTGGAGATGTCATTTTGGACTCTAGTCTGTTCTGGCCATTCCCCTTCATGGGTTGACAGCTTATCCAGAGATACCTTTTTAATCCTACTAACAAATCACAAGCAATTAGATGTACAGGCATTTAAACAGTCCTAATTATTATGGCAAGCTAAAACTGCCTGAAGAATACAAATCTCATAAAGATGACAGCAAACATAAAAGTAGAGAGCAAGACCATTCTTGATCGTCATCCTCTTCAGCATCTTCTCCCAGTTCTCAAGAAGAAAAAGAAAGAAAGAGAAGAAGAGTTTAAAACTCACCATGAGCTGAAAGAATACTCAGGATTTGCAGGAGTTAGCAGTCCATGAGGAACGTTTTTTCGAACTAAAGGCAGAGGAAGAGCCTGAGGAGTTTTTGCTGGGACAAATACTGGTCCAAACAACTCAAACACTACTTTTCAAAGGAGACGGAAGGTAGAGAATGGGATCCGGAATATAACCCAAAGAGCAAGAAGTGCTTCTTGCGTGATGTCAGAGATGATGGTGTGGACTATTGGGCCAAAAGAGGAAGAGGTGGTGGTACTTTCCAATGTGGCACACACACAGAACAAAACTTGTAATCCTGGTCACGTGGAAGTGGATTCTTCTGCAGGATAATTTGATGCATTCAGTACCTTACCTGATTTTATGGCTTAAATATTTATAACAGATTTTGAATATGTTAGTTTGTAGTTTAACTACAAGATGAGACAAACACAACATACTGTTCACTAGTGTTTAAATAGCTTGGTTTCTCTTAGTGTAGTAAAAAAAGTTCGGACAGGTAGTCTTTATCTTCATTTCTACATTTCTTATAAATTCCATAGTTCCTAACTGTTCTTTTTCCTCCAAATACTTGGCAACTTTTAAAAGTGATCAAAATGTCTTTTATATTTAACCACACTCACATCATTTTGGTGGTTCTTCACTGGAGAAATTTAAGTTTCTGTTTAGTTATTTTCTTTTTATTGTATGAATACATTGGGGGGAAACCCAAACCACTCTATGATCACACGTGTGTGTGGGGGGTGATCTGACCTCTAAAGGTATTTACGATGCACCTGTGAGGAATATGTCACTGAAAATTTCTTATACTGTTTGGAGGTATGAATTACTGAACTGAAACATGAAAAAAAATACTGAAAATGAGCAATTACTTTCAAGCTTGTGCCATTCAATAGGGTATAGATCCAGCAGCCATATGTGGCCATATTCATTTAAATGAATTAAAATAGAGACCTCGCTGCATGTATTTGTTATCTATTGGTGAATAGAAACATCCTGACATGTAGCAGTAGCAAATGATCAGAACTTTGGGTTTCATATTTTCTGTGCGTCAGATTTGTGTAGGTTGGCGAGTGCTCAGGGTCTGTCTCACAAGGTGGCAGACAAGCTATTGTGAGAGCTGCAAGCTTCTCCTGGCTTAGCTGGAGTGGAGCCGCTTCCTCCAAGCCCACTCCTACAGCTGCTATATTCTTATCTTAACATGTATCATCAACATAAGGTTTTTAACAATGGAAAGTTTAATTTTTTTTGTGGTGCTCCCATTTATTCTAAGAAGAAATATATACTTAGGTCATGTCAAAACATTTCTTTTTTTAAGTTATAGTTCTTTTTAAAAATTTTTATTTATTTTTGCATGTGTATGAATGTACTGTCTGCATGTAGGTTTGTGCAACTGTGTCGTGCAATGCCGAGGAGGTCAGAAGAGGGTGTTGGATTTCCCTGGAACTGGAGTTCTCCTGGAATTGGAGTTACAGATGGTTCTTAACTGCCATGTGGGTGCTGGGGATCGAACCCGGGTCCTCTGCAAGAGCAGTCGGTGCTCTTAACCACTAGGCTATCTCCCCAGCCCTTGTCAAAACATTTCTTAAAGGAAAGGATGACAAAAGAAAGAGTAGAACTCACTGATTCAATTCCTTTATGTAAATGACAACTAGAAACCCCAAGAGATCAACAGAATAACAGACAGATTTTACAATAGTTCTATTCAGTATTCAAGTTACTCATCTTTAATTAGCACAAGTGTCACACACTTACTTTTCTAGCTTTTGAAACTTTTTTCCCTGTGTGTTAGTCAATATTTCATCATTGAGACAAAATACTTGACATAAGCAACTTGAAGGGAAGAAAGGTTTGTTTTGAGGTGTCGATCCATGGTCACTGGTGCGATTGCTTTTAGATCTGTGGCAAGGTAGAAACATCATGGCAGAAAGGCATGGAAGAAAAAAACCTGCTTACATAATGAGGGCCAGAAAGCAGAGAGTGAGCAAAGGTACACCCTTCAAGGCTATGTCCCCAGTGACCTTCTTCCTCCACCAAGCAGGACCTCCTAACTCTACCACCTCCCAATATCCATCAAAGGACTGAGGACCGTGCCTTCATGCCGTTAACAAATGAGCTTTCTGTGGGGGTGGGGGAGTATGCATATCCAAATAACTATTGAGTGTCTTCATTGATTCATTCTCTTGCATGATGGGTAAATATGCTCAGCTTTGCTTTCTCAGTTCTGATGATCTTCGATAGGATCTATAGCTAGATGATAATACCAGAGCTAGGAAAATGGAGCCTGGTGAATCCTGTGGGCCTGCATTCTTACCTTTACCCTATAGGACTGCAGACTGATCGGTGGTCCTCACACTATATAGGTTCAGAGAAATCTAATTCTGGGTGAATTCAGTGAGTCCAGAACTTATCTGGAGTGAATTTAATTAACCAATTATTTGACATTCAAAAATTTCAGTCCTCCCAGTTAGTTTTATCAGTCTCACCACTTGGTAATAAATTGTACAAAGTCCAGGATAAGTCTAAGTCTCCCATGTGGGCTGGCTATTTCTTAAATGGAAATCCAGAATGTTTCAAGATCTAGTTTCGATTTTACAGGACCAAATGCAGCACTTGTTGTGGTTGTTGCTGCTCCCATAGATTGCCAGATCCTAGGGGTACAGCTTAATTTCATTCAGCTTATATCTCTTAGGGACTTGCTGCAGAGAACACAGCCTGGATCTAGAATAATCCTTGCTTTGAAGGGTGTCTAGTTTGGCATTGGAAACGAACATATAAAGACATAGAATCACATAATGATGTTACTGATCTGAAAGAGACTTGTATTTAGTTCGGGTGGAGGTTAGAGTGGGAGAACACAGACTGGAAGGGGGGAGAGGGAGAGAAACACTTCCTGGAACAGGGTTTCACACCACACAAAGCCATATGCCTGATGTGTTAACTATGAACAGGTGTACTGGTGAAGCTAAATTGTAAGCTCTGCTTAGTCACCTTGGAACATTTTCCTGCTGGACAAGTATGTTCACTAACTAATTGTAGTTTGGAAACTTGTTTGGTAACAGAAGAATTAGAAAAGGAAGATGGAATGTAGCTGAGATGATAGTGACATATATCTAGGCCATTGCTGAGATTCTGCAAAACGTCCTTATGGGCCCCACAACAGGCAGCTGTTTGAAGAGATACTGGCCCATTTGCAGTCTCATATTTCTCACTTGGTTTCAAGAGCTACTTTATAGAACTAGGATTAGTTCATTCGAGATTCAATGTACTTTGCAGCAGCTTCTTCCTGATGAACTATTAGAGCCTGAGCTTATTAATGAATTCTAAACCAGACTGACAACTCATATATAATCACCATCTTTCTGAAGAACATTATTTTGTTAAACCATGTTTACAGTATCATATCAGTTTTATATAACTGGAGAATTTTCATTTCAGAGAATGATAGTTTTTGACTTGGTCTGGAGGTCATTAATTCTCTAGAGGTAAGCTAATCCCTCCTTTAAAATAAAACCAGGAAAGCTGGCTTCCTATGTGCACTGACCAGAACAAGTTAAATAACAATAGGAGAGAGAGAGAGAGAGAGAGAGAGAGAGAGAGAGAGAGAGAGAGAGAGAGAGAGAGTTGGGGAGGGGAGGGCATAATTTGGTCTCTAAGGTGGACCTGTTATTTTCTTACCTATGAGTTCACACCATAAAAAACTCACATACAGCATCTCATGAGGGCACTGTGTGTTATATACAAATAGAATCAGTTTCATAAATATATTTGAATTTTGAGCCATACATGTTGCTCCAATGATTACTAAAATAAGAGATTCATAATGCCAGGCATGGTGTTGCATGCCTCTAATACTAGCATTTGGGAGGAAGAGGCAGGCAGATCTCTGTGAGATCAAGGCCAGCCTGGTCTACAGAGCGAGTTCCAGGACAGCGGAGGCTACAGGGAGACCATATCTCGAAAAGACCAAAAAAAAAAAAAAAAGAGCTTCACAATATTAAAATGTACTTGACTGAAATATCTACAGATCACTTATATTTCTAAAGTTGAACCAAAACAAAAAAGCAAAATAAAATGGGATTTTTTTCCAATGGTTACCAAGCTGTAACAGTGACTCCTCCTAAGACCAAGAATTTTATAAGATCATATTCTCTTAAAAGTTTGTCCTGTACTCTTTGTACCTTTCTAATACATGAGGAAGCAGGAATTT
This sequence comes from Rhizomys pruinosus, assembly GCA_009823505.1. Lineage (NCBI taxonomy): Eukaryota > Metazoa > Chordata > Mammalia > Rodentia > Spalacidae > Rhizomys > Rhizomys pruinosus. The sequence goes on from VZQC01001442.1 coordinate 2,777,411, forward strand.
TCAGAGCTATGATCAGGGAGCTAGGCTTCTACTGCTTTGAAGTTTTTTAGGACACCATTGAATAGATAGATAAAGCTACTTCAAGAAAGATAATTTGGATGCAAAAACACCAGAACTACAGATTCCTAGTAAGTGCACTTATCTTGAAATTGTCACCAGGGTACAGCATCTGTCTTATAGGTTCTTGGTATCAGTAACAAAATAATATTAATATTACTATAATTCCAGCACTTATACCAGTATTCATGAGGTAGAGGCAGGAGGCTTGCTGAGATTAGCATGGGGTGCATAGTTAGTTTCAGGGTATCCTGGATTACAGACTTAACATCAAGAAATCCCCCCCACAACATTATTTTATAAGCTTACTTAGTAATGCATGTGTTACATATGGAGTAACAGATATGGAGTGTAAATGGAGTTATACCATATCAGATGATGATAATGCTCCCCCACTATCCTGAGCCATAGACAAGCTAACAAAAACTCCCATGCCAGACATGGGAAAACTACTTCTGAGTTGATGGTCAGGGTAGTCTAAGAAACTCCCAAAACATTATAGCCTGATCCCCGAGGACCAGCTCTCATAATAAGGGTTGGTGGTATACAAGCTGCAGAGGAAAAAATAACACTCAGTAGTCCTATAGGGCTGTAAAGCCTATGACCCACAATGATGGTCCTCAGTCCAGCATGGTATCCCTAGTGGTGCAGTGGTGGTATTTTAATCTCAGGGTTAACCAATAACTGTCTTAAGAGCCTCTCAATAGACGGGATTTTACGCCTGACTGTAAACCTAGCCAAGTATTCATGACTGGAAAGAGCATAGACAATAGAGGAGAACCTTCTACTGCCATTTCCCTAAACAAATATAATTCTTAACTGTATTTTAAAAACTTATCTTTATGTTCTCACTCCTCATCAAAGAAGCTCCTTTTTACAACAGGTGGAGACTATTACAGAGATCCACAATTGGCCAAGATGAAGAGAGTAAGTCATCATAGGGTGCCCAAGCCCTTTGATACATGTAATAGTACTCTTTACACTTAAGGCTAAGGGAGCATTGTTGAAGATGGGACAGAAAGATTGTAGGCCCCAGAGGACCAGGATGCCTGCTGCTGGACAGTGTCTTCCAGACATGACATAGAAGCTGTACCCATGAAATCTCAACACTATAGTTACCTGAAAAAGACTGTGGCCACCAGGGGGCAGCCACAGAACCTGAATGAACCATCGCAGAACAGTAACAGGCAGATTTTATACTTGTGAACTTTCTTTCTTTCTCCACGCACAAATGATAAAGGCGCAGAGAGGTCTGTTTTTATACTTTTATTCATTAGAGTAACAGCTGCATATTCATAGAACAATGAATAATAATAAAGTGGCTAAATATAACAATTTAGCAATATATATAGAATCTATCTATCATCTATCTATCATCTATCGAATATAACAATTTAGCAAAATAAGGTGAGCACCATGCTATGTCTACTTAGGAGGTCAACATGTTTCATGAAAAACCAGAGTGGGAAACTGGCATCCCAGAGGTAATTCCCAGCAAACATTCTTTCGCAAACTTTCCTGTGAGACAAGGCTCTCCAGACATATATGTTCAAGGTTTGGTGTAATTCACCAAGCATATTTTTATTTTATTTTATTTTATTTTTTATTTGTTTATTTTTTTTATGTGTATGAATGTACTGTCTGCATGTAGGTTGGTGCACCCGTGTTGTTCAATGTCGCAGAGGTCAGAAGAGGGTGTCGGATTCCCCTGGAACTGGAGTTAAAGATGGTTCTCAGCCACCATGTGGGTGCTGGGGATCGAACCCAGGTCCTCTGCAAGAGCAGTCAGTGCTCTTAACTGCTAGGCCATCTCTCCAGCCCCCAAGCATATTTTTAAAGTCATAGGAACCCTACTTCACAGTCCCCACAAAAGAATCTCAAAAATGTAGTTGTAGTACACATACCTGTAGGCAGGAATTAAGGTGTAAATTTTCATTAAATTTACCCAAGCTGTTTATCGTTGACTGTATGTTGTTAATTTGGGAAGCAAACTTAATTCCTTGAGTTAAATTATCCTACAGGTAAAAGAAAAATGTTACAAGATGATACTTGTATACATTAATCCCAAAGTTGTTATTATACAAATTATAAGTAAAACAAATGTAGACAGCTTATATTTCCAATTAGCTTAAATGTATTACTGCTTTTATTAAAACCTTTTAACCAATGTTGTTTAATATAGACATTTTTACTGTTACTAAGTCCTAAAATACCATATAATATGTAGACAAAGTTTGGGCAAATTTGGATACCTGTTAAACTCACATCAACTAAATATACATTAATCAAATATAGACCCGTGTCCCCCTCCCAACCCTCCCACCCCACCAGATTCACCGTTTCAGTCAGTTCTTTAATGTAGTCTTTTCCATTGTTGTTGTTCTTTTCAATATGCATCACTCCCCACAAGAAATATTTACAACTGGGTTATTGGCACTAGCGCATACAGATGAGGGATACCATTCATCGTTTGTTTTTCTGGGACTGTGTTACTTCACTTAACATATTATGTTCTGGTTCCATCCATTTACCTGCAAAGTTCACGATGTTGTCTTTTTTACTACTGCATAGAACTCCATTGTGTAGATGTACCACATTTTCTCTATCCACTTGTCAGTTGAGGAGCACCTGGGCTGGTTCCAGCTTTTTGCTATTGTGAACAGAGCTGCAACAAACATAGCTGTGCATGTATCTCTGCGGTAAGATGAGTCTTGTGGGTATATACCCAGGAGTGGTATGACTGGGTTAAATGGCAAGCTCATTTTGAGTCTTCAAGTGTTCTCCACACTGCTTTCCATAGTGGCTGTACAAGTTTACAATCCCACCAGCAATGGATGAGTGTTCCCCTTTCTCCACGACCTCTCCAGAACTTGGTACATTTGTTTTCTTGATCCTAGCCAGTCTTATCTGAGTGAGATGATATCTTAAAGTGGTTTTAAGTTGCATTTCCCTAATTATTAGTGATGTTGTACAGTTTTTAAGATGTTTCTCAGACACCTCTAATTCCTCACTTGTGAGGTCTCTGTTCAGCTCTTTGCTCCATCTTTTGAGTGATTCATTTGTTTTCTTTCTTTGTTTTTTGAGTAGTTTATATACTCTGGAAATCAATGCTTTGTCAGATGTATCTGCAGTGAAGGTTTCCTCCCATTCCGTGGGATTTCTCTTCACTTCCTTTATTGTTTCTTTTGATGTACAGAAGCTTTTGAGTTTAATGAGGTCCCATTTGTCAATTGTCGACCTTAATTCTTGCGCAGCTGCTGTCTGATTTAGGAAGTCTTTTCCTATGCCTACGTCTTATAGTCTGCTGCCAACTTTTTCTTCTATTGCCTCCAGAGTTTGGGGTTTCACATTGAGGTCTTTGATCCATCTGGAATTGACTTTTGTACAAGGCGAGAGGTAGGGTTTTAATTTCATTCTTCTATAGGTGGTGATCCAGTTTTGCCAACACCACTTGCTAAAGATGCTGTCTTTCCTCCAATGTGTCTTCTTGGCCCCCTTTTCAAATATGAGGTGGCTGAAATTGTATGTGCTCAGGTTTGGATCTTCAGTTTTGTTCCACTGGTCAACAGGTCTGTTTTTGTGCCAGTACCAAGCTGTTTGTATGACTATAGCCCTGTAGTATAGTTTGAAGTCTGGTATAGAGATCCCCCATGTATTGCTCTTTTCACTCAGGGTTGCTTTGGCTATTTGGGCTCTTTTGTTTTTCCAAATGAAATTAAGAATTTTTTCCCCAAGCCTGTGAAGAAACTCTTGGGGATTTCAATTGGGATTGCATTAAACCTGTACAAGAGTTTGTAGAATGGACATTTTTACTATATTAATTTTCCCAATCCATGATCGTGGGGGGTTTTTCCATCTTCTGATGTCTTCTTCAATTTCCTTCTTCAGGGGTTTAAAATTTTTGTTGTAGAGATTTTTGGTGTCTTTGGTTAGGTTTGTTCCTAGGTATTTTATTGTTTTTGAGGCTATTGTGAGTGGGAAGGTCTCCTTGTATTCCTTCCTCAGTTGCCTGTTGTCCGTGTAAAGAAAGGCTACTGATTTTTCTAGATAAGTTTTGTATCCTGCCACTTTACTGAGGCTCTTAATAGTTTCTAGGAGTTTTCTGGTGGAGTTTTTAGCATCCCTTAAGTAAACGATCATATCAACAGCAAAAAGGGGTAGTTTGACTTCCTCTTTTCCAATTAGTTACTCCATTAATTTCCTTTTCTTGCCTTATTGCCCTAGTAAGTGTTTCAAGCACTATATTGAAGAGGAGTGGTGACAGGAGCAGCCTTGCCAAGTTCCTACCTTTAAAGGGAATGCTTCTGTCATTTCCCCATTTAGGATGATATTGGCTGTGGGTTTCCTGTATATGGCTTTGATTACATTGAGGAATGATCCCTCCAAACCAATTCCCTCTAGGACTTTAAGCATGAAGTGATGCTTGATTTTGTCAAAGGCCTTTTCTGCATCAATTGAGATGATTGTGTGGGTTTTGTCTTTCAGTCCATTTACATGTTTGATGATATTTATTGATTTTCGTATGTTGAACCATCCCTGCATCTCTGGTATGAATCCAACTTGGTCATGATGGATGATCTTCTTGATGTGGGTCTGTATGCGATTTGCCAGTATCCTGTTTAGAATTTTGGCATCTGTGTTCATTAGGGAGATGGGTCTATAGTTCTCCTTTTTGGTTGTATCTTTCCCTGGTTTTGGTAGTAGCGTAATGCTGGCTTCATAGAAGGAATTTGGGAGAAGTCCCTCCATTTGTATCCTTCTAAACAATTTAAGTAGTAATGGTTGTAAGTCTTTACGAAATATTTTATAGAATTCTGCCGTGAATCCATCCGGGCCTGGGCATTTTTTGGTTGGGAGGCTACTTATTACATCTTCGATTTCTTCCTGTACTATTGGTCTGTTTAGGCTGTCGATCTCTTCTTGGTTGAGCTTTGGTGATTCCCAGGATTTCAGATATTCATCCATTTCTTCTAGGTTTTCAAACTTAGTAGAATATAAGTTTTTGAAGTAGTCCCGTATGATTGTCTGGATCTTTTCATTGTCTGTTGTGATATTTCCCCTTTCATCACAGATTCTATTGATTTGGAGTTGTTCCCTCTTTCTTTTGGTTAACTGGGCTAGAGGTCTGTCTATCTTGTTTATTCTCTCAAAGAACCAACTTTTGGATTCATTGATTTTTTGTATGGTTTTCTTTGTTTCTATTTCATTGATCTCTGCTCTGATTTTTGTTATTTCTTCTTGTCTGCTCCGTTTAGGGTTCATTTGTTGTTGTCTCTCAAGTATTTTTAGCTGCAGTGTTAGATCATTCACTTGTGCTCTTTCTGTTTTTTTAATGTGGGCACTTAGAGCTATAAACTTCCCTCTTAGGATTGCTTTAAGAGTGTCCCATAGATTTTGCTGTGTTGTTTTATCATTGTCATTCAGTTCCAGGAATGTTTTTATTTCTTTTTTTATTTCTTCCTTGACCCACTCATTATTCAGGAGAGTGTTGTTTAGTCTCCATGTGTTCCTGTAGGTTGTAGGGTTTATTCTGGTGTTGATATTGAGTTTTATTGCACTGTGGTCTGATAGAATGCATGAGATTATTTCAATCTTTTTATATTTGTTGAGTTTTTCCCTGTGTCCCAGTATATGGTCTATTTTGGAGAATGTTCCATGAGGTGCTGAGTAGAAAGTGTATTCTCTGGTGTTTGGGTGAAATATTCGGTAGATGTCTGTGAGGTCCATTTGGTGTATTGTGTCATTTAGTTCAGATGTCTCTCTGTTTATCCTTTGTCCTGTTGATCTGTCTAGAGGACTTAATGGGGTATTGAAGTCCCCTAGTATTAGTGTGCTGGGGTTAATCTGTGCCTTGAGATCCTGAAGAATTGTCTTTATAAAGTTTGGTGCACTGATGTTTGGTGCATATATATTTATGATTGTGAAATCTTCATCGTCAATTGTTCCTTTAATAAGGATGTAATGGCCCTCTTTGTCTCTTTTGATTTCTTTTGCTTTGAAGTCTATTTTGTCTGATATTAGAATAGCCACACCCGCTTTCTTTTTGGTACCATTTGCTTGGAATACTTTCTTCCAACCCTTCACCTTAAGTTGGTGCCTATCCTTGAAATTGAGATGGGTTTCTTGTAGACAGCATATAGATGGGTTTTGTTTCCTAATCCATTCTCCCAGTCTATGCCTTTTGATTGGGGAGTTTAGCCCATTAATATTTAAGGTTACAATTGAAAGATGGATGTTGCTTCCTTTCACTTTATTATCCATTTGGACTTCTAGCCTTTGATTTTGCTCCTATGGTTATGTTTTTGTTAGTTTCTTTTCCTAGGTGTTTGAGGATTGTTGCTCCTCTCTTCTGCCCTTTGAATTGCTTCAAGTATTTTATGAAGAGTTGGTTTTCCAGACATGTATTCCATCATCTTGTTTATGTCATGGAAGATTTTTCTCTCTCCTTCAAGTATAGTCGACATTTTTGCTGGGTAAAGTATTCTGGGTTGGCATCCATAGTCCCTTAACACAGGGAATGCTTTGCTCCATGTTCTTCTTGCTTTCATGGTTTGAGGCGAGAAGTCAGTTGTAATTCTGATGGGTTTCCCTTTGTATGTGACTTGTTTTTCTTTTGTGGCCCTCAGAATTTTGTCTTTGTTTTGGGCATCTAGCATTTTAACTATGATATGGCGTGGGGTGTTTCTTTTCTGATCTTGTCTATTTGGGGTCCTATGTGCTTCTTGTATTTGTATGGGCTTGTCTATTTTTAGTTTGGGGAAATTTTCATCTATTATTCTGTTGAAGATCTGATCAATACTATTCTCTTGAGATTCTTCTCCTTCCTCTATTCCTATGATGCGGAGGTTTGGTCTTTTCATAGTGTCCCATATTTCCTGGTTGTTCCACTTTTGTGTATTTTTAAATTTTTCATAATCTTTATTTGAGCTTTTTAGTTGCTCTGTGTTATCTTCCAGGTCTGATATTCTTTGTTCTGCTTCCTCCATTCTATTTCTGAGGCTTTTTCCATTCCTTTCCTCTTGATTGGATGAGTGTTCTAGTTCCTTTTTCTTTTCATCCTGTGATTTCTTTAGCATTTCCACTTCCTTTTGGAGCTTCTCAATCTCTTCTTGGTGCTCCTTACTTTGCTGGTTGACTTCCTTTTTCAGTGTTTCCCCTTCCTTCCAGAGTTTGTCATTTCCTCCCCCTAGTACTTTCTGGAGTTTTTTATTCTCTCCCTTTAGTTCTTTCTGAAGTCTGTCACTGTCTCCCTCTAGGTCCTTCTTGAGTTTTTCATTCTCTCTCCTTAGTTCTCTGACTTGTTCTTTATATTCTTTAATTTCTCTGAATAGGTCTGCAATTGTTCCTCTAAGATCTGTTTCTTGGGTTACCCCCAGGGGGATCCACTGTAGCAATCTCCTACAGGGTTGGTAGAGCTTGGTGTGGAATTATCCCGCACCTTTCCCATATTGTCCCTTCGTCGTGCCCCTGGCATGTGGGTTTCCCTTTTTTTGTCTGTATTCCGATGTGAATCACAAATGTCTTTTCATTGTGTTGAAGGCTTGCTTTGCTTGCCTTCTTCAGATGCTTTTATTTTTCCTTCCTTGTTTATGGAGTATTGACTTGTCTAGGTTTCAGTTTAGACTTCCCTTTCTATTCTGAAGGTTCTCCAAAAAAATCCGCTTGGACACTCTCTCAGCAATTCCAGTTGGGAGGGAGGGGGGGACATGCCTGACTTAGCCCACACCCAGGTACTCTGTGCTTCAGGTGGTTCTGGCAAGGCCCTGACCTAACCACTGTGTACTCAAGTCTCATAGTGGCAACAGGTCCAGTTTTACTACTGCCTACAAGAGTGACTCCACCCAGACAGCCACACCCAACAAAGGGTTTAACAGGCCCACATTTGATCCCAGCAAGCAGGGCCACTGTACCCTGCCACAAACCAAAGAATCAATTATCCAGCACCCCAAGAGTAGATCTGTCCTAAAATCTGCCTGGCTGAAGTGCCCAGCTCCCATCTGTGCTTCAGGTGGTCCTGGCAAGGCCCTGACCTAACTACTGCACACTCAAGTCTCACAGTGGTCCTCCCAGGTGATTTTAAATTCTATCAAGTTGACAGTTAATACTAACTACCATAGGGGACATGACTGACCACTTGATCATGTCATTTTTCTCAGAGCAAGCTACTATACTGATATTCATGTGTCCCAAATGGTGCCTGGGAAGGAGAAGGCTGCAGATGGCCCTTTGATTCCCATTCTTCTCATCTAGCATTGTCATTCAACGCCAGTACATTTGCTCCAAGTCCCTCAGAACACTGAGGTCAAAGTTTCCTCATAAATGAAACCTAGTTGTCTCTCTCCCAGAAAGCATCATGTATGTGTAAGGAAAACAGAACTTCCTTTCCTCAGTGTTATCAGTAGTACATATTTAGTTTAAGTGTCCTGTGGCAGGGTTATTGTTTTCACAAAGATAGAGGAGAAAAGAAACACTTTCATTATTGACTAAACACCAATCCCCAGTGTGATGTATGCCACAGGTAATCCACTAAGAAATTGTAAATTCAGAAGAAAAGCTCTTCCATTTACATTTCTGAGCATATATAGCATAATGTATAAATTCTCAAGATGAAAATGAATTCTTTTTTTTTTTTTTTGGTCTTTTTGAGAGTCTCCCTGTAGCCCCAGCTGTCCTTGAACTCACTCTGTAGACCAGGCTGGCCTTGAACTCACAAAGATCCACCTGCCTCTGCCTCCTGAGTGCTAGAATTAAAGGGGTTCACCACCATGCCCAGATGAAAATGAATTCTTAAGGAAGAGAATTTGACAACTCAATTTGTGATCTATGCTTCATCTGAGATGAAATGTGATGAGCATCTGTATTAACCTGATCCAAAAGGACTATGAACTGTCTTTAAGACAGGAAATAATTTTGCAACTTGGGGTTAGGCCTTCTCTAAAGTCAGGCTCCTACCTAAAAATACCAGAAAAAGGTCACAGACCTACAGTTCCCTTTTCAAGGTGATGGCTCAAGGTGACAGTGGCTGGAGACACAGCTCAACAAAGCTGCCTATGGTAGCCCGAGGAGTTCTTTTCAAAGAATTGGGCTCAAGAGAAGCACAGATTCTTTAAGAAAAGCAATTTTAGTTTGAGTAATTGTGAAGTAGAATTAAAATTTATTAAGAAAGGTTTTTAACAGGTTTAAGCATGGGCTTTAATAAAAAAGAGAGGGAAAGGGGGAGGAAGAGGGAGAGGAGAGGGAGAGAAAGAGAGGGAGAGGAGATGGAGAGAGGGAGAGGGAGAGAGGGAGAGGGAGAGAGGGAGAGGGAGGAGAGAGGGAGAGGGAGAGAGGGAGAGAGGGAGAGAGGGAGAGAGGGAGAGAGGGAGAGGAGAGAAGGAGAGGGAGAGGAGAGATTTTGGTGACTTCTAAAGCTTCATTGTTGAAAGCATTTCTAAGGAACTAACTTTCTCTTTCTTTCTTTCTTTCTTTCTTTCTTTCTTTCTTTCTTTCTTTCTCTCTCTCTGTTCCTCTTTCTTTCTTTCTTTTGTTCTTTCTTTCTTTCTTTCTTTCTTTCTTCTTTCTCTCCTTCTTTCTTTCTTATTTTCTTTCTCAATAAGATAAAAAGGTTATTTACAAAGATTTTCTGGCACTACTGTTACCAACCCAGTCACGTATCCTACCTTGGGAGATATTGTTTGCTGGTTTACCAGAAACCCAGGGAGAATGAAACTGATGGAAGGAAGAGAATATAGTCAGGATTGGCTTCGAGGAAAATGGAGAGGATTTTCCTGCCTCAAATTTCCAGTTTGGGACAAGGTTTTGAGTATATCAAGGGCTTTTATAGGACACAGTGAGTCAATGGATGCTAGACAGAGTGTCCTATCCAGAGTGGTGTAGTGTCTTATTAAAGGAGATGCTGAGTAGAGTCCTTCTTTAGGGCTAGTTCTCTCTCCTGTTCCTTGAAAGTCAAAACTTTACCAGACCTGAGACCTCCTGGGGACCAGATCGCACATGTATGTGTATATCTCCTCTTCTTTTCTGCAAGTCAATGAATGTGAGCTGAGGAAGAGTTCTCTTATAGTTAAGAACACAATGTGAAAAAGGGTGAGTGTTTGAAAGATCAGGGAAGGATTAGAGAAGAAGGGCAGTTGGTTTTTCCAGCTCTGTCACCTTGCATGCCAAAGAAAATCTGAAGAGAAGTGAAGTCATCTTTCCAGCCAAGCAATTTGTAAAGACTTTCCCATTTCTCACACAGCCTCTGAACATCAAGTAGATGTAAAATTTTTTCATTCTGCTTGCTGTGCTGGAGTGCTACATTTATCTCCAGAGATAGGTTCCTGAGTGCACCCATGTGCACTGGAGTTTATTTGTTCTTTTGAAAAACACAAATCATACCATACCATATAATATAAGCTGATTGGCTCTTTGTTTTGATGGATTCATTATCTGGCATTGTTAAAAACATTGTTTTTATTTCTTTCTTGTAGCCCTTTGGGTTCTATGCTTCTGGTGATAGAATCTTAGTTTAGATTTAAAATTTGGACAGGTTAAGAATCAATTTCCTCTTATTTTTATTTCATTAAAAGCCCTCATCATAAGGCATGTGCTTTTAAAATGTATTGAGTGTATCACCTGCCTGTATATAAGAGCACCCATGTTGTTCAATGCCCACAGAGATCAGAAGATGGAGTTACAAGCTGGGCGTGGTGGTGCACGCTTTAATCCTAGCACTTGGGAGGCAGAGGCAGGCAGATATTTGTGAGTTCAAGGCCAGCCTGGGCTACAGGAAGACCCTGTCTCAAAAAGACCAAAAAAAGAAGGAGCTGCAGAAGGTTGTTAGGGTCCATGTGGGTGTTGGAAATCAAACCCAGGACCTCTGCAAGAGCAGCCAGTGCTCTTAACCACTGAGCTATCTCTCCAGGCCCATATGTCAAATTTTTAATTACAGCATTTTTCTGGGCTCTGCTGCTTTGCTGTAGCCTGTTTTGTTGTGGTGGAAGGAGGATGAGAGAACTGTTCAAAAATTGCATAGTGCAAGGTGGTGTATGCTAGCCACATGTGCTGCTAAGTGTGTGGTATGTAGCTAGTGAGATAAAGGAATAGTGCTAATGAATTTGCTTGATGTTAAGCCATTTAATTTTATATGGTCACATCTGACTATTATTACATTGAACAATCTCTACAGATTCTCCATTGAGATTTTTCTGATGTGATGAATTACATTAATATGTTGTCATGTGTCTATGTGGGATAAACTTAATATTTCATGCTGTAGTATTTTAAGTTTTCCTTGGGTTAGAAGTTTGACTTAATGATAGGAGAGTTTGTCCAGCATGTGTGAGGCCCCTAGTTCAATACTCAGAAATAAAATAAGTAATACTTAAAGTTTGCTTTGTATTAAAAATAATAAAGTAAATACGGACAGAAGTATATCTCCCTAACAATCCAAGTTCAGGATAACTTAACTTGTTTTGGATTTTTCTTTCCATGTGATGAATATATTTCTAACTTACATTCTGCCTCTTGTAGTTTGTTGAAAAGAAGGCAAAATAACAAACAATTTAAAGAAGACATTGGTTTATTGATAGTGTATTGTGTAAATCACAAAATTTATAAGCATATGAAAAAAGCTTCAGATATACACCTTAAGGTCAAGGAAATGTGGTTTCTATATTAATCAGTTCAAAGAAAAGCCTGATTTAGTTTAGTTCACTTAAAACAGGCCACAAACAGAATCAACTGTCAATTTTAGAAGAGACTATTGAAATATCCCTTGATTGTGTCATTGAACATTTTTGCCTCAAATAATTTTTATAGGAAAAAAGTAGATCTGAATAGATGTGTAGGAAGCAAAAATTAGAATAGCTACCTTAACTACTAAGTTCTTAGTGATAACTGTGAGATGGGAAAGAAAAGAGAAGCCAGAAAATTTGTTTCGAGCCTCAATCAAGGGGAGGCCCTGTGTGAACTTTCCCCAATGCGTGGCAGAGTGATTGCATTTAAGGGGAAAGGAGTCTGCCAAGGAAGAGGATGGTGTTGGTCTTGTTATGCCTGACAAGGAATAGGAAAGGGTGATCGCAAGAGACATTTTCAGGCATTGGTGCTGACAGTGTAGAAACTACTGCTCCAGTGGTGGCCGCAGCTTCTGTTCCCTCTTCAGTTACCTCCACAAAGGACTTGTGGACAATTTTGGAAACCATGAGACCTGAGCTCTGACTCATGCCCGAGAAGTCAGCTTTCCCTCGTCGGAAGGCATCCTTCATCCCCATGTATTGCAGAGGATCCACCAGGTCATAGTTAATTTCCACTTTGAACCGAGGTAAAGATAAATGTACCAGCATCATGCTCATATTTCGTGGGCTTGTCCACTCTGTTAGCTTGTCAGCAGTGAATTTATCTTCCAGCTATAAAAGCAGAAGAAAAGAAACTGCAATGATTCAGTAAAGGCTTCTAACACATCTGTATTAGTCAGGGTTCTCTAAAGAAACAGAAGCAACAGGACGAATATATAGCTATATACAATTTATTGATTTGCTCACATGACAGAGTTCAAGGAGTCCAACAGTAGCTGTGCCACAGTGGAGAGGCTGAGAATCCAGGGAACTGCTCAGTCCACAAGGCTGGATGTCTCAGTAGTCCCAATCTGGTGCTGAAGGCCTGATGGATTCCAGGAGATCTGCCGGTCTCAGTAAACGCTGGGGTCTGAAGGGTTGATCACAGCAGCAAGACAAACTCATCAGTGAGAGAGAGGCAAGCCGCAGGAAAAAAGGGACCAGCTCCCTCTGCTGTGGCCTTTAATACTGCCTGCCGGCAGAAGGTAACACCCACATTTGGGGTGGGCCATCCGGGTTGAAGTGGTCCAATCTGAAGATCCTTTTTCTCTTATTTCTTCCTTAGTCCAGTCAAGTTGACACCCAGGATTAACCATCACAAGTCCACCCCTTGTCAACTTGACACCCAGTAAATAGCCTCTCCTTATGTTATGCTTAAATGTCAATTGCAAACAATGGCAAGGTCATAATTCCACCTATCATGTTATAAGTGTCTCATGTGCAATAGCAAAGCATTATATCTTAGAGTAGGTGGTAATGTCCTTGAGGAACACTTAGTCCTTCAGTATCTAATAACCTAAATATGACAACACTTAACACTTATCTCAGTTGCACATTCAAAAGGGAACAACACAAGTATCTGCTTAATATACATATATATATGAACAAGCACATTCTTAACCAAATAGGACAAAAGTTAATATCTATTATAATCCACGTTTCTGCAACTGGTCCCGTGGCCTCAGCTGATATTTATGACTACCTTCTTCTACTACCCATTCTGTATTTCCTCCACCATCAGCAAGCACCTCTGCAGGTCTTGGCTCTTTCCCTGGAGGAGTGACCCATACCTTCATCCCTGAAGGGTCTGGGCCATTTATTGTCCTGTCTGGTTTGGGTTGTTGGAGTTTCCCATTGACCTTAATCATAGGACATGGTAGCACCAGAAGGCGCCCTACAGCATCTCCTGCCTTCCAGACATAATCTTCCTTGCCCCCATTGTGGAGAAAAAGTCCAATTTCCCCATGGTAGTCTGGATCAATCACTCCTCCTACTACTGTTATTCCTTCCTTAGCCTGTTGGCTTAAAGGCAGTAGAAGCCCGAAGTGGCCAGGGGGAAGTCTTAGCTTCCAGTTCAATAGAACGTTTGCTGTATCTCCTGGCAAAAGCACTCCCCCCATTGGAGCCAAAACGTCTAGACCAGCAGAACGCAAGGTCGTGGGTACAGGAAGCAAAAATTTTCCTACTGGGTCACTAGGGGTGATAGTGAGTGGAATCATTCCCACTTCCACCCCTTGGTTCCTGGACCCATGAATTCTGGCTATAGGAGAAACAGTACCATATAGTGGACGCTGATTCAAAGCATATACTGCTTGCTGGAGAACCTTGCCCCAGCCCTCCAGGGTATTGCTACCTAATTGGCGCTGTAACTGTGTCTTCAAGAGGCCATTCCATCGTTCTATCAAGCCAGCTGCTTCTGGGTGGTGGGGAACATGGTAAGACCAGTGGATACCATGACCATGGGCCCACAGTCGCACTTCTTTGGCTGTGAAGTGAGTTCCTTGATCAGAAGCAATGCTGTGAGGAATACCATGACGGTGGATAAGGCATTCCGTAAGTCCCTGGATGGTAGTTTTGGCAGAAGCATTACGTGCAGGAAAGGCAAATCCATAACCAGAATAAGTATCTATTCCTGTAAGAACAAAACGCTGTCCCCTCCATGATGGAAGTGGTCCAATGTAGTCAACCTGCCACCAGGTTGCTGGCTGGTCACCCCGGGGAATAGCACCATATCGGGGGCTCAATGTTGGTCTCTGCTGTTGGCAAATCTGGCACTCGGCAGCAGCTGTAGCCAGATCAGCCTTAGTGAGTGGGAGTCCATGCTGTTGAGCCCATGCATAACCTCCATCTCTGCCACCATGACCACTTTGTTCATGGGCCCATTGAGCAACAACAGGGATAGCTGGAGAAAGAGGCTGACAATCCACAGAACGAGTCATCCGATCTACTTGATTATTAAACTCATCCTCTGCTGAGATCACCTTTTGATGAGCATTTACATGAGACACAAGTATCTTCACATCCTTTGACCATTCAGAGAGCTCTATCCACATACTTCTTCCCCAAATGTCTTTCTCACCAATTTTCCAGTCATGCTCCTTCCAAGTCCCTGACCATCCAGCCAAACCATTGGCTACAGCCCATGAATCAGTATATAATCGAACCTCTGGCCATTTCTCCTTCCAGGCAAAATGCACAACCATGTGCACTGCCCGAAGTTCTGCCCACTGTGAAGACTTTCCTTCACCAGTGTCCTTTAGGGTTGTTTCAGAAATTGGCTGTAATGCTGCAGCTGTCCACCTCTGGGTGGTGCCTGCATAGTGTGCAGAACCATCAGTAAACCAGGCCCTAGTATTCTCTTCCTCAGTCAACTGATCATAGGGCAAACCCCATGAAGCCATAGGTGCATGTTTAAGCACAGGAGGCATTGTAACAGGAGTGGGAACCATAGGCATTTGGGCAACTTCTTCATGTAGCTTGCTTGTGCCCTCAGGGCCTGCCCCAGCCCTGTCACATAGGTACCACTTTGATTTGATAATGGACTGTTGCTTCGCACATCCTACTTTATGGTCTGGTGGATCAGATAACACCCAGCTCATGATGGGTGGCTCAGGTCACATGGTGACTTGGTGGCCCCTTGTCAAACGTTCAGTTTCCACTAAGGCCTGATAGCAGGCTAAGAGCTGTCTCTCAAAAGGAGAATATTTGTTTGCAGATGAAGGTAGAGCCTTACTCCAAAATCCCAAGGGCCTCCGTTGTGATTCCCCTATGGGAGCCTGCCACAGACTCCAGACAGCATTTCTATCTGCCACTGATACCTCAAGCACCATTGGGTCTGCAGGATCATATGGCCCTAGGGGCAGAGCAGCCTGCACTGCAGCCTGGACCTGTTGAAGGGCCTTTTCCTGTTCCAAGCCCCACTCAAAGTTTGCTGCCTTCCCATTCACCTGATAGTAACACACCCAGATGAGGTATATGGACAGAACTAGAGAGTGTTATACTATGTGAAGTAACCCAAACTCAGAAAAGTATGTGATGTGTTTTCTCCCTCATTGGCATATCTTAGCAACAATCACTTATATGTGAGTATGTATCCTAATGTAACAGCAGGGGCATGAAAATGTAAAGGAGACACAGAGGTTAAAGGAAAGAAAGAGCCAAGAGAGGGGGATAGTAGGAAACAGATGTTACAAGGGGGGAGTTGGGGGAGTTGGGGAAAGGGGGTAAAGGGGGGAAATGGGGGAAAGGGGGATATCCAACTGGGAATGGAGGCATCAAGGACATACAAGGAACCATGGGGGTAAAAGAGAAGAAGGAACTCAAGAGAGGGGTTGAGAATTGGAGACAAATATTATCAAGGGAGATTTGGCAGCATTTAAATTGGTGAGGGAGGAGGTGGATTAGACATGGGGGAGAGAGAGAGAGAGAGAGAGAGAGAGAGAGAGAGAGAGAGAGAGAGAGAGAGAGAGAATATAAGTAAAGCTTAGATGGCATTAAAAAAACAAAGGGAAATATATTAACTCCAAAACTCCCTGAAAAATGCACATACAATATCTGAACATGTATGTGTTTACCTGAAGGCTGCATAACAAGAGACACAATTCCAGATGGGAGAAACCTCCCTTTGACTTGTTCATCAGGATAGTCCAAGAGACTCTAAAAATAACATAGGCTATGGCCAGATCCTTTGATGACCTCCTAGAACTTGAAGATAAGAGCCTATTGTTGAAGAGAGGGTATACTTTGGACACAAGACTTGGAGCAATGGAGCTGGAACTGACTTGGAAGCCTGCTCCCTGAAGCCTGGCTCTCACAGTTCTAGAGGATATTATACAATCTGCTAAGGGGGAGGTATCAATCAGTGCACCAACCCAACTGCAAAGCCTAACAACCACAATAACCCACAGATCAAACTCTCTAGTGGTACCGTAGTGGCACTGCTATCTAGGGGTAATCAAAAGCTGTCTAATTGGATTTAAAGCCCTCTCAGTGGGAGGGAACTCATAGGTGGTACTGTAAATATAGCCAAATATATATGGCTGTATGGTTATATATCCCAGAGAAAGCTCTCTCTCTCTCTCTCTCTCTCTCATCTCAAAACAGATGAAATTTCTTACTATATGCTAAATATAGATCCTTATATTTACAGTATGCTGTACATTGCTCATCAGAAGCTTCTTTTTGGAACAGATGGAGGCTATTACAGAGTTCCATAACTGGTCACACACAAAAATATACCTAAGGCTCATGAGACATAGCATAATGGGAGGAGGTTAGAGAGAATACTAGTGCATCCCTCAACTCTTAACAGTGGAGTTTCTTCATACAAGAGAGCATGATGCATGAAGAAGTCTATAGCTGGCTTAGTTTTAGAGAATAAGAGATTGTAGAGTCAGTGTCTCTGGATAGGACTCCTATACTAAACCTCAACCCCCCCTGCTCTCCCCCTCCATGGCCCAGGGACCATTGTAGCAGAGGGGGTGGAAAGATTGCAAGAGCCAAGGTTGGTGCATGCACAGAAGGAAACAGAGGCTTTTAGGCCTCTGGGAAACTGCTCATGAAATTGTAACAATGATGACAGCACACACAAGACCCATGCTGACTCAATCAGATAAAAACACAGCATAGAACAGGGGAAATGGGCAGGTCCCAATGCTCTCCAAGGAACTATTGGAAAATGATTACTGTGGGGTGGGGGAAAGTACATCTTTTTTCAGGACATGACTTTACATAAGCTGACTAGACTACTGTGGATAAACTTGCACTGAAGGACTTCTGGATACAAATGCTTGTTGAGCAGACAGAACTTCACATATAATGACAGAATACTTGAAAACCTGTGGGGGTGCTATGGGGGGGCTATGGGAAGTTGGGAAGTAAGAGAAGGTCAGAGATGTGTTATAAGAAATGCACTATGGGGGTGGAGAGATGGCTCAGTGGTTAAGAGCACCAACTGCTCTTGCAGAGGACCCGGGTTCGATTCCTAGCACCCACATGGCAGCTACGAACCATCTTTAACTCCAGTTCCAAGGGAATCCGATGCCCTCTTCCGACTTCTGTGGCATTGCACGACACGGGTGCACCAACCTACATGCAGACAGTACACTCATACACATAAAAAATAATGAATAAAAGTAAAAATAAAATAAAAAAAGAAATGCACTAAAACTCAGTAAAATATTGTGGGAAAAATAATGGGAAGATACCAAAATGCATCATTAGGTTAGCTCTCCCTGGACATTTAGTGTAGATGTTTATGGCTCTAAACTTCCTTCTTAAGTAACTTGTTTCCATTTGATTCTAGGAATTTAAATTTTTTCCTCTTAAATTCTTTGATAACTCACTGGTTGTTCAAATGTACACAATTCGGTATTTATGTGCTTGTATATTTTCTTAATGTTACAGTTGATTTCTAATTTTATTCAGTTATTATCTAATAAAAGATAAGAAGTTATTTCAGTACACTTGTGTTTGTTAAGACTTGCTTTATGATTTATTTTGGGGAAAGTTCCATGTGCTACACAGAATATGCATTCTACAGCTCTTGGGTGGATGATATTCTGGGAATGTCTCTTAAGTCCATAAGCCAATTCTGAAGCTAGTGGAGTGAAGAAATAATAAGGTTCTAATCTGAAATGAATATCATGGAAACTGAAAGAACAATGCAAAGGATCAAGGAGACAAAGAATTGGCTCTATGAAAGGATAAACAAGATTGACAACCCTTTTGTCAAACTACCAGAGAAGCAGAGAAAACTCAAATCACTGCAATTAGAGATAGAAAGGGCATATTAAACAGAAGCCACTGAGATCCAGAGGCTCATTAGGGAATAGTGTCAAAGCACATAGTTCAACACATTGGAAATCCTAGAGGAAATGGCTATTATGACTCACCAAAATTGTTCCAAGAAAATATAAACAGCTATCTATACAGGTCAATAACAAGTAATGAAGATGAAGAGGACTCATGAGTAACGTGGAGTCTTTCTTTTTTTTTCTTTTTCTTTTTTTTCCTTTAAAAATTTTTTTTTTATTTATTTTATTTTATTATTTTTTTTCAACAAAGACAAACTGACGACTGGATGGTTTCAATGCTGAATTATAAAGGTGTTTGGTTTTTTAAAAAATATTTTTACTGAAGTTTTGTGCATTTCATACAACATTTCTGAATCCAATTTAGACTCATTCCCCCTTTCCTGCCCCCCCACCCTAGCTCATGTATTCTGCCATACATGTCTTGCATCTTTTTCTCAGTCTTTTTAAAGTTTTTCTACTCAGAGGTTTACTGTTTTGGGCAAAAGTTTACTGTTAGAGTCAGTTCTTTGACCCAGTCCTCCTATTTCTATTGCTTCAAAATATGCATTATATACACATCACACATATATCAAAATTATGACATCTAAAATTAAATTATAAGTTAATTC
Source organism: Rhizomys pruinosus (assembly GCA_009823505.1). NCBI lineage: Eukaryota > Metazoa > Chordata > Mammalia > Rodentia > Spalacidae > Rhizomys > Rhizomys pruinosus. The sequence goes on from VZQC01001442.1 coordinate 2,796,482, forward strand.
CAAAACATGTATAGGAATTCACATTTTTCCCTTTAATTTTATATTACTTTAAAATATGCATACATACTCTCCACCCATATACCCAAACTACAAAATCTGAAAATATGTGGTAGGTTGATTCTAGAGCCTGATAAGGGATTCACCTTATAACAGCCCAGTTGCTTTCAGATAAAAAGAAATATAACATTAATGTTGCTCAGTTTGCCTTACAACTAGGGATTTGGTGCTAGCATAAACAAATGAGGGATATCATTCATCATTTGTTTCTCTGGGACTGTGTTACTTCACTTTGAATAATGGCTCCTAGTTCCATTCATTTACCTGCAAAGATCATGATGTCATCTTTCTTTGCTGCTGCATAGATCTCCATTGTATAGATGTATCACATTTTCTTTATCCACTCATTGGTTGAGGGACACTTGGGTTGCTTCCAGCTCTTCCCTATTTTGAAGAGAGCTGCAATAAACATAGATGTTGCATATATCACTGCAGTAGGATGAGTCCTCTGTGTATACACCCAGGAGTGGTATGACTGGGTCAGGTGGTCGGTTTAATTTGAGTTGTTTAAGTATTCTCCATACTGCTTTCCAATGGGGGTGTACGAGTTTGCATTCCCACCAGCAGTGAATGAATGTTCCCCTTTCCCAACAAATTTTCTAGCACTTGGTGTCATTTGTTTTTCTAATCTTAGCCAGTCGAGATGAGATATTTTTAAAAAAATTGTTATTATTATTATTATTTACATTTATTTATTCATGACTCTTCCTTTTCAAAGACATGTATGGCAGAATGCATGAGCTCTGGCAAGGTGGGGACAAGGAAAGAAGTAGGGGCCCAAATTTGATTAAGAAATGTAATGAGGGGCTGGAGAGATGGCTTAGTGGTTAAGAGCACTGACTTGTTGGGTTGGATTCCCAGCACCCACATGGTGGCTAAGAACCATCTTTAACTCCAGTTCCAGGGGAATCAGATGTCCTCTTCTGACCTCCGAGGCATTGCACAACCCGGATGCACCTCCCTACATGCAGACAGTGCATTCATACACAAGAAGTAAAAAAACCAACCAACCAAACAAAAAAAAAACTTTGTAAAAAAAAAGAAATGTAATTAAATGCACAAAACTTCAATACAAAGTTTGTTGTATCTACTTTTAAATCTGTACTTTAAAAAACATGTATCTGATATCTTATTATTAATTTGCCACATATAATCCATTATCCTATGCACCTCATCTTAGGCAATAAAAATCAAAAGCTCAAAGTTAAGCCCAATGTGATTTTAGGCCTCATAATCATGTGGGGAGGAACACCACATATTTGTCATAAAGTGAGTCAAAGGAAAGACTAATGTATTAAGTTTGGAGAATTAAGAAAATCATTCATTAAAAGCAGAATCTTGAGTCAGTCTTGAAAGATTTTACCAAGTGAGTACAGGAACAATACCAAATATATGCACTGATGTGTCGGGAAAAATGAGGTTACAGTTTGCAACTAGCACACTTGGAAAAGGCATTTTTCAAGATCTTCTGGCATATTTGCTTCTTCCTGTGGTAATCTATAAGCAGCAAGGGATATATGCCCCATTTTATTAGAAACATTTTGAATCATAATCTCAACTTCTCAGCAGACAAGTCCTGCTATATTATTTTGCTTTTTTTGTTGTTGCTACTTGTTTATGAGGTCATGGATGGAAATATTTTCTTTTATATTTATTTATTTTTTAAATACTTTCATTGATGAATTGTGTATTTCATTCATTATCTTTCAGCCCACTTTGGACACATTCCCCTCTCCCTACCCCCATCCCACCCCTTTTCATGTCTTCTGCCATACATGTCTTATATCTTTCTCTCAGTCTTTCCAAAGTTTTTCCCTGTACAGACTTGTTGTTTTGGGCAGAGTTTAACTGTATCATTCAGTTCTTTCACCCAGTCTTTATGTTGTTGTTTTTCATTCCCGTTTGTATTGCTCTAACAGATACTTATATAATCATCACATATGCATCAAAATTATGACCTCTGGGAATAAAGTGTATGTTAATTCCAAAATATGTTTAGGAATTCACATTTTTCCATCTCCTTAATTATAGCGATGTTGAACACTTTCTAAGATGTTTCTCAGGCATCCTTTACTTCTTCATTTGTGAAGTCTCTGTTCAGCTCTTTACTCCATCTTTTGAATGGGTCATCTTTCATCTTCTTCCTTTGTTTTTTGAGTAGTTTATACATTCTGGATGTTAATGCTCTATCAGCTGTATCACTGGTGAAGGTTTCCTCCCACTCTGTGGGTTTTCTCTTAATTTCCTTGATTGTTTCTTTCACTGTACAGATGCTCTTGAGTTTAATAAGGTCCCATTCAATTGTTGACCTTATTTTTTGTGCAGCTGCTGTCTGATATAGAAAGTCTTTTCCTAAGTTGTGTCTTGTAGGTTACTGCCAATGTTTTCTTCTATCATTTTCAGTTTCACTTTTCAAATTGAGGTCTTTGATTCATCTGGAGTTGATTTTTGTACAGGGTGAGAGGTAGGGGTTTAATCAAGTGATGATCCAGTTTTGCCAACACCATTCGCTGAAGATGCTCTTTCCTCCATTGAGTCTTCTTGGCCCCTTTTTGAAATATGAGGTGGCTTAAATTGGATGTGCTCAGGTTTGGATCTTCAGTTTTGTTCCATTGATCTAATGGTCTGTTTTTGTGCCAATACCAGGATGTCTTTATGGGTATAGCCCTTTAATATAGTTTGAAGTGTGGTGTAGTAATACCCCCTGTATTGTTATTTTTGCCTATGGTTGCTTTGGCTATCCAGTGTTGTTAAATCTCTCTTTTGTACTGAGCAGGAACCAAGAAGCCCTGCTTGGGGGGAGGGGGGCGCAGCACCTGCCTGCAATTGCTGTGAGGAGCCTGTCTCTCCTTGCAGAGACCAGCAGGCTGCTTTCCGCAGCCTAGCCCAAGTGATATTTTCAGCTTGGGCTCTTAGCCTGGACCCACGAGACACGTGTTCCACTCTTGGCCATGACTTCCCACCTGCACAAAGCTGGGACAGGAATTTCACTCACAACACCAGCTACCCACGTTGGTGATCCACAAAGAAATCTCTTTCCAACCACGCTAGCCACCCAAACGGAATGCAGGCTTACCTTAGCCTGTACACATGCAATAATTAATAAAAATATCAGCTGGGAACTCTGTAATGATGTTAATATGGAATTTGATTTATTCCTTGCTACAGTCTGCTTTTCTAAGATAAATGACGTCACCTCCCAGAGCAAATCATAGATTCCCTAATTCCGTGCCATTGCACACCTTGCTCCACCCAGCATCATGTAGCTAGGCCTTGCTGCCTGTTGGCTCCTTGGGGCAGAGCCAGACTCTTGGCCATGTGGCCCCCTGAGGCATGCCAGCTAGTTTGCAATTCAAGCTGGGTTTTCCTACATCTCCCATTGTTTTTTTATTTGAGAGGCAGATGAGCCTATGGGGGAGGCTGGCACCTGTAAGCTTTTTCTTAAATAAATGATTGCTTAAACCCATCTTGAGTGCTGGGTGGAGGCAGGGCGCATCTAAGATTTTTTTCTTTTACACTAAAACCAATTTATGCTCAGAAAACCAAACATGGGGTAGTAATAACAAGTAACGAATACAAGCTACCTTCATGTAAAACCAATTTGCAAGCAGCTATGTCCAAACTTATACAGCCCAAGGTCCTCATTGTCCAGTTGGAGGGGCTTGTTGTACAGGCATGTTGATCAAGTAAGAGTCCAGTCTCTATTACTGTAGTTTCACAATTCACCCCAATCCCCACAGCCCTTACATTCTACCATGCCCCCTCTTCTGCAGATTGTTCCTTAGGCTTTGGGAACGGGGCACATGTGGGTGAGAAACAAAACAGTCTTTCTCTGGAGATATCATTTTGGACTCTGAACAGCTCATTTCTTTCCTCTCAGGGGCTGGCAGTTTTTCCAGGAATATCTTTTTTTCCTACTAATGAAGCACAAACAATTAGAAATATAGGCATTTAGACAGTACTAACTTATGGTAGGTTACATTATGGACATAGACACAGATGTTTGGATGGTATGCTAATCCAAGAACTGTGGCTTTGTGTAAAAGATGACAAGTTCTTACTGTGGCTTATAACATATCCTAACCACTAGAGGACGTAAGCTTGTGGCATCAGCTGTGAATTTATTCCTCCAAGGAGAGAGCTAATAGCCAATTAGATTTGGGATATATATATATATATATATATATATGCTAGCATGTTGCCATTATTTCCAAGCGGGGAGATGTAGCTGATGCTGATGGAGGAGTCTTGCATTGATTTAATGGCCTTTGGTAATGCTCTCTGGCATTTCAGAGGCCAACTGTATATTAGCAAGTGATGTCTCAAAACATTTTTCTATGTTTACACCAGGTCTTTGACAACAGGGTCACACCGCCTCTCTTCTTGCAGGTATCCCACTTTCAGGCAAAAGCCTTTATCTTTTGGGGGTTTAGATCCCCTAGCCAACATGCCCTAGGCAGAATAATTCATTGCTGATATCAGAGCTCTCCTGTATTAATATTTTTTTGTTTAATAAATCCAGCATTCCTTCGTGCTTAAAGTCCTAGAGGGAATTGGATTGGAGGGATCATTCCTCCATGTTAATCAAGCCATATATAAGGAAACCCACAGCAAATATCATCCTAAATGGAGGAAATGACAGAAAAATTCCCTTTAAAGGTAGGAACTTGGCAAGGCTGATCCTTGTCACCACCTCCTTTCCATATATAGTGCTTGAAACACTTGTAGGGCAATAAGGCAAGAAAAGAAATTAAAGGAGTACTAATTGGAAAAGAGGAAGTCAAGCTATCCCTATTTGCTGATGATATGTTGTTTACTTAAGGAATGCTAAAAACTCCACAGAAAACTCTTAGAAATGATTAAGAGCTTCAGTAAAGTGGCAGGATTACAAAATTAACCTAGAAAAAATCAGTAGCATTTCTGCTTTACACCAACAACAAGCAACTGAGGAAGGAATTCAAGGAGACCTTCCCACTCACAATAGCCTCAAAAACAATAAAATACCTAGGAACAAACCTAACCAAAGACACCAAAGATCTCTACAACAAAAATTTTAAACCCTTAAAGAAAGAAATTGAAGAAGACATCAGAAGATGGAAAAACCTCCCATCCTCCCATACTCATGGATTGGGAAAATTAATATAGTAAAAATGTCCATTCTACCCAAACTCTTGTATAGATTTAATACAATTCCAATCAAAATCCCCAAGAGTTTCTTCACAGGCTTGGAAAAAAAAGTCCTTAAATTCATTTGGAAAAACAAAAGACCCCAAATAGCCAAAACAACCCTGAGTGAAAGGAGCAATACAGGGGGGATCTCTATACCAGACTTCAAACTATACTACAGGGCTATAGTCATAAAAACAGTTTGGTACTGGCACAAAAACAGACCTGTTGACCAATGGAACAAAACTGAAGATTCAAACTTGAGCACATACAATTTCAGCCATCTCATATTTGACAAGGGGGCCAAGAAGACACAATGGAGAAAAGACAGCATCTTCAGCAAGTGGTGTTGGCAAAACTGGATCACCACTTATAGAAGAATGAAATTAAACCCCTACCTCTAGCCCTGTACAAAAGTCAACTCCAGATTGATTAAAGACCTCTACGTGAAACCCCAAACTCTGAAGGTGATAGAAGAAAAAGTTGGCAACAGACTACAAGACATAGGTGTAGGAAAAGACTTCCTAAATCAGACAGTAGCTGTGCAAGAATTAAGGTCGACAATTGACGAATGGGACCTCATTAAACTCAAAAGCTTCTGTACATCAAAAGAAACAATCAAGGAAGTGAAGAGAAATCCCACAGAGTGGGAAGAAACCTTCACCAGAGATACATCTGACAAAGCATTGATTTCCAGGATATATAAACTACTCAAAAAACAAAGAAGAAAGAAAACAAATGCCCCACTCAATAGATGGAGCAAAGAGCTGAACAGAGACTTCAAAAGTGAGGAGTTAGAGATGGCTGAGAAACATCTTCAGAAGTGTTCAACATCATTAATAATTAAGGAAATGCAAATCAAAACCACTTTAACATATCATCTTATTCCAATAAGACTGGCTAGGATCAAGAAAACAAATGATACCAAGTGCTGGAGAGGTTTTGGGGAAAGAGGAACACTCATCCACTGCTGGTGGGAATGTGAACTTATACAGCCACTAGGGAAAGCAGTGTGGAGAACCCTTGGAAGACTTGGTTTTACACTTTTTTTTTTGGTATTTTTGAGACAGGGTCTCCCTTTTAGTACCAGGTGTCCTGGAGCTCACTCTGTAGACCAGGCCGGCCTTGAACCAACAGAGATCCACCTATCTCTGCCTCCCGAGTGCTGGGATTAAAGGCGTGCACCACCATGCCTGGCTTGGAATGAACTTGCCACCTGACCCAGCCATACCACTCCTGATGTAGCCACAAGACTCATCTTACCACAGAGATACATGCACAGCCATGCAAGGAGCTGGAACCAACCCAAGTGCCCCTCAACTGACGAGTGGATAGAGAAATTGTGGTACACCTACACAATGGAGTTCTAGGCAGTGGTAAAGAAAGATGACATCATGAGCTTTGCAGGTAAATGGCTGGAACTAGAAGATATCATGCTGAGTGAAGTAACACAGTCCCAGAAAAACAAAGGATGAATGGTATCACTCATCTGTGGATGCTAGCACCAATTGTATGGCAAACTGAGCAATGTCAATGTGACCTGAAAACAACTGTGCTCTTATATTGTGAATCCCTTAAAATATAATAAAAGAAGAAAAAAATTTCATTTAATTACATAGCCTATAAAGACTTTACTGTTACTTTTGGCTTTAAATAGAGAATTATCTTTTTCACAGTTCTTATATCTATCAGTCAACAAAAGAAAACAGTTACATCTGTTTTGTAAGAAATTACTACTATAACAGATGGCTCCAATGTACAGTTAGGGAATGACTTTATTAACATCATGTTTTTCCTTTTCCCTTTTTTGTGAAAATAGGGGGTAGGAGGGCTTCTCATGTCAGAATTTAACAGCACCTGAAAACAAGATTCATGGAAATTCACCATAACCATTTGCTTTACTGAAGATAGGGAGATGCTTGTCACTCATGACTCAAGTGGTCTGAGGTCTTTCTTCTTCTTGAGACTCAGAAGAATCAGCTTTTCTGTTGTCTCTAGGTCCATCCCATGCAGTCCAAGGGCATACATTCTTTGCAGGCACTCATATTGGCTGTGGCTCTGTCTGTGGGAACACACAGGCAAAGCCTCCCCCTCATCATTAATAATGGATCTGGACCTTTCCACTGTCTGGACATAGGGTCACGCCATTGCACCAAAGGCACCTCACTATGTGCTGTTAGAGGCTTCCAGTGTTTGTGGACTGGAGTTACTAACTCAGGCTTCAAAACGGATAGAAAATTCATGGTAAATAGCCCTACACACAGCATCATGGGGAGAAGCTGTGTACAGTTCTCCTTGCTGATTCTGCAATTGGTTTTTTAAAGTTTTATGCATTCTTTCAACAATGCCTTGGCCCTGGGGATTGTAAGGAATACCAGTTATATGAGAAATATTCCAAAAGGCACAGAAACTTTTGAACTGGGCACTACTGTATGCTGGGCCATTTTTTTTTTTACGTGTATGAATGTACTGTCTGCATGCAGGTCTGTGCACCTGTGTCGTGCAATGCTGTGGAGGTCAGAAGGGGGCGTCGGATTCCCCTGGAACTGGAGCTTTCCTAGAATTGGAGCCACAGAGGCTCTCAGCAACCATGTGGGTGCTGGGGATCGAACCTGGCTCCTCTGCAAGATGGGTTGGCCCTCTTAACCACTAGGCCATCTCTCCAGCCCAAATGGGAAGCTTGGAGAAGAGTTGAATAACAATAGGACTGCCCTTCTGCTGCCAGCCTGTCACTTCATCATTGAGGGTTGTCAGTGGTCCTGGCAAGCCTGAATGAGATCAGATATGCTGGACAAAATGTGGAGCATGCTTCAAGTGCTTCCTTTGTAAGAAATATGAAAGTATTAAGAGGTTTAGCAAGATCCAGATGACACATGGCATAGGACAGTGATGGTAACAGAAGCACAGCATTCAGTGAAAAGATTGATAGGTTCAGAGGAAAACAAACAGCAGGCCGGTAAATGACAAAGAGCTCTTTGAGCTGTACTGAGCCCTTATGCAGTGGCCAGAAATGTCTGATTTTAGAGGACAAGTCTGGCTGAACAGACACCAAGGATGCCCCTATGTTAGAGGCTTCTGTAAAAACAAGGCGGGCCCCAGGAATGGCTTGAGACACCAGAACCCAAGGTGCTGTCAGCAGCAGCTCCTCAAGGCTAGCTAAGAGTTTGTTAGCAGGCAGGTGGTTATCGATCATACCAGGGAAACCTTCAAGGGAATAGCAAAAGAGCCATTATGTTGCATAGCCCAATCCAAATGATCCTTTTTAAGAGGAAGAATTAGCCATTCAGGTTCCATACCAAAGAGATGGAGGGCTCTCTGGCGAAGCTATCTAATGGCTGTAACTGCCTCCAAGTTGTGGGGGGGAGGTTATCTTGTGAATTTTATGATATGCAAGGTGCAACCATTCTAGAGGCCCATGAGACTGCCAAATGACCCCTACCGGGCAATTTCCAGGGTTGAGAACTATTCCAACTAAGGGAAGGGAGGGGTCAAACCTGACCACAAAAGCCTGTTGCAGAGTGGAATTTATCTTTTTAATAACAAAGCGAGCGTCTCTGGTTACCTGACGCCAGGTGGAAGGCTCCCCAGGACCCCTTAGGCAGTCATACAAAGGACACATTTCCTTTAAAGACATATGCAGTCATGGGTGTACCCAATTAATGGTTCCCAAAGCCTTTTGAAGCTGATTTAAAGATACCTTTTCTGGAAGCTTGTTAATGGTGTCTGAGGCCTTATTAGTCTGGTCTCCAGGACTGAACCTAGGAATTCATATGGGGGGGGCAAGCTGGACCTTTTCTTGGGACACACTTAAATGAACTGCCTCAAGGGCTGATAACACCTGTGGGAACAAAGCATCCAGGGCTGCTTTATCATAGTGAGCCAGTAAAATGTCATCCACATAATGGATGACGTCCAACCCTGGACTTTTTTTTTCCTCCACGCCTGGCATTTATTTATTCCTGTATGTGTATGAAAGTACTGTCTGCATGCAAGTTTGTGCACCCATGTCGTGCAATGCCACGGAGGTCAGAAGAGGTGTCAGATTCCCCTGGTACTGGAGTTCTCCTGGAATTGGAGTTTCAGACGGCTCTCTGCAACCCTGGACTTTTAAACCTTAAAAACTCCCTCAACACGTGACCAACGAACATTTGACATATTGTCAGACTGTTTTTCATACCTCGAGGCAGTACCTTCCATTGATATCTTCCTGTGGGGGAGGAATGGTTTCTACGAGGAACAGTAAAAGAAAAATGACGCCTATCCTTGGGGTGCAAGGGAATAGAAAAGAAACAGTCTTTAATATCAAGAATAGCAATGTGTTTGCCCACCAGTATAGCTGACAACCAAGGAAGCCCAGGCTGGGTTGTGCCCATTCTTTTCATCAACCCAGGCTGGGTTGTGCCCATTTTTTTTGAATGACAAAAACAGGAGTATTCCAAGGGCTTGTAGGTGGCTTGATATGTCCTGCCTCTAGTTGCTCAGCAACCAAGGATTCCAAAGCATAAAGTTTTGGTGCCAGAAGTGGCCACTGTTCTGCCCAGACGGGGGTCGAAGAAACCCACTCTAGTTTGATAGGAAATGGCAGAACAGTGGCCCCTAGCATTGGGGGTTCAGCCAGCTTTGGTCTTGGACTATGGAGTCCATTGCTGGGTCACAGGAGGCTCCATCCTCTGTGGTCAAGACTGCCCCTGAGGCTTTAAGGAAGTCCCTACCCAATAAGTTATGAAATAGCCCAGGCATAATTAGTGGTTTAAGGGTTCCCTGTCCCCCATTTAAATGTCTCCAGACCATGGGCTGGACAGTTGTTTTGGATATTACATTTCCACTCACACCCGGAACCAAAGGTCCTTCAATCAATTCCTATTCTTTTGGGACTTCCTCCTCCTTAAGGGTTGTTAGATCTGCCCCACTATCTAATAAGCATTCAAAAAGCTTGTCCCCAATGTAAATTTGCTTGCAAAGCTTAAGTCTTTTCTCAAGGGGGATGGTCCAAAAGATTCCAGGCTCCCCTATTTCCATTTGATTAGAGGAGGGGGGCCTAGACCACCAGATTCCAGACTCCCTTTGTCAGGCTGGGAGCTGCCCCAACTGGAGTTTAAATTTCTGTTGTTTCTAACACCCTTAACAGAACATTCCTCAGCCCAATGGAGTCCCTTCCTGCCCTTTGGGCAAGGCATGGTGGGCCACCTAGCATTTCTCGGTGGGCCTGGGGCCTCACGCACATAAGGGCAAGCCAAACTCACATGGCCCCTTTGCCCACATTCCCAGCACTTGGGGTCATTCCTGCAGGACTGCAAGGCTGAGGCGAAGGCCTGTGCCAATGCCACCATCTCAGAAGCCTTCGTGCCAATATCCTGAATGGCAATAATCCAGTCCTCAAGTGGTTTAGAATGAACTGGACAAATAGCTGCTTTGTAAACAGCATTGGCACCTTCATATACTAGGTCCTTAGCCAAAGTATCACAGGTTTCCATGTGACAAACCTTTCTCTCTACTGCCTCCATGACCAGAGCAAGGAATTGAGCAAAGTCTTCCTTAGGCTGCTGGTGAAGCTGAGATAAGGAAGCCATCCCCTCAGCTGGAGGGAGTTGTCTCCAGGCTTTCATAGTGCACAGTTGTGAACCTGATCAAAAGTTTGTGGTGGGCTCCTGGCTTGCTCTATGGGCTACTCCAGAATCCTCCCTCTCCCTGGAGTTGATGTCTAGTAATTTGCACTCCCATGGCAATGTTTTGCTCAACCTGTTGCTCTTACTGGTCATAAAAAAAGGCCTTCTAAATTAAAAATTGACTGGGTGCTAATACAGCCCTAGCCATCTGCTTCCAATCATGAGGGGTGTTAAGGCCCACAAACATGGTATCCCAAAGATTCTCCACATAAGGGGATGGGAGGCTGTCTCTAGAAATGGCCTCCTGGAGGTCTTTGAAAATAGTAGCCTCATGAGGGTACCAAGCAAGTGGATGCTGCAAAGCAGGTAGCATATTAACTGGAAAAGCCTTTGAAAATTGGGTAGAGAGGAGAGGGAAATTTCTCTGCTCAAAATCTCTCTGAACACCCATTGCCTGGGAAGGCTGAGAGACAGGCAGATGTTTCCAGCCTGCAAAAGCCAAAGGAGCATTTGAAGGAGTGCCTCTGCTGAGTGAGGGGAGGTTTGCAAGAAGTTGTAGGCTCCGGGGAGGTCTCAAGGTCTATTAGAGGTGGCTCTGGCTTGGAAGCAGAGTCTACCTGCTAAGGGCTTTCTCCGCTTTTATTCTTAGTCTGAGCCTGTAATACTTCAGGGATATGAGTCCATCTCCCAGCCAGAGCTTGGAAGAGGACCTTTAGGCCAAAGAAGATAGAAAGCCATGGGGCACAGTCAAGGACCATGTGCCATAAATCCCAAAATGAATCCTCCTGAGGCACAGGTTCCTTAAAGAAGAAGTTTCCCATTTTGTAGAGATTGTGACTCACACAAGTGGCTTCCATGCCCTGCATTGGTAGTGCCAAATGTTGGTAAATCTCTATTTTGTGCTGAGCCGGAACCAAGTGGCCCTGCTTAGGGGGGAGGGGGGCACAGCACCTGCCTGAAGTTGCTGTGAGGAGCCTGTCTCCCTTGCAGAGACCAGCAGGCTGCTTCCTGCAGCCTATCCCAAGTGATATTTTCAGCTTGGGCTCTTAGCCTGGACCCATGAGACATGTGTTCCACTTTTGGCCATGACTTCCCACCTGCCCAAAGCCAGGACAGGAATTTCACTTACAACACCAGCTACACAGGTTGGTGATCCACAAAGGAATCTCTTTCCAACCATGCTGGCCACCCTAGCGAAATGCAAGCTTACCTTAGCCTGTACTCATGCAATAATTAATGAAAATATCGGCTGGGAACTCTGTAATGATGTTAATATGGAATTTAAGTTTTCTGGTGGAATTTCTGGCATCTCTTAGGTAAACTATCATGTCCTCTGCAAAAAGGGATAGTTTGACCTCCTCTTTTCCAATTAGTACTCCTTTAATTTCTTTTTCTTGTCTTATAGCTCTTGTGAGCATTTCAAACACTATATTGAGAATGAGTGGGGTTAGGGAGTAGACTTGCTGGCTTCCTGACTTTATGGGAAATTGTCCCGAATCCTGCGGGACTCAGTTACTAGTGGGTTTCGAGGGGAGACCCCAAACCTGAAATATAATGGGCAAGAGAAAAGAGCGAGACCTTGCAAAGGTTGTCAAAGTCTCCTTTAATGGAATAAGCGGTTTCTTTTATACTTTGTAGAAAGGCAGGAAGTGAGGAGGGGGAGGGCAGGACATGCAAAACGTGTTTAAGATAAGCTTGGAATGTCCTGTGGGCTGGAACATCCTGAGGCTTATCTTCAGCAAACATTAGCATAGTCCCGGACCCATGCTGGGCGAGCAGGGCGTGTTCGGGCCTGTCCAGGTGGGACTGTGGCTCGGTCTCCAACATGTCCCCCTATTTTATTTACTTTACCTTTTTTTAATTTAATTTTTATTGATGGTTTGTGCATTTCGTACATCATTTTCCAATTCAGATCAGGCATATTTCCCTTTCCCTTCCCCCCCACCCCCACCCCATCCCAGATCATGTATTCTGCCATAACTGTCCTGCATCTTTCAGGTTTTTTTTTTTCCTTTTTTAGCTATAAGTGATAATCCATGAGTATAAGCATCATTCGTGCAAAACCAATCTACAGACTGTTGTGCCCAAACCCCCACAGTCCCACCACTCAGTGGGGGGTGACAGGTTGTTTGTTCAATCAAGTTGATCAAATGAGTGTCCAGACTACATCGCTGTAGTTTCACCATTCACCCCAATCACAGCCTTTACATTCTACCACGCCCCCTCTTCCGCAGATTGTTCCCTAGGCTTAGAAAAGGGGCACAGGTGGATGAGAAGTAAAACTGTCCTCTCTCTCTGGAGCTGTTGACTTGGATTCTGGTCAATTCTGGCTGTTTCCTTTCATGGGCTGACAGTTTGTTCAGGAGTAACCTTTCGATCCTATTAATGAAGCACAAGCAATTAGATATATAGGTATTTAAGCAGCACTAATAGTTATGGTAGGTTACTTTGGCATAGACACATATGTTTGGATGATATGTTAATCCATGAATTACATTTTTACCCCCTGATAAATATGACAGGGTCTTACTGTGGCTTATAACATCTCCTAACTTTACAAAAGGAGGGTCTGTCTTAGGCTATGCGATGTGACTCCATGATCTGGTTTATACTGGTAGAGCCCCGTGACTTAGGCTACTCGAGTTGCGATCTGCAACCCCTGTATTTTGGGAGGAGGTAGAGGCCAAACAAAAGGGCGTGCCTCACAGAGTGTCTGGGTAGGCTATTGGGGAGCCACTCTTGCAGTCTAGCTGCATCCCGAGGGCCTAGGGTAAGAAGCATTCCAGACCTATCTCCTGGTTGCGGCTCAAGCTGATCCCATCGTAGGGTTACTCTACAGCAAATGAGTGTCTGTCCCGATTCATGGCATCGCAATACTCCTGTCATCAACGTCTCTAATTGTATTTTTTAATATTTTTAAAATTTAGAGCGGCACTGGGAGCTGGATCATCAGCACTGGGATCTAGGCTGGTGCTGTGGATTTCTGAGATAAGCAAGCTGTATTCATAAATTCCTGAGGTTAGTAAGCTGGCTCCTAAACTCCTGAGATAAGTAGGTTGCTCTGGTAAACTCAGGAGATAAGCAAGTTAGTAATTTTCTGCGAGCATGTATATCTGACAGCTTTGGCCCCCAGCATCTCCTCCCTTCTTTTATACAAAAAGAGGGGGAGCCCCACTTGTAAAGGTGGGTTTTCAAATATCTATGTTCATATTTTGAACAACCCAAGGTTCCCATAGTCCAGTCCATATTGTTGTAATCTCACAATTCACCCCAGTCTCTCCGCAGCCCTTACATTCTACCACACCTCCTCTTCCGCAAGTTGTTCCCTAGGCTTTGGGAGAGGGGTACAGGTGTGTGAGAAGCAAAGCAGCGTTTTCTCTGGAGATGTTATTTTTTACTCCAGTCAGGTTGTTTCCCTTCATGGGTTGACAGCTTATCCAGGGTACCTTTTTAATCCTACTAACAAAGGACAAGCAATTAAATGTACAGGCATTTAAACATTATTATGGCAAGCTAAGCTGTGAGCACAGACACAGATGTTTGGATGGTATGTTAATCCACAAGCTGTGATTTTTCTATAAAAGATGACAAGTTTTTATTGTGGCTCATATAATCTCCTAACCACTAGAGGACATAAGCTTATGGCATCAGCCATGAATTAGTCCTCCAAGGAGAGAGTCAATAGCCAATTAGTTTTGGGATATGTATAGACACATGGCTGCCACTGTTGCACAGTATCTCCAGGCAGTTGAGGTGTAGCTGATACTGACAGAGGAGACTTGCTTGACTCAAGGAGACCAATATTTTGCTTTTTCGCATTAGTGGCCTTTGGTAACATTTTCTGGCATTCCAGAGGCCAACTGTACATTAGCAAGTGATGTCTCAAAATATTTTTTCATGCTTACACCCAGTCTTCGACAACAGGGACTTACCGCCTTACTCCTTACAGATATCCTATTTTTTACAGGCAAAAGGCCTTTATAATTTTGGGGGGCTTGGATCCCCCAGCCAACATCTCCTTGGCAGAACAATCCACCGCTGACATCAGGGCTTTCCTGTATTAACATATTGTGTTCAATTGTACCACCCATAAATTACATTTATATTTGGCTCTAGATAGAGAATTATTTTTGTTCAGTTTCTATGTCCATCAATCAATCAAAGAAGGCAGTCACACCTGTTCTATAAGCATTTACCATTACAACAGTTGGTTCCAATTTACAGTTGGGGAATGACTTCATTACCATCATATTTTTCTTTTTTATATAAAGGTGAGAGGTAGAAAGGTTTCTCGGCGTCTGGAAGGTAAACTTCATTAGACCACATTATAAACAGTTATCCCAAATAGAATTTAGAGAAATATTCAGTGTCTGTGACTCAGGCAATCTGAGGTTTCTTTTTCTTTAATGTTCAGATGGGTCAGCCTCTCTGCTGGCATTTCTCAGTCCATCTTGCAGTCAAAGATTGTGTATTTTCAGACATTTAGGTTGGTGTTTTTACCTGTGGGAACATAAAAATCTCCTCCCATTGTTAGCTTTAAAATTTTTAAATTAAAAATTTATCAAAAAGTTTGGACTATAGAGGGAACATTATACCACCTCCCTCTTTTTTGATCAATAGATGCCTAAGTTGTATTACAAATATCCATAAACAGGAACCAAGGTGTAAGTCTTCATCAAACTTACCCAAACTGTTTATCCTTGACTTTATGTTTATTTGGGAAGTGAACTCAGACTTAATTTCTTTAAATTATCCTACAAGTAAAGGAAAAATGTTACAAGGTGATACTGTATAACACAGAAAAATACAGAGACCATTTGTGTGCCTTAACCCCAAAGCCATTGTTGGAAATTCAATACAGATTACAAATAAAACAATTAACATCTTATATTTCCAATTAGTTTAAATGTATTACCATTTTAAACTGTAAACCTTACAAGGTGGATTATAATAGCTGTCTTTTTTTAAGTTCTTGGCCTTTTCTAGGCCTGGCATGAAAACCTACTTTAAAGATTTTTTAATATCTAGCTCTTAATAAAATTTTTTTACAGTTCTTATGTCCATCAGTTAATTAAAGATTGGCTAGATATGTCCCATGAGAAGTTGTTACCATCATTACCATCTTGATTAATTTTTTTATACACCTTTTTATTTTTTATTTTCAAATATCCAAAAAACTTATTAACACTTTAATACACTGAAAACCTGGTTGCATCTTTGTTTTAGATGTTGAAAGAGTGTAACCAGTGTAGATTCATTATTTCAAATTTCTTTGATAGATAATCCATAACCTTTGTTGAAATTGAAATATGTTTTGGCTGTTTAATATAAATTTGCATCTTAAGATGGAAGGGCCAGTTCCAACTTAGAGGCAATGTTCTTATATTATCATGTCTGTTAACATAATATACTTAGAACATAAAAGTACACTCATCCATACACACATGTGCGCGCACATACATACATACACACATACATACATAAGAAAGATTTGTTAGGTTGACCTGTAAGAGAAGAAAGCCATATCGTTTGATGTCCAATGAAAAACATGAAATTTTTATAATTTGTTATAGGGTTATTTTTACATAATTAGAATAAATGTCCTAGTAACTCATAAAACAGCTGAGATCCATATGCCACCTCTTAGGCCCATTTGCAACCACTTGCCTTCAATGAACTATACCTAAAGTTTACTATTCTTTCCCTATCCTGTCCCTTCTGGTCAATTACTCCTAAGCTGTCCCTCTGCTAAGCCTAACTGACCCTATATTATTTACAAATCTAAAGATTGAGGATTCCCAAAAGTAGACAGGCCAAAGTTGTTTGTAGTCTTGAAATGATCCATCTTGTCTTGCTATTAAGGACTTTGGAAGAATAATAATTATTCATAATCACAACAATTATAACCATTATTAATTATTATTAATTATCAATAATTACCATTAACCATTATTAGTCACAACAATAATTATGAATAATAATGGTCAAAAATAGCAGCCAACAATGAACAATTTACCATTAGACTGAATTTTTATCAATTATTATCAATAATTATATTCAATAACAATAACTATAACTATTAATAACAATTACTACTAATAATTAACAACAATCTATCATTAAACTGAATAATATGCATACTATAAACCCAATTAAAAATTGTTAACACTAAGGGGTATAAAGCAAACATTTTTTATGAATCGAATCTATTTTTGTTTATAGTTAGCTAAATAGATTTAAACCTGTAGGACTATAATGAATTGAAAGCAGGAACTCACATTCACTCACACATACACACAGCTTGAAGATGGGCCTAAAGAAACATAAAACAGTTTTATTTAAAGAATTTCTTATTTAAATTAAACCAAAATATCAATTTACGTTGTTAAAGAGACTTTTACCAATGTTCCTTAAAAAAAGACAATTTATCGGACCAAGTTTGTTTTGTTAGAACTTCAAGGCCTGTAAATTCTCCTAGACTTTAAGTTAAACATGCTGAGATGGATTTGAATTACTTAATTGATACAACTTGGTAGGGTGGAGGTCCACAGTCTGTCTCCGGAGGATTGGAATCAAAGCTGCACTTTTAAAACACAATGAACACTGCCCCGGGCTGGGCTCTTGCCTTAGACTTTATGCTTCCCAGTGAAACACAGAATACTGTAGAGCCAGCCCTTCCCCCACCAGCCATCCTCTGTTTCCAGAGCAGGAGAGGGCCACAGAACAAACATTGGACTAGATTAACCAGAGTATCTACAAACAGCTACATGACCACCACCAAGCCTAGAATTTACAAGCTCAATTTGCAGCACAAAGCCTTTAGGAACACCTCTATGGAATGCTTGCTGCAAAATGCTCCATGGGTATGCCTGTCCTTCCAGCCTCTGTGACCTTCCCCACCTGAACTGTGGCCAGAAGGGGAAGCCAGGACCCCAGGCTGCAGGGCAAATTCTAACCACACCTCAAAACCTTTAGAAGGCAAATTGATGGGAGAGGAAGGGCTCCTGCACCATTTCTCTGAATACTCGCCACCTGGGAAGGCTGGGGAAGCAACAGATGCCCCCAATCCAGGGAAGCCGAAACAGCACCCACAGACTGCATAATCGTGTCCCTCCGAGTGGGTGAAAACCCACAAGAGAATGCAAGCTTCTCAAAGCCTATCAGAGAAAGGGTCTCAGGCACACAGGCCAAATCTCCATCAGCGCCATCCACAGGCTCGCCACCAGTCAATAGAATTCCCTCTGCATTCATCCTTAGCCCATGACTTCACTGATTTGGAGATGTTAAACTTTCTCCATGCCACAACTTGAAACACGACAGCCATGGCAAACCACAGCACACAGTCAACAAACACATACCATACATCACAAAACAATTCCTCCTGGAACATAGCTTCCTTGAAAGTGTAATTCCCCATCTTGTAGAGATTTTAGCTTATCAGACTGGTCTCCAAGACCCACATTGGGGATACTATCAGGTCCCTCTCTTTTTGAGTTTTTTTTTTTTCCCCCCCGAGACAGGGTCTCCCTGTAGCCCCAGCTGTCCTGGAGCTCACTCTGTAGACCAGGCTGGCCTTACAAAGATCCGCCTGCCTCTGCCTCCCAAGTGCTAGGATTAAAGGTGTGCGCCACCACGCCTGGCTGAATACCTGTAACTTTAAAACAGTTTAATTTGGAGATCAAATCCAGACTTAACAGATAACAAATAAAACCTTTAGAAAACCAATTTAGAATTTTTTGTAGAAACTTAGGAACCTGGGTTCAAATTAGGCCTTTGAAAAAGTTTAAGAGGCATGCCGAAAGTAAGCTTAATTTATGTGCACAATATAGAATGAAAAAACTTTGAAGTGGCCACTTTTAACAGAAACGAACACAGAGGAACATACATGACACAAATCTCAGACACATGAGAGAACAGTTAACACACAGAGAGCTTGCATAGACATTTGACTTAATATAATGAGAGATTTCCTTTTTCCTTAAGGTGGGCATTAAGTTCCCTACCCACCTTGTCTCATATTTTGGGATGAATGGAGGGGCTGTCCAATATAACACATGGACAGTGGTCTCCAATAAATATAAAAAACTTTACCAAATCTTTTTTCCTTTTTTCTTTACCCTAACTCCTTTCTCCCTGAAAGAACACTTAAAGAAGGAAATAAACTTTCCTTCTTTGCTTTATGATTGGCCCATTATGTACTGAATGGGATGAAGGCAAAATCACTTACTTCTAGAGGTCCAGCTTCCGCAGGTGACGGAGAATCCTCATCACTTACTTTCATCTAGAGGTCCAGCTCCCGTGAGCGATGGAGAGTCCTCATCACTTACTTTTATCTAGAGGTCCACTTCCACGAGCGATGGAGAGTCCTCAAAGTCAATATGCAGCTGCTACCAATGTCTCTTCATCCGATGAGGGGTCTGCGACCACTCGAGTCCCACGTGTGGGCGCCACTTGTCCCGTATCCTGCAGGACTCAGTTACTAGTGGGTTTCGAGGGGAGACCCCAAACCTGAAATATAATGGGCGAGAGAAAAGAGCGAGACCTTGCAAAGGTTGTCAAAGTCTCCTTTAATGGAATAAGCGGTTACTTTTATACTTTGTAGAAAGGCAGGAAGTGAGGAGGGGGAGGGCAGGACATTCAAAACGTGTTTAAGATAAGCTTGGAATGTCCTGTGGGCTGGAACATCCTGAGGCTTATCTTACGAGGAGGAAGTAAGGAGGGGAAGGGCAGGATTAAGATAAACTTGGAATGTCCTGTGGGCTGGAACATCCTGAGGCTTATCTTCAGCAAACATTAGCATAGTCCCGGACCCATGCTGGGCGAGCAGGGCGTGTTCGGGCCTGTCCAGGTGGGACTGTGTCTCTCAGTCTCCAACAGGAAATACTTCAATTTTTCCCCATTTAGGATAATGTTGCCTGTGGGTTTGTTGTATATGGCTTTAATTATTTTGAGGATTGTTCCTTCCAGTCCAATTTCCTCTAGGACTTTAAACATGAAGGCTTGTTGGATTTTGTCAAAGGCATTTTCCATATCAATTGAGACGATTGTGTGTATTGTCTTTTAGCCCATTTATGTGCTTTATTACATTTATTGATTTACATATGTTGAGCCATCCCTGTATCTCTGGTACGAATCCAACTTGGTCATGATGGATGATCTTTTTGATGTGTGCCTGTATGTGGTTTGCAAGTATTTTGTTGAGAATTTTTGCATCTATGTTCATTAATGAAATGGGTCTATAGTTTTCTTTTTTGGTTGTATCTTTGTCTAGTTTTGATATTAGAGTGATGCTGGCTTTATAGAAGGAATTTGGGAAATTTCTGTCTGTTTCTATCCTCTTGAATAATTTGAGAAGTAGTGGCTGTGGGTCTTCTTCAAATGTCTTATAGAATTCTGCTGTGAATCCATCTGGGCCTGGGCTTTTTTTAGTTGGGAGGTTTCTTTTTATTATGGTTTCAATTTCCTTTTTTTTTTTTTATCATGGGTCTGTTTAAGCAGTCAATCTCTTCCTGGTTAACTTTTTGTGAATTCCATGATTTCAGATATTCATCCATTTCTCTTAGGTTTTCAAATTTAGTAGAGTATAGGTGTTTTAAGTATTCCTGTATGACTGTCTGAATCTTTTTGCTATCTGCTGTGATGTTTCCCTTTAAAGACCAAAAAAAAAAATCTCTAATTTTGTTGAATTGGAGTTGTTCTTTCCTTCTTTTGGTCAACTGGGCTAAAGGTCTATTTATCTTGTTTATCCTTTCAAAGAACCAGCTTTTGGATTAATTGATTCTTTTTATTGTTTTCTTTGTTTCTATTTCATTGATTTACACTCTGATTTTTGTTATTTATTCCTGTCTGTTGGGTTTAGGATGTATTTGTTGTTGCTTCGTAAGTGTTTTTATTTTCAGTGTTAGGTCTTCTATTTGTTTTCTTTATGTTTTCTTAATGTAGGAATTTAGGGCTATAAATTTCCCTCTTAGGACTGCTTTTAAAGTTCCCCATAGGTTTTGTTATGTTGTATTATCCCTTTCCTTTAGTGCCAGGAATGCTTTTATTTCTTTATTTCTCCTTTGACCCATTTGTATTCAGGAGTGTGTTGTTTAGTTTGCATGTGTTCTTGTAGCTAGTAGGGCTCTTTCTTGTATTGAAATTAAGCTTTATTGTACTGTGTTTTCTGATCAGATGCATGGAATTAATTAAGTATTTTTTGTATTTGCTGAAGTTTGCTCTGTGTCCCAGTATATGGTCAATTTTGGAGAATGTTCCATGGGTACTGAGTAAAAAGTATATTCTTTGTTATTTGGTGGAATAATTGGTAGATGTCTGTGAGGTCCATTTGGTGTATTGTATTGTTTTGTTCAGATGTCTCTCTGTTTATTCTTTGTCCAGTTAACCTGTCCAATATGGTCAGTGTGGTATTGATGTCTCCCATTTTTAGTGTTCTGGGGTTAATCTGTGCTTTGAAGTCCTGCAGGATTGTGCTTATGAAGTTCAGTGGATCAGAGTTTGGTGCATATATATTTATGATTGTGAAGTCTTCATGGTTGATTGATCCTTTGATAAGGATGTAGTAACCTTGTTTATCTCTTCTGATTAGTTTTACTTTGAAGTCTATTTCGTCTGATATTAAAATAGCAACTCCTGCTTGCTTTTCTTTTACTATTTGCTTAGAATATTTTCTTCCATCTTTCAATTTAAGATGGTGCCTGTCCTTGAAGGTGAGATGTGTTTCTTGTAGACAACAAAAATATGGATTCAGTTTCTTAATCCATTCTCCCAGTCTGTCTCTTGATTGGATAGTTCAGACCATTACTATTTAAGATTAATATTGAGAGATGTGTATTGCTTCCCTTCAGTTTATTTTCTGTTTGCATTTTTGGTCTATGTTTGTATTTCTGGGGTTATACCTTCATTAATTACTCTTTCTTGTCACTTGGGGATAGATCATTTCCTCTGTCCTCTGAATTGCTCCAAGTATTCTCTGGAGGGTTGGATTTCTAGACATGTATTCTTTTTTTTTTTAGACATGTATTCTTTCATATTTTTTATGTCATGGAAGATTTTACTTTCTCCTTCATTTTATAATAGACATTTTTGCTGGGTAGAGTAACCTGGGTTGGCACCTATAGTCATTTAGTACTGGGAATACTTTGGTCCAAGCTCTTCTGGCTTTCATTGTTTGCACTGAAAAGTCAGCTGTAATTCTGATGGGTTTCCCTTTATATGTAACTTGTTTTTCTCCTGTAGCTTTCAGTATTCTGTCTGTTTTAAGCATCTTGCATTTCAATTATGATATGGTGTGGGGAATTTCTTTTCTGATCTTGTCTATTTGGTGTTCCATGTGTTTCTTGTATTTTATGGGTATGTCTTTTTTCAATTTGGGGAAATTTTCTTCTATAATTCTGTTGAAGAACTGGTCCATACCATTATTCTGGGATTCTTCTCCTTCCTCTATACTATGATATGGAGTTTTGGTCTCTTCATAGTATCCTACATTTCCTGATTATTACACTCTTTTGTTTTCAAATTTTTTTCATAGTCTTTGCTTGACCTTTTCAGTTGTTCCACGTTATCTTTAAGTCTTGATACTGTATTTTCTGCTTCACCCATTCTGTTACTGAGGCTTTCTCCCATCCATTCCTGTTGACTGGATGAGTGTTCAATTTCTTTTTACGTTTCAGCCTGAGATTGCTTTAGTATTTTTACTTCCTTCTGGAGTTTGTTGTTCTCTCCCTTATTTCTTTGATTTATTCTTTATATTCCTTGATTTCTTTGAGTATGTTTGTAATTGTTCTTTTAAGATCTGTGTCCTGGGTTACACCCAGGGAGATCTCATTGTTGGAGTCTTCTATAGGACTGATAGTGTTTGGTGGGGATTTATTATTTACTTTTCCCATGTTATTGATTTTTTTTTTGGTTTTGCTCTTGGCATGTGGTTTTGATTCATTGTTTGTAATCTGATGTGAAATTGAAGTGTTTCTTTGTTGCACTGAATGCCTGTTCCTCTAGGTTGGCTGTGGAGTGGAAAGTTTGCTGTCTCTTCTGTTACTTTGTGCCCTGTAGTCACTACCTTTTGTTCCCACTGGGGATGCCTGCAAAAAAATGGAATGCTCCACAAATTTGCTTGTCATCCCAGTGCAGGGGCCATCCTAATCTTCTTTGTATCATTCTAATTGTAGTATATGTGCTGCTGAAGTGAGCACTTACAAAGATATTTGAAGAACTAATACCAACTAAGCTCGTAGTATTCCATAATAAAAAATCATTGCCAACTTACTACATGAGGGCAGTATATTATCCTCTTATCAAGACTGGATAAGGACACACACACACACACACACACAACAATGAATTTCTGCTTATTTCATAAGTGGACAGTGTTAAGAATTTCTTTATAGTGTCCAAAATATATTGTAGGTGAGCAGGATTTTATTGTGACTGGGATCAACCCTCAGAGTAAAACACCTTGCTTCTACCCCACTTGTTTTCCCATGTACCATGCTGCTGCTGGTCTCCAGATGTCTGCTGCTCCAGCCTTTTCACATGTGGCTTCCTAGAGGACAGGTCTAAGAGCATATGCTATTTTACCACTCTTGATTCTTCAGATTTGGGAGCTAGACAACCCTTCAAAGAGTACTGAAGAAGGGTTTTTTTCCCTTTAACTAGAGAAAATATGCCATTTTAAAGCTAGAGGGAAGCTTTACATGGTGTAGGTTACTGTTCCAGTTCGTTAGCAAGATCACTTACTTTGAAATTGCTCCTCGGAATTGAGTGCACAGAGCTTAGATGGGGGAATTTTCCAGGATCACCTGAAGACCTGGTAGGGGCCACACGCTTCAGCCAGGCAGATTGTTGGATAATTGAATCATTGTCTTGTGTGGCTATGGGTCAGAATTGCCCTGCTAGCTGGTATAAAAGGTGGGCCTGTTGCCACTGTAAGACTTGAGTGCACAGAGCTTAGATCAGGCAATTTACTAGGACCATCTGAAGCACAGAGTTCAGGGGAGAGGGCTAAGCAAGGCATTCTGCCCCCAACCCCGACTATAATTGCTGAGGGAGCATCCAAGTGTGACCACAATAGTGATTCTGGTATGTAAGTCAAGGCAAGGCAATAAATGAAATGGCTAACCTGAGGCAACTCTAGTCCCTCATCACCAAGTCCTAGAAACAGTCTAGAGAAACTGGCTGGCAGGAAGTAGAGTGAGCACAGTGCTCAGCAGGGTACCAACTGGGTTGTTACCTACCTGGTTTTTGGAGAACCTTCAGAACAGGAAGGAAGAGTGAGTTAGACTTCCAGTATGTAAACAAAATTGAAATCCTGAAACCTAGACAAGTCAATATTCCATAAACAAGGAGAAAAAACCAAACCAAACCAAACCAAAACAAAACAAAATAAAGACATTTGAAGGAGGCAAGCAAAGCAAAGTGAAGAGGCATTTGGATTCACATCAGAATACAGGCAAAAGGAATCCTGCCAGGGATTCCATGCCAGGGGCAAGACAAAGGAAAAACATGGGAAAGGTGCAGGATAATTCCACACCAAGCTCTACCAACCTTGTGGGAGATTCCTACAGTGGGATCTCCTTGGGGGTTTTCAAGGACATGGATCTTAGAGAAACAATTGCAGACATATTCAAAGAAATCAAAGAACATAAAGAACAAGTCAGAGAATTAAGGAGAGAATGAAACACTCAAGAAGGACCTAGAGGGAGAGAATGACAAACTCCAGAAGGAAGTGGAAGCACTGAAAAGATCCCATGCTGAAATAAAAAAGGAAACCAATTAGTGAAGCAAGGAGCTACAAGAAGAGATTGAGAATCTCCAAAAGGAAGTAGAAATACTAAAGAAATCACAGGATGAAATGAAAAAGGCAATTGAACACTCATCCAATCAAGAAGAAAGGAAGGGAAAAAGCCTCAGAAGTAGAATGGAGGAAGCAGAAAAATGATCAGACCTGGAAGATAACACAGAACAACTAAAAAGCTCAAGTAAAGATTATGAAAAATTATAAATGCACAAAAGTGGAAAAACCAGGAAATGTGGAACACTATGAAAAGATCAAACCTCCACATCATAGGAATAGAAGAAGGAGAAGAATCCCAAGAGAGTGGTATTGATGAGATTTTCAACAGAATAATCAATGAAAATTTCTTCAAACTAAAAAAAGACAAATGCATACAAATACAAGAATCACATAGAACTCCAAACAGACAAGATCAGAAAACACACTCTCCACACCATATCATAATTAAAACATTGGATGCCCAAAACAAAGACAAAATTCTGAAGCCACAAGAGAAAAACAAGTTACGTATAAGGGGAAACCCATCAGAATTACAGCTGACTTTCAGTGCAACTATGAAAGCAAGAAGAACATGGAGCAAAGAATTCCCAGTGTTAAAGGACTACAGATTCCAACCCCGGTTACTACACCCAGCAAAAATGTCAATTATAGGGGCTGGAGAGATGACCTAGAGGTTAAGAGCACCGGCTCCTCTTGCAGAGGACCCGGGTTTGATCCCCGGCACCCATGTGGCGGCTGAGAACCGTCTTAACTCCAGTTCCAGGGGAATCTGACACCCTCTTCTGACCTTTGCGGCATTGCACGACACGGATCCACAAACCTACATGCAGACAGTACATTCATCCACTTAAAAAAATAAAAAAATGTCAATTATAGTTGAAGGAAAGAGAAAAATCTTCCATGACATAAACAAGATGATAGAATACATGTCTGGAAAACCAACCCTTCAGAGAATACTTGAAGCAATTCAAAGGATAGAAGAAAGGAGCAACTATCCCCAGGCACCTAGAAAGAGAAATTAATAAAAGCATAACCACAGAAGTAGAAACCGAGACTAAAAATGCAAATAGATAAAAAGGTGAAAGGAAGCAACATACATATTTCAATTATAACCTTTAAATATTAGTGGAATCAACTCCCCAATCAAAAGACATAGACTTGGAGAATGGATTAGGAAACAGAACACATCTATATGCTGTCTACAAGAATCCCATCTCAATCTCAAGGATAGGCACCAACTTAAGGTGAAAGAATGGGAAAAATATTCCAAGCAAATGGTACAAAAAAGAAAGTAGGAGTTGCTATTTTAATATCAGACAAAGTGGATTTCAAAGGAAAAGAAATCAGAAGAGACATAGAGGGCCATTATATCTTTATCAAAGGAACAATTAAACATGAAGATTTCACAGTCATGAACATATATGCACCAAACTCTGGTGCACCAAACTTTATAAAGACAATTCTCCAGGACCTCAAGGTACAGACTAACCCCAGTAAATTCATAGGAGGGGACTTAAGTACCCCACTGAGCCCTTTGGATAGGTCAACCAGAGAAGGACAAAGAATAAACAGAGAGACAGGTGAACTGAATGATATGATACACCAAATGGACCCCACAGACATCTACCAAATATTCCACCCAAATACCAGAGAATACACTTTTTTTTGACACAGGGTCTCCCTATAGCCCCAGCTGGCCTGGAACTCACTCTGTAGATCAGACTGCACTCGAACTCACAGAGATCCACCTGCCTCTGCACTTTCTACTCAGCACCCCATGGAACATTCTAGCACCAAGTACCTAGTTATAAGGCAAACTGAGTAATGTTAATGTTATATTCTTTGTGATCTGAAAACAACTGTGCTCTCATACTGTGAGTCCCTTAACAGGTTCTAGAACTAAGCTACCATTTTTTTTTCAGACTTAGGAATTTTTGGTATATGGATGGAAGATACGTATGCATATTTTAGAGTAATATAAGATCAAAAGAATGAAGAAAAAATTGTCATGACATTTTGTCTAACCACAGTATTTATTTTATGGGAGTGCTTTTTAGTAATTCTTATAGAAGGTTGCTTGAGCTTTTGTGCAAGCCTTTTCTAAAATATACAGTAGTTAAAAGTATCAGGCTGGTGTAACTTAGCCTTTCTGGATGCTTAATGTCCATACCAATTTTGGTCTTAAGGGATAACTTTGTTCCTTGCCCTCAGAGAGGTCAACTAAATCCCAGGAGACTATGCATAGGGGCACCTCTTGAAATGTCCTGGAAATGTGAGTCACCAGTCTTTCGGTGCAGGGAGGTCTTGGACACCACTGATGGGACTTCAGACAGTGTCCCATCTATAAAGAGGAAAGTATGCTCATGCTTCCAAAAGGGTAGCCTGGTCTAGCAAGACCTGATTTTGTCCAATGGAACTGGTAAATGAAAAGCCCAAAGGAGCCAGGGGCTCCCTTCATCTGCTCCAAAACCTGAGTGACCCCTGAGGACCAGATCCTCAACTGACCTTGAGAAAACAAAAATCTTGGTTAATCTGAGATAACTGTGTGGCCTTAAACATTCAAAAGGAAAGTGTAACCAGAAATAAATAATTATTAAGGCTGAGAAATTGTACTTTAGGTATAAAACTTGAGATCTTAGTAAAAAAGACAAAAAGTAAAAAAAAAAATGAGCACAGTTGTTTTGCCTGTCTTAGTGGTAAGTGCAGCTACCCTGTGGCTGCCACTGCTTTCTCCATTCTTCAAAGACCTGAGACACAGCTTTCCAACCTTCCAATATGGATTGAAGACTCATGTCTCTCCAAGAATCCTCCAAAGCTTTGGTGCCAGATGGGGACTGCTGAGACATCCACCTGTGGACTGAGCTACTGCTTTGGTTTCAGCCTCTTCAGAGCATTGACTGCCACTGTCAGACTACCCAGGCTGTATCACCGAAGAAAGAAAAGGAAGTACAGGAAGATCAAGACAAGATGTGGTGCTTACTGGACCTCATTTGGTGACCATGGGAAGGGAAAACCCCAGTGTGGAGCACAAGGGCAGAACTGATGGTTGTTCAGGCTTGCCAAGGAGGAAACGTCAAACATGACACCTTTCAGCCTAATAAAAAAATCATAAGCTGAAGAAGCTAAAACCTATGATATATGTGGCATGCATATATGCATATGTTGGAGTGATGCAGGTTGGAGGGAGTAACAAGAAGAAGAACAAGAACAAAAAGACTGGGTTAAAGAACTGACTGAAATGGTAAACTTCTGCTTGAAACAGTAAACTTCTGCATTGAAAATTTTAAAAGCAACTGAGAGAAAGATGAAAAACATGTTTGGCAGAATGCATGAGCTCTGGTGGGGTAGGGGCAAGGAAGGGGGCAGGGGTTTAGATTTGATTGGAAATTTTGTATGAAATGGACAAAGGTTCAATAAAAATTGGCTTTGAAAAAAATAAATAAAAAGTTGCCTATTAGAAAAAAAAAAAAGAAATTGCTTCCCTGTAATTCATTAGCTATCGAACCCAGAATTTAATGATACTTTGTTTCCATTTTATTATCTGTGACATAGGAAATGACAAAATACCTACTTTAATGACTTTTAAGGTATAAATAAGCAAATGTAACTCCAGTCAGCAATGGTTATGCAGAGAACAGGACTCCAGAGAAAGTGAACTTCACAATAAAATTTGACATACCCTTGCCTCCTCCTATCACTTTTTGTCATTTCCTCCTTTTAATGTATATGTATTGATATACATTAAATGTACAGAGTACTGTGTTTCACCACAAAATATGGTATATATATATATATATATATATATATATATATCATATGATAATCTGATGCTATTTATCCTCCTGTCACAATTTAACTCGACTGCTAGTTTCCTCCCTATTCCCTAGTAGTTCTTCTTCTTCTTCTTCTTCTTCTTCTTCTTCTTCTTCTTCTTCTTCTTCTTCTTCTTCTTTTCTCTCTCTCTCTCTCTCTCTCTCTCTCTCTCTCATCTCTCCTCTCTTACTTCCCTTTCTCTTTCTTCAAAACCATGTGATACTTTTCTAAGTCCAGAATATTTCACTTCACATAGTGACTTCCAGTTCCATCCATGTTTCTGAAAAAGATGTGATTTTAAAAGCTGAATAGTAACCCATTATATATTGATTCCACATTTTCTTTATCCACTCATCCACTGATGGCCATTAAGCTAATTCCATTACTTTGCAATTGTGAATGTTATAGTAAACACAGGTATGCAGGTATGCCTCAGAAGAGAAATTCAAATGAAGATTAGATATTCCTGAGATAATAAGGATTAATAGCAAAAGGTTGAATTAGAAGAAAAAGTGTTAATTGATGATGTTTAGTAGTTTTCTTAACTTTAAACAAAGCTTGGGATAGTTTAAGTGAGAAACAATTCCATTCCATGCTTCTCTCCTCCTGAAGGGCATTCCTGACACAGGCAGGATTATGACATCCTGATGCAGTCACAGAAGACGCAGCGATCTTCCCTCAAATGTTTTTGCACATGAAGACTTACCAATTCATGTCTATTGATATTTCGCAAGTTGATACTAATTTTATTGGTTACAGGAAGCTAGTAATAAAAAGCCCACAGGAAGTTGCACAGTTGCACTTTTAGGAATCATCTTGTCATTACTGACATGTTTATAGGCTGATGATAAAATGTCTCCTAGATTTTTTTTCTTACCTTCCTGGTGAAAGGAGTGGATTGTTCTCAGCATTGTCTAGGTGCAAATCAAAGAGAACATGCATTTTACTACTTCCTTCTTACTCAGAATGAGCTTGTACCTGTCTACAAGGATGCGTTGAGTGGAGAGTTCTTCACAGGTCAAATACTAGCATGCTGGTGAGTACTGTATTCCCAGAGATCTCGCTACAGATACAGGGATAGGCATGTATGTGTTGAATATCTTGAAACAAGATCATAGTTTTTTAGTTTCCACAGGGGATAAAAAAAGCCCCAGCAAACTAAAAAAGAAGTTAGCTAGGGGTATCTCATGGGTTATAGGCTTAAATACTGATGCCAAAGGTAGTGGAACGTGTCTCCCAGGAGGAGATCTCACATAGTTGTGGGTCTAATCTATGCATGTCAGTATACATATAGTTCCTGGCTTTTAATCCATCTTTCCTATAAAATTTTAACATTGTTACATGGAAAATGAAATAAAGTGAGAACTTTTCTCTCCATAGATTGGCAAAGTTATAAATTTATTTTCCTGTTCCAGAGTGCACCATGGTTGGGCAGAGTGCATTGCCCTGTTTAGGCAGAACTGCCTTGGGGCTTTGGGGCCCTAGACTCACCCTGGGAACCTCCCACCTCGGGTTCCAAAGAACACTGTGACGTGACATGGGTGCACCTAGACAGGGGCACAGCAGCTCAACAGGGTACCAGCACATGGGCCAAATGAGCAACCCCTCACAACCCCTGCTCAAGCTGGTGCTGCTGTGCTGTGGACTATCTAGCAGGTGCAGTGTTAGTGAATCTAGTATGCACAACCAATGAGACACCAGAATCCAAAACCACAAACAAACAAAAACAAACCTAAATCCACTTGCCAAAGACCAAATGAAAAAACAACATGTGGAAAGCTCATAATAAATCCACACCCAACTCTACCAGTCCAACAGAAGACTCCTACAATGAGATCTCCCTGGAAGGAAACCAAGACACAGCCCTTAGAAGAAGAATTTTAGGGAGATTAAAAGAAATCAAAGACTATAAAGAACAAATCAGAGAACTAAGGGGAAAAAATGAAAAACTCAGGAAAGATCTAGAAGGAAAGAATGATAAACTGGAAAGAACTAGAGGGAGAGAACACAAAATCTGAAAAGAACTAGAGGAAGAGAACCACAAACTCTGAAAAGAAGTAGAGCAAGAGAAACACAATCTCCAAAAAGAACTAGAGGTAGAGATGGAGAAACTCTGGGAGGAAGTGGAAACACTGAAAAGATCCCAGGCTGAAATGAAAAAAGAAAGAGATCAGCAAAACAAGAAGCTACAAGTTGAGAATGATAAGTTCCGCAAGGAAATGGAAAAACTAAAGAAATCACAGGAAGAAATGAAAAAAGGAAATGAAACATTCATCCAATCAACAGGAAAGGATGGGAGAAACCCTCAGAAGCAGAATGGATGAAGCAGAAAATAGAATATCAGACTTGCGGGAATACATGGAACATCTAAAATGCTCAAGTGAAGACTATGAAAAAAAAAAACACATAAGAGTGGAACAATCAGGAAATCTGGGACACAATCAAAAGCCAAATCTTTGCATCATAGGGATAGAGGAAGGAGAGGAATCCCAAGAGAACACTACTGACCAGATCTTCAACTGGATAATAGAAGAAAATTTCCCCAAACTGAAAAAAGACAAACCTATACAAATACAAGAAGCACATAGAACACCAAATGGATTAGACCAGAAAAGAAACTCCCCACACCATATCATAGTTAAAACAGATGCTCAAAACAAAGACAAAATACTGAAAGCCACAAGAGAAAAACAACAAACAACATACAAGGGGAAACCCATCAGAATTATAGTTGACTTCTCAGTGCAAACTATGAAAGCCAGAAGAAAGTGGACCGAAGTATTCCTTGTGCTAAACGACTTTAGATGCCAACCCAGACTACTATACCCATCAAAAATGTCAATTATAGTTGAAGAAGAAAGAAAAACTTTCATGACATGAACAAAATGAAAGAATACACGTCAAAAAAACCAAACACTTCAGAAAATACTCGAAGCACTTCAAAGAACAGGAACAACTATCCCCAACCTACTAAAGAAAGAAAAATTAAAAGCATAACAGTGTAAATACAAACCTAGACCAAGAATGCAAACCAAGAATAAGTTGAAAAGAAGAAATATACATCTCTCAATAATGACTTTAAATATTAATAGTCTAAACTCCCCAATCAAAAGATATAGACTGGGAGAATGGATTAAGAAACACAATCCATCTATATGCTGCCTACAAGGGAATCTCACCCTAAAGGATAGAAACCATCTTAAAGTGAAAGGATCAAAAAATATTCCAAGGAAATGGTACCAGAAAGCAAGCAGGAATTGCTATTCTAATATCAGACAAAATAGACCTCAGAGTAAAGTCAATCAGAAGAGACAAAGAGGGCTATTACATCCTTATTAAAGGAATAATTAACCAGGAAGAGATCACAATGTTAAATGTTTATGCACAAACCTCAGGTGCACTGAATTGTTCAGGTCCTCAAGACACAGATTAATACTAACACACTAATAGTGGGAGACTTCAATACCCCACTGAGCCCCTTGGATAGATCAACTGGACAAAAAATAAACATAGAGATATTAGAACTGAACAATACAACACAACAAATGGACCTCACAGACATATACCAAATATTCCATCCAAACACCAGAGAGTATACTTTCTACTCAGCACCCCACAGAACAGTCTCCAAAATAGACCACATACTGGGACACAAAAGAAACCTCAACAAATAGAAAAGGATTGAAATAATTTCATACATTCAGACCACAGGGCAATAAAGCTCAATATTAATAGCAGAATAATCCTGACTAGCTGCAAGAACACATGGAGACTAAACAACATAATCCCAAATAATGAATGGGTCAGGGAATAAATAAAGAATAAAATAAAAGTATTAATGGAACTAAATGAAAAAGACAAAACAACACAACAAAGCCTGTGGGATACTTGAAAAGCAGTTCTAAGAGGGAAATTTATAGCCCTAAGTGCCTGCATTATAAAAATGGAAAGGGAACAAATAAATGATCTAACACTACAGCTAAAAACACTTGAGAGACAACAACAAATGGACCCTAAGCCCAACAGACAGGAAGAAATAACAAAAATCAGAGCAGAAATCAAAGAAATAGAAACAAAGAAAACAATACAAAAAATATCAATGAATCCAAAAGCTGGTTCTATGAAAAGATAGACATGATAGACAGACCTCTAGCCCAGTAACCAAAAGAAAGAAAGAACAACTCCAAATTAAT
Organism: Rhizomys pruinosus; assembly: GCA_009823505.1. Lineage (NCBI taxonomy): Eukaryota > Metazoa > Chordata > Mammalia > Rodentia > Spalacidae > Rhizomys > Rhizomys pruinosus. The sequence goes on from VZQC01001442.1 coordinate 2,829,112, forward strand.
AGCATTCATGATGAAAAGGGAAACAGATAAAGAAAAGATCCAGACAATCATTTGAGAATACAAAAATCTATACTAAGTTTGAAAATGTAAGAGAAATGGATGAATATCTGAAATCCTGAGAACCAACAAAGCTTAACCAGTAGGAGGTTGACAGTTTAAACAGTTCCATAGCATTTGAAGAAATTGGAGATGTAATAAAAAAAACTTCTGGTCTAAAAAAAGCCCAGGCCCAGATGGTTTCACAGCAGAACTCTATAAAACATTTAAAGAGGTATTATAACCATCACTACTCAAACTATTCAGAAGGATACAAACAGAGGGAAATCTCCCAAACTTCTTCTATGAAGCCAACATCACTCTAATATGAAAACCAGGCAAAATCACAACCAAAAAAACCCCAAAGCTATGGAACCATCTCATTAATGAACACAGATGCAAAAATTGTCAACGAAATACTTGCAAATTGCATATAGACCCATATCAAAAAGATCTTCCGGTCGGAGCCTTTTCCCTCCCACCCCAGCATGCTGGTTCACTTTTTCCTGAAATAAAGTCCTGGTTTTCCATCCTTCAGTGTGTCTGGTGTGGATTTTCGAACCCTAACATCTTGGAGGTCCCACCGAGATCCCCCAAAGACCACTGGAGTGATTAGAGACTTTAGGCCAGCCGTGCCTTTTGGGTAAGAGTGAGCTCAATTCTTTTTTCAATTCCTTTTTTTACTTTGGTTTTGGTTATTTTGGTTAAACTCGAGTTTCTGGTTAGGGCACTCAGATGGTAGAAACTGGACGCAGTAATGCTCTTTGAGCGTGGAGACAGGGGACGCCCCAGCTCTCCACTGGTAGAGTGCGAACAGGGGGTTTGCCTCAGGTTTTAGAGTGTGAATAGTGGGTTTGCCTCAGTGATTTGGAATTTGGGCGAGGGGTCCGGATTTCTGGCTCTGGGGCTGATAGGGAGTCAGCTCTGTGCATGCAGCATTGTTTCTCTTTGTGTCTGTGTAGTGTTTGTTGTTGGGCCCTTATTCTGTCTGCTTCTTTCATCTTGTTTCTCTGAGATTGCTTTCATTCTCATTCTCTGGGATCTCAGGATGGGAAATTCTAAATCTACCCTGATTTAAAGGAGGTATCTATGTCTTGTGTTTATGGTAACTGTGTGCCAAAGATTTATGTAGCTTGTTATGCATCTAAGTTTGTGTGTGTGTGTTTGTAATTCAATTATTGTATTTGTCTCATGTTGGTTCTGTCAAATAAAGTGGCCACTTCAAATTTCAATTCTTTATGTGCACAGAATCATTTCATTTTGGCATGCCAAACTAGATATGCATGTGCAAAGTTTAAAAATTGATATTTAAAAATGCATTTAAAGGCCTAAAATTTGGATACTGTAGTCATCTAAATTTATTGTCTCTGAGTCTCTCAAATGCTTCACAACAGGTGGTAGTTGTTTATAGGAATCAGCCTCAGAGTTGACTGTTTAAAGATCCCATTTTAGTTTGTGTTTGCTTTCAAAGGTAACTTGCTTGCTTTGGAACTATCTAATTTTTTGAGACCTTTGTGGACCACATTCAGGACTGGAAATGGATTCTTGGACTGGCATTTGTTTTGGGTGGGGCAGCTTTGTTGCCCCTTGGGACTGGGTGTGATGGCACACACCTTTAATCCCAGTCCTTGGGAGGCAGAGGCAGGCAGTTCTTTGCGAGCTCAAGGTCAGCCTGGTCTACAGAGCAAGTTCCAGGCCAGCTGAGACTAAGGGGAGACCTTGTCTCAAAAAGACCAAAAGACCAAAAAAAAAAAAAAAAGAGAGAGAGAAGGTATGTGTGTGAGCATTGGTAATTCCCACCTGCATGGAAATTACACATGTTTATGTGACTATTGGTAATTTTCCACCTGAAGTAAATAACATGGGGTTAGAGAAAATAAATACCAGGTATCTGTCTCCATTGAAATAGTTCTTGGCATTGAGCAGGTCCTCCAGTGACTCACAGCTCCTAGCCACAGGGGTGTGTACCATACACACAACTCTGGCTAGAGAGTTGGAACCCCTGGTGCTTAAGGTCCCTGCCATACTCCCAATCCCATCTGGTCAGTGGGCTGGGCCTTAGGTGTTAGGGAGAGTTGTTTTTGTGTAAAAGGATGCATCAAGCATATTTGAGCCAGTAAGAGGGATGTGGGCAAGATGAATGTGCATGTTTGAGATGGCTGGGGCTTACTGTCCCTGCACTGGAAGGAGGTGTTGATGTTTTCTAGGCAGAGAAGGTATGGAAAGGCTGAACAAGGGACTGGAATTGTGCTGTTTTTACTGATGGAAGAAGGGAGAAGCCTATTCTGAGTCTCTGATGAGGAAAAAGGCAGGTTAGAGATTTTTGTGATGCATCAGACAGGGTTGGAGGTTGGTCATAGGAGGGCCATTTCTCACCTCTCACCATCTGCACTTGCTTCTGACTCAAGTCACATTTGAACCCTGATTGCTCTGGTGACCACTGCTCAGAGGTGGGTCCCTTTAATGTTCACACCCACTTAGAGCCCCACAGTAGACTCTGGATCAGGACTCTGGCAGGCTCATCTGGGAAGGTGACTTCCCTTGTCTCTAATGACCCAGTAGGGTGCCTGTCAATAGCTGTGAGAAGCAGGCTGCTTTATGAGCAGCGCCTTGTTCAAAACATGTATTTGCAAAAATCGACCCAGTTGCTATCTCAAAGGACCAGAGATATTCTGCTACTTACAGGCTAGTTAAATTTGTATCAGAATTCTGCCTTGGGAGGAGGTCTTTAGAGCTTGGGGAATTTCTGAGTACTCTGGAGGACACATGTGGCAACCTTTCCATCATTGCTAGAGACTGATTTTGGGGTCTGGCATCTGGATCAGTGGGGTGCTGCATGGCTTCCAGGGGCACATTATAGGCTCTTGCCTCCAAGGAGCAAGGGAGAGCAGTCTGGAGCAGCTTTTTTGGGCTCTGTTATGTTTCTACAAGAATTTTTGAGCCTGTTTCCCTCCCTCCTTTTCTCCTCATGGGAGGAAAAGGGACCTCTCTGGGTCTCTGCCCTCCTTGCTGATCGGGCTGGCAGGCTGTGTGTTTGTGTTGAGGAAGGGTTAGTCTCAAAGAACTGGGTGAATCAAATTCATGAAAACTGTACTTCATGTTTTTAGTCTCCTAGCTGGGTGTGGTGGTGCACACCTTTAATCGTAGCACAGCCAAGGTCTTTAGGTGCAGAGATCATTACTGTAGAATTTCTGAATACTGTTACAAACTTTAGAGTCATATTTTACTCTGATTTAGGTTTTCATCTCTAAATTAGAGTTTTCATCAAGGTGCTAAAGTTTTGGGTTTGAAACTAGTTAAACATATTAGTTTCATGGAGCTGTTTAAATGAATAGGCTTGCATCTAATGCTAATGATTTACTTGATACATTGTATCTGTGAAGGAAGACCAGACTTTAGGCCCTTCACAATCTGCTGCTGGAAGCCTGGCAGGGCTACTCGAATCTTCATAGACATAGTCTTTGGCCCAGAAGGAAAGTTTAAAAAAAGTTGCTGTGTGAAGTTGTTTGTCATTGACCATTTGCATTCCTGCCATAAAGCAAGTGACATGGATGCCTGAGTAGATATAGAGGTTGTTGAGTCCTGAGATGTTTGAAACTAAGAGCTCAATTTTTATTGAGCATTTCTGTGATTTTTCAAACTATCGTATTTGAGATAACTGTCCCATCTTGTTACACGGGAAATAAGTATTAATTACTTAGTAAATCTGCACAATTAAGGGTCAAAAGGATATAAAAAGGAGAAAATGTTAAAAAGGTATATTTAGTAAGAATTTATGTGAAGATGATGAAAAAGAATGCAAGTGATAAAAGTCTGAGGAGGTTTGTTGTGACAGGTAAAAAGGACAATACATAAATAAGCTTAAATTCGTAAGGTTCAGTCAACTAGTTTAAAAATCAAAATGTATATCTAATCAAGGTTTGTTTAAGAGTGTTCAGTTTTTCCCTAACTGTAAATTAGAGCCAATTGTGACAGTGGTAATTTCCTATAAAACAGTGACAACTACCCTTTTTTATTTTTTATCTTTTTTTTTTTTTGGTTAATAACTTTAATTTTATTTCTTTTAATGATAATCTTGTACAAAATATATATTAAAAAAATAAAAACATTAAAATCCAAAAAAGTACTTTTATTTTTTAATTGTATGTGTGCAAGTGTATGTTTGCCTGTGTTTAGTGCACCCATGTCATGGAATGCCTGTGGAGTCAAAAGAAGGCATTGAATTCCCCTGGAACTGGAGTTCTGGATGGTTCTTAGCTACCATTTGGGTGCTGAAACTACCCTTTTTTAATTGACTGATAGGCATAGGAACTATGAAAGGCTAATTCTCTATCTAGAGCCAAATTCAATAGTAAAGTGTTTATAAGTTGTGGAATTAAGAAAAACATATTACTACAGGAAAGCTCTGACATCAGCAATGAATTCTTCTCCCTAGGAGATGTTGGCTAGGGGATTCAAACCCTCTCCCCCCAAGTTATAAATGCCTTTTGCCTATAAGTGGGATATATGCAAGGAGAAAGGCAGTAAGTCCTTTTTGTCGAAGACCTGGTGTAAGCATGAAAAAATGTTATGAGACGTCACTTGCTAGCGTACAACTGGACTCTGAAATGCCAGAGAGCACTACCAAAGGCCACTAAAGCAATACAGCAAAATATTCATCTCCCTGAGACAAGCAAGACACCTCTGTCAATATCAGCTACACCTCAACAGCCTGGAGACACTGTGCAACAGTAGCAGCCAAATATATATATATATATATATTCCAAATCTAATTGGCTATTAGCTCTCTCCTTGGAGGAAAAACTCACAGTGGATGCCACAAGCTTATGTCCTCTAGTGGTTAGGAGATGTTATAAGCCACAATAAGAACTTGTCACCCTTTATAGAGAAACCACAGTTTACTGATTAGCATACCATCCAAGCATCTGTGTCTATGCTCACAGCATAGCTTGACATAATAAGTGGTACTGCTTAAATGCCTGTACATCCAATAGCTTGTGCTTTGTTAGTATGACTAAAAAGGGTATCACTGGAAAACCTGTCAAGCCATGAAGGGAAACAACCTGAACAGACTAAAGTCCAAAATGACAACTCCAAAGAAATTAGACTGTTTCCTTCTCACCCACTTGTGCCCCTTTCCCAATGCCCAGGGAACAAGCTGCGGAAGAGGAGGCATGGTAGATTGTAAGGGCTGCAGAGAGATAGGGGTGAATTATGAGACTACAGGAATATAGTCTGGACTCCTAACTGATCAACATGCCTGTGCATACAAGCTTCTCCAACTGGACTATGGGAACCTTGGGTTGTTCAAAATTTGGACATAGATACTTGCAAAATGTACCAATTACCTAATTGTATGACATACTGAGTCACATCAATGTTACCTGCAAACAACTGTGTCATTATATTGTAGAATCCCTTAAAAATAAACAAAAAAGACCATAAATAAAAATTAATTAATTAATTAATTAATTAAGAGTGTTCAGTTTTTGTCCAACCTTTATATGCATATCACATGGCTCCTCAAGGTATATTAAAAATGATAAAATATCTGTATTAAGTTGTTAATTATCAGTCCTCTGCCAGCTTGAACCTGACTCCCTGTTACAGGTTTAGATTAAATGGGCACAGGTAGATGGTGGGTTACCTATGGCTACTGAAAATATACGTTATGTTTCTTGCAAGATTTGCTATTTGCTATTTCCTCACCAGATAATTTGGCTCAAAAGGCTAGATTCTATCTTCCTGAACCAGCTGCATGCAGTCCAGAAGAAGACAGTCTGGATGGTAATCCTTATCCATTTATTTCCTGTCTTCTGGTATGTGTTACAACTCCTGTCTTTCTGGGAAAACTATAAATCCGGATCAAGGGTCTGAAAAAGAAAGGATTGTCCCAGTTTGTAGTAACTGTAGTGAACAGTTAGTTTTACATTTAAAATAAGCCTAAAATTGTTTAATTCGATCTTTGGGGTTATGCCTGCTTAACGTATGGTGTTAAGTCCCTCCTCCAGTCAGAATTATACAAGGCTGCTTGAACTTTTGTCTAAGCCTTATCTAGAATAATATACATTAATTAAAGGTGTTAGCCTTGTGTAACTTAGCCTTTCTGGGTGGATAAGTACCATAATTAAATGCCCATACCAATTCGGCTGAGGGACCTAAGGAACAATTTTGCTCCTTGCCCTCTGAGGTCAACCAATCCTAGGAAATATGTCTGGGGGCATCTATTGAAATGTCCTGCAATTGTGAGTCACCGGTCCTACTAGGCAAGGAGGTCTTGGAGACCCACTAATGGGACTCTAGCCAGTGTCCAGTCTGTAAAGAGGAAAGTCTTCAAAAGGAAAGCCTGGTCTAGCAAGACCTGACTTTGTCCTGGTGTGGATGGAACTGGTGATTGAAAAACCGAGAGGAGCCAGAAGCCTCTCCCTCCCAAAGGCCCGAGTGGTTCCTGAAGACCAGATCCTCAACTGACCTTGAGAAAACAAAAGATGGTTAATCTGGGCTAACTGTATGGACTTAGACACCCAAGAGGAAGAGTATAACCAAAAGATAAGTAATCATTATATTTCCTTTAAAGTCTAAAAGATTGTGCCTCCAAACAACAGATTTTAAGATATTTAAATTCATATGAGATCTCTTGTATCAAATAATAAAGTTTCCTCTTTCTCTTTAAGCAACCACCTACGGGAAACTCACACCAAGATTATTGAAACTTGCGGGAAAGCAGATCCTGAGTCCAGACAACACCCTAGCCAAACGAACAAAAGGAGAAGCTCAATGGATGCTTCAGAACCCCTCATTGAGAAATCCTAAAGGACATTTAAGTTGGATATTTAACTCACCCTGTTCCTTTCCTGGTTCCCTGTCTAAAAATGTACCTAGCTACGCTCACCTTCACAGGCACTGGCTAAAGATTTTGTTTTCTATACTTTTGGGGTCTTTCAAATAGATCCACTGAGCAGGAGTACCCCAGTTGCCACCTCCTACACCCCTTTTCAACATGGAAATAGTCAGAGTGGTCAGCGCCCCAATTCCCTCTTGGCAATTGGGGTAACCTCCTCAGATGGTAATGTGATAAGTGTAGGAGCTAAAAATTGGCTAGGCAGTTTAGGGTCAAGACCCCTGAAAGGAGCCAGTTTCTTTCTCAGCTGAGAGCTGAAGACTTCCTAGCTCTGCCAGTAAACTTATCCTTCAGGTTGCTCTGACTTGTGGACCATGCATCCTCAACTCACTTGTCAGATTTATTAACCAGTGGGAAAAATCCATTGAAATAATGGTACTCAGGACCAGGTATGGCCAGGTATATGGCCTACCTGAGGAAGGAGACTATGGAGTCTAAGATTAGCCTCCCAGTATACAACTCGATGGGGGAATGTAAGAGAGGCCCACACTAACTCCATTTTGAGTATAGCTGCCATTACTGGAACCTGCACAATTCAGGGAAAAGGTCGATTGCTCAAAGACAGTTGCTCAAGGCCTCAAGAACAGCTAACTTAAACTTGTTAAAGATAACTGTTGGTATGTGAGGGCAGATGGACTGATCTAACATTTCCTCATTCCACTTGCAGGATTATGGTTAAAGATAACTGTTGGTATGTGAGGGCAGATGGACTGATTTAACATTTCCTCATTCCAATTGCAGGATTATGGTTAAAGATAACTGTTGGTATGTGAGGGCAGATGGACTGATCTAACATTTCCTCATTCCAGTTGCAGGATTATGGTTAAAGATAACTGTTGGTATGTGAGGGCAGATGGACTGATCTAACATTTCCTCATTCCAGTTGCAGGATTATGGTTAAAGATAACTGTTGGTATGTGAGGGCAGATGGACTGATCTAACATTTCCTCATTCCAGTTGCAGGATTATGGTTAAAGATAACTGTTGGTATGTGAGGGCAGATGGACTGATTTAACATTTCCTCATTCCAGTTGCAGGATTATGGTTAAAGATAACTGTTGGTATGTGAGGGCAGATGGACTGACCTAACATTTCCTCGTTCCAGTTGCAGGATTATGTCTAAAGATAACTGTTGGTATGTGGGGTGTTGTTGGACTGACCTAACCATGGGCATAAGCCTGTTATTATCCAATAAGGCTAGAAGTTACCCAAACCCTGCTAAAATTCCCCTAGACCCTGTATAAAAGGCCTGCGAGCCAAGTTATCTGGGTCAGAGCATTTTCCCTCCCACCCCAGCATGCTGGTTTACTTTTTCCCGAAATAAAGTCTTGGTTTTCCATAAAAAAAAAGATCTTCCATCATGATCAAGTTGGATTCATAACAGAGATGCAGGAATGTTTCAACATACATAAATCAATAAATATAAAATACATAAATGGATTGAAAGACAAAAATCACCCAATCATTGCAATTGATGCAGAAAAAGCCTTTGACAAGATCCAGCATCCCTTCAGGGTTTAAAGTTCTAGAAGGAATTGGAGTCAAGTGAACATTCCTAAACATAATCAAAGCCATATACAAGAAACCCACAGCCAACATCATCCTAAATGGAGAAAAAAATAGTACCATTCAGCTTAAAGGTGGGAACCCAGCAAGACTACCACTCCTCTTCAACATAGTGCTTGAAATGTTTGCTAGGGCAATAAGGCAAGAAAAGAAGAGTAAAGAAGCACTAATTATGAAGAAGGCAGTAAAACTATCCTTGTTTGCAGATGATATGATAGTTTACTTGAGGGATGCTAAAAACTCCAGAAATCTCATAGAAACAACTAAGAATTTCAATAAAGTGGCAGGTTAGAAAATTAACCTAGAAAAATCCAGAGCTTTTCTTTACACCAACAACAAGCAACTGGAGAAGGAATATAAGGAGACCTTCCCAATCACAATAACCTAAAAATACCTGGGAATAAACCCAACCAAAGATCTCTACAACAAAAATTTTAAACCCCTGAAATAGGAGATTGAAGATGACATCGAAAGATGGAAAAACCTCACATGCTCATGGATTGGAAAAATTAATATAATAAAAATGTCCATTCTACCCAAATTAATATACAGATTAAATGCAATTCCAATTAAAACACCTAAGAGTTTCTTCACAGACTTGGAAAAAAATTCCTTAAATTCATATGGAAAGACAAAAGACTCCAAATAACTAAAACATCCCTGAGCAAAAAATGCAAAACAGGGAGGGATCACCTTACCAGACTTTAAGCTATACTACAGGGATATAGTCATAAAGTCAGTCTGGTACTTGAACAAAAACAGACCCATTGACCAATGGAGCAAAAGTGAAGATCCAAACTTGAGCTCATACAATTTCAGCCACCTCAAATTTGATAAAGGTGCCAAAAAAGATCATTGGATGAAAGATAGCATCTTTAGCAAATGGTGTTGGCAAAATTGGATCATCTCATGTAGAAGTACAAAATTAAACCCCTACCTCTCACACTGTACAAAAATCAACTTCAAATATATCAAAGACCTCAATGTAAAACCTGAAACTCTGAATGTGATAGAAGAAAAAATTCATGATGATCTACATGGCATAGGTGTAGGAAGAGAATTTCTAAATCAAACAGCAGCTGAACAGGAAATCAACAGCTGACAAATGGGATCTGGTTAAATTCAAAAGCTTCTGTACAAATCCCACAGAGTGGAAGGAAACCTTCACCACAGAAACATCTGACAAAGCACTGATTTCCAGAATATATAAACTACTCAAAAAACAAAGAAGAAGGCAAATGACCCACTCAATAGATGGAGCAAAGAGCTGAATGGACACTTCACAAGCGAGGAATTAGAGATGGATGAGAAACACCTTAAGAAGTGTTCAGCATCACTAATCATTAAGGAAATACAAATCAAAACCACTTTAAGATATCATCTTACTCCAATAAGACTGGCTAGGATCAAGAAAAAAAATGATACCAAGTGCTGGAGAGGTTGTGGGGAAAGGGGAACACTCATCCACTGCTGGTGGGAATGTAAACTCGTGCAGCCACTATGGAAAGCAGTGTGGAGAACCCTTGGAAGACTTGGAATGAACTTGCCACCCGACCCAGCCATACCACTCCTGGGCATGTACCCTCAAGACTCACCCCACCACAGAGATACATGCACGGCCATGTTTATTTCAGCTCTCTTCACAATAGCAAGGAGCTGGAACCAACCTAAATGCCCCTTAACTGATGAGTGAATAGAGAAAATGTGGTACATCTACACAATGGAGTTCTATGCAGCAGTAAAGAAAGACGACATCATGAGATTTGCAGAAAAATGGCTGGAGCTAGAAAACATCATGCTGAGTGAAGTAACACAGCCCCAGAAAAACAAATGACGAATGGTATCCCTCATCTGTGGATGCTAGTGCCAATTATCTAGTTGTAAATAAAAAAAAGAAACTTCTTCTGGCGGGAGGAGTTTGTAGGAGCCTGAGGTGATGGATGATCACAAGGAAACAGAGTTTTCTAGACAGCTAGCCAGTTACTCATATGAACTCACAGCAGTGGTGACAGCAGGCACGAGTCCCATGCAAGCTCAAACCAGACAAAATCCCAGCACAGACATGGGGAATTGGTTTAGAAAGCCTAACCTTACCTGAGGAAGTATTGGCAACTGATGGGTGCTGGGAGGGGGAGAGTTCATCTCTTCTCAGGGTGTGACTCTTGAGAGGTTAACTGGGCTTTAGTAGATGGACCCACAACTGAAGGACATTTGGGAATACAAATTAGACACAAATCATGGCATCTCATATGTAAGTATTGATATGTTGGCTTTGATAGGCACGCGATATAGGATAGGTAGATTAAATTAAATTACGTGAGGGATAACGAGGGGGAGAGAGGGAGGTGCAGATAGGAGAGGGAATCAAAATATATTGTATGAAAATTAAAAATTTCAATAAATATGTAATGGCAAAAAAGCGCACTTCTGTACAGCAAGGAAGTGAAGAGTAAACTTAGAGATTAGGAGGAAATCTTCACCAGTGATACATCTGACAGAGCATTAACATTCAGAATATATAAAGTACTCAGAGAAAAAAGAAGTAAGAAAACAAATGACCCACTGGAAAGATAGAGCAAAGAAAGATGAACAGAGACTTCACAAGTAAGGAAGTAAAGATGGTTGAGAAACATTTAAAAAAATATTTAATATAGCTAATAATTAAAGAAATGCAAGTTAAAAGCACTCTAAGATATCATCTCATTCCAATAAGATTGGCTAAGTTCAGGAAAACAAAAGACACCAAATGCTGGAGGGGTTGTGGGGAAAGGGGAACACTCACCTACTGCTGGTGGGAATGTAAACTCATACAACCACTGTGGAATTCAGTGTGGAGAAACCTTAAAAGACTCAAAATGAGCCTACCACCTGACCCAGGCATACCACTCCTGGGTATGTACACCCTCCCCCCAACTCAAGCTACTGATAGGTGGAAAGTGTAAACTGCTGGTGCTGTGGTTTAAAACTATTGGGATGACATAGCAGTGTTAGTTATTGGAGGCTGCATAGCCAAAACTGAGGAAGAAACCAACAGGAAGCAAACTGAGTGACCAACCAATCCCCCATATTAACATTTGAGATTAGCAAAAGAAGGCAAACAAATAAACAAAGGGGGAAAAACAACAACAACAACAACAACAACAATACACATGCCAAAAACAACGGAAAAATAACAATATGGGAAAAGCTCAAAATAAATCCCACTGAACTCAACCATTCCTCTAGAAGATCCCAATGAGGTCTCCCTTGAAGGGAACCAAGATACAGAGCTTAGAAGAACAATTGTAGACATATTCAAAGACTATAAAGAACAAATCGGAGAACTAAAGGGAGAGAACGAAAAACTCATGAAGGAACTAGAAGGAAGGAATAATAAACTCTGGAAAGAACTAGAAGGAGAGATTGATAAACTCAGAAAAGAACTAGAGGAAGAGAAATACAAACTCTGAAAAGAACTAGAAGGAGAGAATGACAAACTCCAGAAGGAAGTGGAAACATTGAAAAGATCTCAGGCTGAAAGGAAAAAAGAAACTGACCAGCAAAGTGAGGAGCTACAAGAAAAGAATGAAAAGCTCCAAAAGGAAGTGGAAAAACTGAATAAATCTCAGGATGAAATAAAAAAGGAAATCGAACATTCATCCAATCAGTAGGAAAGGATGGGAAAAAGCCTTAGAAGCAGAATGGAAGAAGCAGAAAAAAGAATATCAGACCTACAGGATAACACAGCACAGCTAGAAACCTCAAGTAAAGATTATGAAAAATTTAAAAAAAACACAAGAGTGGAGCAACCAGGAAATGTGGGACACCATGAAAAGATCAAACCTCTGTATCATAGGGATAGAGGAAGGAGAAGAATCCCAAGAGAATGGTATTGATCAGATCTTCAACAGAATAATAGATGAAAATTTCCCCAAACTGAAAAAAGACAAACCCATAGAAATGTAAGAAGCACATAGAACACCAAATAGACAAGACCAGAAAAGAAATTCCCCACATCATATCACAGTTAAAACACTAGATGCTCAAAACAAGGACAAAATACTGAAAGCCACAAGAGAAAAACAACAAGTTACATACAAGGGGAAATCCATCAGAATCACACCTGACTTCTCAGTGCAAACCATGAAAGCCAGAAGAATGTGGACCAAAGTATTCCCAGTACTAAATGACTTTAGATGCCAACCCAGATTACTATACCCAGCAAAAATGTCAATCATAGTTGAAGGAGAAAGAAAAACCTTTCAGGACATAAACAAAATGAAAGAACACATGTCAAAAACAAACAAACAAACAACACTTCAGAAAATACTTGAAGCAATTCAAAGATCAGAGGAAAGGAGCAACTATCCTTTTTATAATTTATTAAAAAAATTTTTTTTATTATTTATCTTTGTATGTGTATGAATGTACTGTCTGCATGCAGGTCTGTGCACCCGTGTCGTGCAATGCACGCAGAGGTCAGAAGAGGGTCTCGGATTCCCCTGGAACTGGAGCTCTCCTGGAATTGGAGTTACAGGTGGTTCTTAGCCGCCATGTGGGTGCTGGGGATCAAACCCGGGTCCTCTGCAAGAGCATCAGTGCTCTTAACCGCTAGGCTATCTCTCCAGTCCCAGGAGCAACTATCCTTAAGCAACCCAAGAGAGAAATTACCAAAAGCATAACAGAGTAAATAAATACCTAGACCAAGAATGCAAACAAAAAATAAGTTGAAAGGAAACAACACACATCTCTCAATAATAATCTTAAATATTAACGGGCTAAACTCTCCAATCAAAAGACGTAGGCTGGGAGAATGGATTAGGAAACAGAATCCATGTATGTGCTGTCTCCAAGAAACCCATCTTACCCCCAAGGACAGACAGCACCTTAGAGTGAAGGGATGGAAAAAAATATTCCAAGCAAATGGTACCAAAAATCAAGCAGGAGTGGCTATTCTAATATCAGACAAAATAAACCTAAGAGAAAAATTAATAAGAAAAGACAAAGAGGGCCATTATATCCTTATCAATGGAACAATTAACCAAGAAGATCTCACAGTTTTAAATATTTATGCACCAAACTCTGGTGCACTGAACTTTATAAACACAATCATTCAGGACCTCAAGACACAGAATAATCCCAGTATAGTAAAAATGTCCATTCTACCCAAATTAAAATACAGATTCAATGCAATTCCAATCAAAATCCCCAGGAGCTTTTTCACAGACTTAGAAAAACAGAACCATTGACCAATGGTACAAAATTGAAGGTCCAAACTTGAGCTCATATAAATTCAGCCACCTCATATTTGACAAAGAGGCTAAAAAAGCTGAATGGACAAAAGATAGCATCTTCAGCAAATGGTGTTGGCAAAACTGGGTCACCATTTGTAGAAGAACAAAATTAAACCCCTACCTCTCACCCTGTACAAAAATCAACTCCAAGTGGATCAAAGATCTCAACCTAAAACCTGAAACCCTGAAGGTTATAGAAGAAAAAGTCGGCAGCAACCTTCAAGACATAGGTGTAGAAAATGACTTTCTAAATCAAACAGCAGCTGCACAGGAAATAAGGACCACAGCTGACAAGTGGGACCTCATCAAACTCAAAAGCTTCTGTACAGCAAAAGAAACAATCAAGGAAGTGAAGAAAAAACCCACAGAGTGGGAGGAAACCTTCACCACTGATACATCAGACAAAGCATTAACATCCAGAATATATAAGTTACTTAAAAAACAGAGAAGTAAGAAAACAAATGACCCACTCAAAAGATGGAGTAAAGAGCTCAACAGATACTTCACCAGTAAGGAAGTAAAGATAGTTGAGAAACAACTTAAAACGTGTTCAACATCATTAATAATTAAGGAAATGCAAATTAAAACCACACTAAGGTATCATCTTACTCCAATAGGCTAGCCAAGATCAAGAAAACAAAAGACACCAAATGCTGGAGAGGTTGTGAAAGGGGAACACTCATCCATTGCTGGTGGGAATGTAAACTGGTACAACCAATGTGGAAAGCAGTTTGGAGAATCCTTAACTCAAAATGAGCTTACCACCTGACCCAGGCATACCACTCTTGGGTATATACCCACAAGACACATCCTACTGCAAAGATACATACATGCACAGCTCTATTTATTGCAGTTTTCTTCACAATAGCAAAGAGCTGGAACCAACCCAAATGCCCCTCAACTGATGAGTGGCTAACAAAAATGTGGTATATCTACACAATGGAATTCTATGCAGTAGTAAAGAAAGATGACATCATGAGCTTTGCTGGTAAATGGATGGAACTCGAAGCAATTAGACTAAGTGAAGAAACACAGTCCCAGAAAAAAACAAAACAAAACACGAATGGTCTCTCTCATTTGTGGATGCTAACACCAAATCCCCAGTTGGCAGGCAAACTGATCAACTTCATTATTATATTTCATTGTACCTGAAAGCAACTGTGCTATTGCAATGTGAATCTATAAATGGGCTCTAGAATTGTCCTACCACTTATACTCACACATTGTAATAACCATATATTGATGGAGGATATGTAGTCACATTCTAAAAACAGAATGTAAAGTTACATGACTTTATACCTGCATGCAAATTTACTGTTAAAATGTGAATCTCTAAATGTGTTTAGGAATCAACCTATAGTTTATTTTCAGAATTTTTAATTTTGACTTATGTGTGAAGTGTATACCTGCATATTTTAGAATAATTTAAAAAATTAAAAAAAAATCTGAATCAAATCATAGCAGTAAATCTCAGCCAAGACTGTCACTGTTGTAAGGATCATTTTGTGAAAATTCTTAATGTCCCATGTGTCCTGATTTAGTCTTGGAAAAAAATGATCTCTATAAAACAGAAGAACGTGATTGAAAAGCAAGTGCAGCACAGCTTTCATTCTGATTTGCTGCTGACATCTGAGTATTTACAAGTCTTCCTATCATCTTTTTTTTTTTGCATTTCCATTGAGACTCAGTTATATGACACATGTGATTTCTTCCCACTCCTATTAAAAATCTGCTGAAATATATTTTGTTGCTTCACATTGCCTAAGAGGTAGTGTTCCCTCTTCTCACCCAATGATCAGCAAGTGAATTCTGGTTTGAACTCCCTTTAGAACAGACTTTTCTCTGAAGGACTGATGATTAGTTTCACAATGGATGGCCTCCTTAAGGCATTGGGAATGAATGTTCTTTCTTTTCTATATCATCTTATTGTATTAGCTTTTCATTTCTCTCATTACAAAGTAATTATATACATTTCAGAAATTTAATGTGTTAAGTCTATTGCGTTGTTAACAAATTAACTGAGAATGTAGTGGCTTTCTGCAATAATGGCATGGTCTTAATTTTTGTAGGTCGAGCAGTGAGATTCAGCTAGGAAGCCAATGTAATTATTTATTTACTTCGTAGAGGTCATAATTTTGATACATATGAAATGGTTGTATAGGCTTATGTTGGAGCAATACAAAGGGGGAGGGAATAACAGCAACATAAAGACTGGGTCAAAGAACTGACTGATGCAGTTAAATTCAAACAACAAGCCTCTGCAGTGAAAAACTTTGGAAAGAGAAAGATGCAAGACATGTATGTCAGAATGCATGAACTGGGGTGGGGTTGGGGGGGAAGGAAAGGGGAATGTATCTAAATTGGACTGAAAGATAATGTATGAAATAAACAAATCATCAATAAAATTATTTTAAAAAAAGAAAAAAAGGCAAGCTGAGCAACATTAATATTATATTTGGAGATCTCCCGAGACCACCTCAGGCAAGTGCAGGTAGGTGGACAGCAGCTGAGTGCTTCAGCAAGGCTGATTGTTGATTGATTTCATCTAGTTAATCCATTAATCCAGTTGTCTTTGGCTTGGCTGTGGGGGCGGAGTCATCCTCCCAGCAGGAGTTAAAGGCGGGGTTGTGACCAGCTCAGGTAAGCGCAGGTGCCAGGGCACGGCCTAAAGAGCCCTCCCACAGTTGGAGTCATTCCCCCCCAACTGAGATTATGAAGGCATCTGAAGGAGGCAAGCAAAGCAAGCCTTCAACACAGTGAAGAGGCATTTAGGACCTACATTGGAATACAGGCAAGGAGAAGCTCATATGCCAGGAACACGAAGAAGAAACAACACAGGAAAGGGGCAGAATAATCCTGCACCAAGCTTTACCAACCCTATGGAAGATTCCTACAGTGGAATCCCCACAGGGATGACCCAGGACACAGATATCAGAAACACAATTGGGAACATATTTAAGGAATTACAACATTATAAAGAGTAAATCAAAGAACTAAGAAAAGAGAATGAAGAACTCAAGAAGGACCTAGAGAGAGAGAATGACAAACTCCGGAAGGAACTGGAAACATTGAAAAGATCCCATGCTGAAAAAGATAAGGAAAATAACCAGCGAAGCAAAGAGCTACAGGAAGAGATTGAAAAGCTCCAAAAAGAAGTAGAAATACTAAAGAAATCAGAAGAGGAAATGAAAAAGGAAATCAAACACTCATCCAATCAAGAGGAAAGGAATGGAAAAAGCCTCAGAAGCAGAATGGAGGAAGCAGAACAAAGAATATCAGACCTGGAAGATAACACAGAACAACTAAAAACCTCAAGGAAAGATTATGAAAAATTTTAAAATACACAAAAGTGGAACAACCAGGAACTGTGGGACACTATGAAAAGATCGAACCTCTGCATCATAGGAGTAGAGGAAGGAGAAGAATCCCAAGAGAATGGTATTGATCAGATATTCAACAGAATAATAGATGAAAACTTCCCCAAACTAAAAAAAAGACAAACCAATACAAATACAAGAAGCACATAGAACTCCAAACAGACAAGATCAGAAAAGAAACTCTCCATGCCACATCATAGTTAAAATGCTAGACACCCAAAACAAAGACAAAATCCTTAAAGCCACAAGAGAAAAACAACAAGTGACCTATAAGGGGAAACCTATCAGAATTACAACTGACTTCTTAATGCAAACTATGAAAGCAAGAAGAACCTGGAACAAAGCATTCCCAATGTTAAAGGACAATAGATGCCAACCCAGCTTACTATACCCAGCAAAAATGTCGATTATAATTGAAGGAGAGAGAAAAACCTTCCATGACATAAACAAGTTGAAAGCATACATGTCTGGAAGACCAACCCTTCAGAGAATACTCGAAGCAATTCAAAGAACAGAAGAAAGGAGCAACCATCCCCAGGCACCTAGAAAGAGAAATCAATAAAAGCATAACTGCAGAAATAGAAACCTAAACCCAAACTGCAAATGGATAACAAGGAAAAAGGAAGCAACACAGACCTATCAGTCATAACCTTAAATATTAATGGACTAAATTCCCCAATCAAAAGACATAGACTGGGAGATTGGATTAGGAAACAGAATCCATCGATATGCTGTCTACAAGAAACACATCTTACCTTCAAGGACAGACACCACCTTAAAGTGAAAGGATGGAAAAAAATATTCCAAGAAAATGCTACCAAAAAGAAAGCAGGTGTTGATATTTTAATATCAGACAAAATAGACTTCAAAGTAAAAGAAATCAGAAGAGACAAAGAAGGCCATTACATTTTTATCAAAGGAACAATTCACCAAGATTTCACAATCATGAATATATATGCCCCAAACTCTGGTGCACCAAACTTTATAAAGACAATTCTCCAGGACCACAAGTCACACACTAACCCCAGTACATTCATAGTAGGGGACTTCAATACCCCACTGAGTCCTTTGGATAGGTCAACAAGACAAAGAATAAACAGAGAGACATCTGAACTGAACAATATGATATACCAAATGGACCTCATAGACCTCTACTGAATATTCCACCCTAATTCCAGAGAATACACTTTCTACTCAGTGCCCCATGGAACATTCTCCAAAATCGACATTCTCCAAAATCGACCACATACTGGGACACAGAAGAAACCTCCACAAATACAAAAAGTTTGAATAATTTCATGCATTCTATCAGAGCACAGTGCAATAAAGCTCAACACCAACAATAGGATAAGCCCTACTGCCTACAAGAACACATGGAGACTAAACAATACTCTCTTGAATAATGAATGGGTCAAGGAAGAGATAAAGAAAGACATAAAAGCATTCCTGGAACTGAATGACAATGACAATACAACACAACAAAACCTATGGGATACCTTAAAAGCAGTCCTAAAAGGGAAGTTTATAGCCCTGGGTGCCAAAAAAATTATATTTATTTCTAGCTGAAAGCAACTGTGATGTTATAATGTGTATCTCTTAATGAGCCCTAGAATTAACTGACCACTTACTTTTAAACATGGTAATTAATGTATATGGGCAGAAGGTATATATTCATATTTTAGAGTAATATAAAATTAAAGAAAAAAATGTGAACTCCTAAACATATATTGGAGTTAACATACAGTTTATTCCTGGAGGACATAATTCTGGTACATATATGATGTGTATATAGGCACATCTTGGAGCAATACAATTGGGAGGGAACCACAAC
The DNA here is from genome assembly GCA_009823505.1 of Rhizomys pruinosus. Taxonomy (NCBI): domain Eukaryota; kingdom Metazoa; phylum Chordata; class Mammalia; order Rodentia; family Spalacidae; genus Rhizomys; species Rhizomys pruinosus. Next base: position 2,848,096 of record VZQC01001442.1, read on the forward strand.
AACATAAGGACTGGGTCAAATAATGGTGATATAGTTAAATTCTGCCCCAAACAATAAACCTTTGTAGATGAAAACTTTGAAAAGACCGAGAGAAAGATGCAGGACATGTATGGCAGAATGCATGAACTGGGGTGGGGTGGGAAGATGGGAAAGGGGACTATGAACTGAAAAATGATGTCTGAAATACACAAGACACCAGTAAAGTATTATATAAACATATTTTCCTTTACCATTTTTTTGTTTCCTAATTTCTCCTCAAATACAGGGAAGCTAAGGTGGGGAGTTTATGGATCTATGTTTGCTGCTATTTCCACCTTACAAAAGACATCATACTGGTATGTTTTCTAATAAATCTGATCTTTGCCTTCCTTGATATACAATAAGTCAGTCTTTGATTCCTCTGAGTTGACTTATTTGCCAGGGAGAAGCACACATATACATATTCCTCTTTCTTATACCTCTCCCTTCATCTTGCACTTAATAAGAAACATGGATTTTCCTCAGTTACTGAATTAATATCTGATCACCCCATCTATGTGCCATGGATCCAGGAAAAACAATTTTGTGTAGTTATGTATTCCAAGTTGCAACACTCTCCTTGGGCAGGAGGGTGTCATAAGGCTCTGGAAGTTAAGGAAACTTGAAAGGCTCAAGAAGCTTATGAAACTTACCAGATTTGCAAGGCTAGATACTTGGTAAGCAATTGCTGGGAGCTACCTTTGGTGGAGCTGTCTGAAAACTGGGCAGACAGCTCTAGGGATGCAGCTTTTGTGTCATCACCCATTCTGGAGTGGCTCCTTCGATGGTGCAGTTGCTTTTGGGGCACCTACTCTCCTGTAAGTCACCCCAGTAAACTCCTTGCTTTGACAAGCCATATTTGTTGGAATAATATTTGTGGTCTGCTGTTGGTTGCCTATCTAGAATGTACAGACATTAGTTCAAATCCTCTCAGGAAGTTGCAGAGCACATGATTGTCTTTTTCATTCCTCTGCCTTTTCTAGCCAGTGTCCCTTCCATCTTTTCAGTATCCTATTTGAATTTCCTGGCCACGCTGTTGCAGAAATTAAACGGAAACTGGCTGGGTCCAGTGAGAAGACTCAGTCCATACTCAGAGCAGGAGTTTCCCTTTGTTAGAGGAGGACTTCATCCTGAGCTCCTCTCTAGAAAATCTGAGGTGGCTTTCCCAAGATGGCAGCTCCTGGGGCCCTGGGTGCATTCTGAACAGCTAAGGGCAAAGTCAGGGTGGGGGACTTGGGGGCCCCCAAGAGTGTTGGGAAGTGTTGGAGGTAGTCTGAGGGCATTTGGATCCTTAGAGACTACAATCTCGTGGCATAGACATAGCCTGAGAGCGTCAGGAGACAACAGGTGTATTCCCAGTGTTGGCTGAGCCTTTCTCCTATTGAACCCAGGTACAGACATTGGCACCTGACCATGGAGGATAGGTTAGTAGATTAAGGGTGGTGTACAATGGTTCTGTGAGTACATCTCACCAGGTGGGTGATTGGGGTACATTTCACATCCTCTTGGATGTGAGGCACTCTGGGTGCATTGCAGTCCAAGTGTTGTGACCTTACAGCCCATAGGACCCAGAGTGTCTGGGGTCCTCAGGGTGGGAGTTTCACAGGCCTGGGAGATTCAGGCTGGCTTGAGTGTTGTGTGGCTTAGTCCATTGAGTGAACTGTTTGCTGGTTGGGTGAGGTGTGTTGGTCTGTACAGTGTTAGGATAGAGTTGAAATTTTGGAGCCTGAAGTATCCATACGTGCACATCAGTTACTAAGTCAACAAACACTTGAAGAATATAACCAAAATCAGTGTCAGCTCAATAAACACATAAGCTTCACATTAGATCCACTCCCAACAGAAGCTACCCAAATGCCTAAAGCTCAAGGAAAGAAAGACTCAGGTGGATCTCCACCAAACTAATACCCCTATTCAAGTACCCACTAATGAAGACCCCTTGGATATAACTCAGGATACAGATCTCAGAAGAACAATTATGAATATGATTAGAGAAATTAAGGAGTTGAGGGAATTTAAGGAGCTTATAAACAAGGAAGTCTGGGATCTAAAAGAAGACAGGGATAAACTGAAAGAGGACAATGATAATTGTGGAATGAAAGTACAAAAGATATAGAAACAGTGAAGAAAATTCAAGTAAAATGAAAAAAGAAAGGCAACATTCCACAAACAACTTGGAAAGGATGGGAGGAACTCTTAATAATATAATGGATGAAGTAGAAAATAGAATATCCACATTGGTAGACAAAATGGAAGAACTGGATAAATCAAGTAAAGATTATGAAAAATTAAAAAAAAAACCCTCAAGAATGGAATAACCAGGAAATGTGGATACTATGAAAAGACCAAATCTACGAATGATAAGGATAGAAGAGGAAGAAAACTCACACAATAATGATATGGCCCAGGTCTTCAACAAAATTTTAGAGGAAAATTTTCCCAAATTAAAGCAAGAGACACCTATACAAGTATTAGAAGCATTTAGAACTCCAAGCAGACAGAACCAGAAAAGAAATTCTCTACACAATATCATAATAAAAACAATAGATGTTCAAAGCAAAGAAAGGATACTAAGGGCTGCAAAAGAAAAACAACAAGTTACCTACAAAGGAAAACTATCAGAATTACAGCCAATTTCTCAATGCAGATGATGAAAGCCAGAAAAGCTTGGTCTAAAATATTCCCAGTACTAAAAGACTATAGATGCCAACCCAGAGTACTTTATCCAGGAAAAAAATGTCTATTATAATTGAAGGAGAAAGGAAAATATTCCATTATCTAAATAAATTGAAAGAATTTCTCTCCAATAAGCCATTCTTGCAGAGAATACTTCAAGCAATACAAAGAGTGGAGGGCAGAGATGTGTAAACAATCAATGCCAGAAAACAAATGATACTATCACTATAGAAATAAAAACCTAGTGTAAGAATGTACTAGAAATCAAAATGATTGGAAGCAATTTAATTCTCTCGACAACTGTTTTAAATATCAATGGAATGAATTCTCCAATTAAGAGACAGATTAGTAGAATGGATTAAGAAAACCTCACCTTTAAAGATAGCTATTATCCCAAGGTGAAAGGAGGATAAAAAGATAGTACAAGTAAATGACACTAAGAAAGAAGGAGGAGTCACTATGCTAATACTAGATAAAATAGAATTCAAGGCCTTTGGCTGTGTTTTGTCTATGGGATAATTGATCACTAGGTAGAACATCTTTGGGACAGATAGACAGGCTTTTTGCCAGGCCTATGTGGGGTGTTTCTGAATATCTGGAAAGATTTGGTAGGCCAAAGCCAGCCCCAGGACTTGTAGGATCACTTTAAGGTTTTTGTTTTGTGGTGATGCATTTGGGGTAATTGCCCTGTTCATCTGGATGGGCATAAATATTGTAAAGTTTAGTAGAAAATAAGATACTTGTACTGTATTGAAGTGGTTAAATGTTTCTAGGTGGAATGGTATAAACATTAAAACCAGTTTACAATGGTCTAAATGAGATTATAAACACACAGGATTTTGGTTAGTTTTCTGTCCATTCCCGTCTTGTAGATTCGGATTAAAGGGGCATAGACAAGTAATGGGTTACCTTTGGCTACTGAAAGATATTTTTTGGTCTCTGTCTATTATGCAAATGTTACTTCTGATATTTGTTCTGCTCATTTCAAGATAACTAACTCAAGGAAAGCTAGGTTTAATTCCCTGAACTAGTGGCATGCACCCCAGAAGAATAATGTTTGGATGGACTAGGTAAATTTTTTCAGCTTAATTCTGGTTAACAAGTATGTTCCCTGTTATTGGAAAACTACAAACCAAGATACGGGTTTGGGAAAGTAAAGAGACCACTTCTGTTTGTAGTAAATTGTTTATATTTAAGATATCCCTAAAATTGTTTAAATTTGTCTTATTGGCTTTTCCTGCTTATCCTATGGTGTTAAATTTCTTCCAGTCAATGCTTATGCAAGGCTTCTTAAGCCTTTCTTCAAGCTTTATCTAAATCTGATACAATAATTAAAAGTACCAGATTGATGTAACAACTTTTTTTGGATGCTTAATGCCCATACCTAAGGCCCATACCAATTTGGCTAAGGGATTTAAGGGACAATTTGTTCCTTGGTTTCTGAGGACAATTGGTCCCAGGGGATTTTGTAAAGGGACATCTCTTAAAATGTTCTGCAAATGTGGGTCACTAGGCTTCCTGTGCTGGGAGGTCTTGGAGATCCACCAAGAGAACCCTAGCCAGTGTCCAGTCTATAAAGATAAAGCTCAATATAGAAGAAAGTTGCCTTGTGCTCCAAAGGGAAGCTCAGTCTAGCAAGACCTGACCTTGTCCTCAGTAGATGGAACTGGTTAAGAATGGCCAGAAGGGTTGGGTGTGGTGGTGCATGCCTTTAATCCCAGCACTTGGGAGGTAGAGGTAGGTGGATCTCTGTGAGTTTAAGTCCAGCCTGTTCTACAGAGCAAGTTCCAGGCCAGCTGGGGCTATAGGGAGATCTTGTCTCAAAAACACACACACACTAAAGTGGCCAGAAGGAGCCAGGGACTCCCCCCAACCCCCACCAAAAACCTGAGTTCTGCCTAAAGACCAGAACCTCCAATGACTTTGAAAAAACAAAGTTTGGTTAATCTGGGCTAATTGTGTGAACTTAAGCACCCCAAAAGAAAGTAAAACACCAAAAGATAATAGTCAATATATTTCTTTAAAAGTCTGAAATATTAAAAAAAAAAGTCTGAAATATTGTGTCTCCACATATTGGGTGTAAAGTTATATGAAATAATGTTAAGCAGGCATAAAAACCTTAGATCTTGGCCTTGATTAACAGAGTAAGGTTACCTGCAGCCAGAGGACAAGTCCACTGTTGTTGTTAATTAATGCTCATTAATAAAATTTCCTCTTTCTTTCTAGCAACTGTCTAAGTGAAAACTCATATCCTGACTATCAAAAAGCCTGAAAAACAGATGCTGAGTCCAGACATCATAGCCAAATGAACAGAAGGAGAAACCTAATAAATGAACATGTTGAAACTCTTGGTCAAGAAATCCTAATGGACTTTTAAATTGGACATTGGAATTCACCCTGTTCTTTCTTCTCCTGGTTCCCTGCCCAGATCATGTACTTAACTACTCCTGCTTTCGTGGGCACCAGTCAAGGATTTTTCCCCCTCTATAGTTACACTTGGGGGTCTTTTAGATTGACCCTCTGAATGGAGGAATCTCCAGTTGCCACACCCAACATCACTTTTCAGCATGGAAGAAGTCAGAGCAGTTGGTGTCCTGATTCCCTTCTGGTGATTGGGTGACCCTTTTCAGAGTGTAACATAACTAAACATTAGGCAGTTTGGGGATTAGGCCCCCTAAATTAACCAGACTCTTTCTCAGCTGTGAACTCAAGGCTTCCTGGACTAGCCAGTAAACACATATCTTTCTGGTAACCCTGAAAGAACAGGAAAAGAAGAAAGGAAAGAAAGAGAGAAGGGGAAAAAGAGAAGTACATACCAAGCCCTGTAGATTGATTATTTCATCAGAATAAGAAATGGAAATCCCCCTTTTTTGAGTTCTTGTTGTTTGTTTTACTATTGTCATTTTGTATTGTTTTTGTTTTCATGTGGAAAGAAAAAAAAAAAGACAAAAATAATCTGAGGCCAAGGGTGAAGGTTTTACATGACGTAGCTGTAGGTTTTAGGAGTATGTGGCTATGTGCCTTTATTTTTATTTATTTATTTATTTTTGGTCTTTTTAAGACAGGGTCTCTCTGTAGCCCCAGCTGTCCTGGAACTCACTCTGTAGACCAGGCTGACCTTGAACTCACAAAGATTCGCCTGCCTCTGCCTCCCAAGTGCTAGGATTAAAGGCATGTGCCACCAAGCCTGGCAATGACTTTATAAAGATGGTTTCTTGGGGTTGTTAAAAAAGAAAGGGAGCTGGGCATGGTGGTGGTGCATGACTTTAATCCCAACACTTGGGAGGCAGAGGCAGGTGGATCTCTGTGAGAGGAAGCCAGTCAGTCTCTAAATCGAGTTCTAGGCTGGCTGGTGGCTATATATGTGTATATATACATATCTAATACAAAAAGAAAAGGGGAATTTCCTTTGCTCTCAAAACATATTTACAGAAATGAGAATCACAAGTAACCAGTTAGACCATCCTTTTTAAAAAAAAAAAATCAGGACACATCTGTTTTCAAGCTGAGCGCAAGATAAGCTTTTCTCAAAGTGACATTTGTGTGGCTTTGTGTATATATTTCCTGCTGTCAGCTTAAAGCTTAAAGTGGAAAGTTATTTATGATGTAAGTACAAGATTATTTCATCCAGCTTTTGAAAAAACAGTCACAGGTCCAAAGTGAATATTTTATTTTTTCTTTTCTTTCTTTTGTTTTTAGTAAATATAATGCAGAATGTTACTCATCAACTTGCTATGTAAAGTAGGAATGTAAAGTAATATTTCTTTCTTTACCTGCATACAGCACTACAGTGAAAATGACCATCCCCTAATCATGTTTTGGAATTATACTATAGTTTATTTTCAGATGTCATATTTTAGTATGTGTGTGAGGTGATACAAATGGAAAGGAACAACATAACAACAAAAAAAACTGGATCAGAGAACTGACTGAAACAATAAAATTCTGCCCCAAACAGTAAACTTCTGCATTAAAAAACTTAAAAAAAAAAAAGACTGAGAAAAAGATGCAAGACATGTATGGCAGAATGCAGGAGCCCTGGTGGGGTGGGGGGCAAGGAAGGGGAAATGGGTCTAAATTTGATTAAGAAAGGTTTTATGAGCAAAAGTTGAATAAAAAGCTAAGAATAAATTAATGAAAATATCAATAAATATAAAAAAGCCATGCCTTTGTTTTTTTTTTTATAGCCCTTTGTGTCCTATGCTTCTAGTCAGTTTGGATTTAAAATTTGGGCATGTTAAGAATCAATTTCTTCTTATTTTATTTTATTTTTTATTGATGCTTTGTGTATTTCATCCATCATTTTCCAATTCAGTTCAGGCATATATCCCCTTTCCCTTCCCCCCACCCCACCCCTACCCATCCCAGATCATGTATTCTGCCGTATGTTTTCTGCATCTTTCTCTGCTTTTTTGTTTTGTTTTGTTTTCATTTTTTTAACAATAAGTGATAATTTGTGAGTACAAGCAACCTTCATGTAAAACCAATTTGCAAGCAGTTGTGCCCAAACCCACACAGCTCATGGGTCCCACCATCCAGCAGGGGGGGCTTGTATGTTCAATCAAGTTGATCAAATGAGTGTCCTGTCTATATTGTTGTAGTTTCACCATTAACCCCAATCGCAGCCCTTACATTCTACCACGCCCCCTCTTCCGCAGATTGTTCCCTAGGCTTAGAAAAGGGGCACAGGTGGATGAGAAGTAAAACTGTCCTCTCTCTCTGGAGCTGTTGACTTGGATTCTGGTCAATTCTGG
>VZQC01001442.1:2861719-2873679 GCA_009823505.1 Rhizomys pruinosus
TTGAAGATCTGATCAATACTATTCTCTTGAGATTCTTCTCCTTCCTCTATTCCCATGATGCAGAGGTTTGATCTTTTCATAGTGTCCCATATTTCCTGGTTGTTCCAGTTTTGTGTATTTAAAAATTTTTCATAATCTTTATTTGAGTTTTTTAGTTGCTCTGTGTTATCTTCCAGATCTGATATTCTTTTTTCTGCTTCCTCCATTCTATTTCTGAGGCTTTTATTTCCCCTTTCTTCCTGGTTGGATAAGTGTTCTATTTCTTTTTTCATTTCATCCTGTGATTTCCTTAATATATCCATTTCCTTTATGAGTATCTCTATCTCTTCTTGGTGCTCCTTACTTCATTGGTTGGCCTCCTTTTTCAGTGTTTCTACTTCCTTAAGGTGTTTGTTTTTTTCTCTCGTTCTCTCTGGAGCTTGTCAATCTCTTCCTTTAGTTTGTTATTGTATCCCTCTAGGTCCTTTTTGAGTTTTTCATTCTCTCTCTTTACTTCTCTGAGTTCTTCCTTTAGTTTGTCATTGTATCCCTCTAGGTCTTTTTTGAGTTTTTCATTCTCTCTCTTTACTTCTCTGAATTCTTCTTTATGTTCTTTAATTTCTCTGCATAGGTCAGCAATTATTCCTCTAAGGTCTGTTTCTGGGGTCACCTCCAGGAGGATCTGATTGTAGCTGTCTCCTACCGGGTTGGTAGAGCTTGGCGCGGAATTATCCTGCACCTCTCCCATGTTGTCTCTTCGTCATCTCCCTGGCATGTGGGTTTCCCTTTTGTGATTCAAGTCTCAAATGCCTTTTCAGTTTGTTGAAGGCTGAAAGCTTGCTTTATTTTGCTTGCCTCCTTCCAATGCCTCTTTTTTTTTTTTCCCCTTTCCTTCCCTCCTCGTTGTTTATGGAGGGCTGACTTGTCTAGTTTTCAGGCTTTCACTTTTGTTTATATATTGGATACTGAAAGTCTCTTCCTTTCCTGTTTTGAATGTTCTCTTAATCCACTGGATACTCTCTCCTCAATTCCAGTTATTGGCGGGGGGGGGTCCTAACTTAGCCCATGCCCCAGTACCTTCCTTGAGTGGTGGAGGGCTGGTCCTGAGCCCTGCCCTGCTGAGGACCACAATATGGCATCTGCACCTGACTCCAAAGCCAGGATCCCCTCCCACTTGTGACTAAGGGGTGGGGGTGGGGCCACCCAGTCGGGCAGCCATGCTTTGGCAGGATTTAGGAATTGGGTCTGGGTCCACCAGTCACTGGCCCCCTCTGCCACAACTCAGCAAATCAATTGTCCTGCACCCGTGGGTCAATGCCCTGAGTTTACCTTCCTGGAGCAGTGGCGGGCTGGTCCTCTTATTTTATTTTATTTTATTTTAAAGCCCTCATAGGTCATGCGCTTTTTTATAATTATTATTTTTATTTCATGTGTATTGACTATATCACCTGCTTGTATGTAAGAGCACCCATGTTATTCAATGCCCACAGAGGTCAGAAGATGGAGTTACAGAAGGTTGTAAGGGACTATGTGGATGCTGGAAATCAAACCCAGGACCTCTGCAAGAGCAGCCAGTGCTCTTAACCACTGAGCCATCTCTCCAGCCCCATATGTCAAATTTTTAATTACAGCATTTTCTGGGCTCTTCTGCTTTGCTGTAGAGTGTTTTGTTGTGGTGGAAGGAGGATGAGAGAACTGTTCAAAAATTGCATAGTGCAAGGTGGTGTACACTAGCCACATGTGCTGCTAAGTGTGTGGTATGTAGCTAATGAGATAAAGGAATTTTGCTAATGGTTTTGTTTGATGTTAAGGCATTTGATTTTATATGGCCATGTCTGGCTAATGATTATTATATTGGACAATCTCTACAGATTCTCCGTTGAGATTTTCTGTTATGATGAATTACATTAATATGTTGTCATGTGTCTGTATGGGATAAACTTAATATTTCACACTGTAGTATTTTAAGTTTTCCTTGGAAATTTGACTTAATGATAGGACAGTTTATCTAGTAGGTGTGAAGCCCTGAGTTCAATACTCATAACTAAAATAAATAAATAATACATAAAGTTTGCTTTGTATTAAAAATAATAAAGCAAATATGGGCAGAAGCGTGTCTCCCTAACAATCCAAGTTCAGGATAATTTAACTTGTTTCGGATTTTTCTTTCCATGTGATGAATATATTTCTAACTTACATTCTGCCTCTTGTAGTTTGTTGAAAAGAAGGCAAAGTAACAAATAATTTAAAGAAGACATTGGTTTATTGACAGTGTGTTGGGTAAGTCACAAAATTTATAAGCATATGAAAAGCTTCAGATATCTCATCTAAGGTCAAGGAAATGTGGATTCTACATTAATCAGTTCAAAGAACAAATTTGGTTTAGTTTAGTTCACTTAAAACAGGCCACAAACGGAATCAACTATCAAATTTAGAAGAGACTATTGAAATTTCCCTTGATTGTGTCATTGAACATTTTTCCCTCAAATAATTTTTATAGGAAAAAAGTAAATCTGAATGGATGTGTAGGAAGCAAAAATTAGAATATCTACCTCAACTACTAAGTTTTTAGAGATGACTGTGAGGTGGGAAAGAAAAAAGAAGCCAGGGGGCTGGAGCGATGGCCTAGCGGTTAAGAGCGCCGACCGCTCTTGCAGAGGACCCGGGTTCGATCCCCAGCACCCACATGGCGGCCGAGAGCCGTCTGAAACTCCAATTCCAGGAGAACTCCAGTTCCAGGGGAGTCCGACGCCCTCCTCTGACCTCCGCGGCATTGCACGTCACGGGTGCACAGACTTGCATGCAGACAATACATTCATACACATATGGAAATAAATAAAAATTAAAAAAAAAAAAAAAAAAAAAAAAAAAAAAATAAAAAAAAAAAAAAAAGAAAAAAGAAGCCAGAAAATTTGTTTTGAGCCTCAATCAAGTGGAGCCCCTGTGTGAACTTTCCCCAACGCGTGGCAGAGTGATTGCATTTAAGGAGAAATGAATCTGCCAAAGAAGAGGATGGTGTTGGTGTTGTTTTGCCTGATAAGGAATAGGAAAGGGTGATCGCAAGAGACAATTTCAGGCACTGGTGCTGACAGTGTAGAAACTACTGCTCCAGTGGCGGCCGCAGCTTCTGTTCCCTCTTCAGTTACCTCCACAAAGGACTTGTGGACAATTTTGGAAACCGCGAGACCTGAGCTCTGACTCATGCCCGAGAAGTCAGCCTTCCCTCGTCGGAAGGCATCCTTCATCCCCATGTATTGCAGAGGATCCACCAGGTCATAGTTAATTTCCACTTTGAACCGAGGTAAAGATAAATGTACCAGCATCATGCTCATGTTCTGTGGGCTTGTCCACTCTGTTAGCTTGTCAGCGGTGAGTTTATCTTCCAGCTATAAAAGCAGAAGAAAAGAAACTGCAATGATTCGGTAAAGGCTTGTAACACATCTTAGCAATGAACTGAACATGCAGGAAATATGTTGTAATAAATATGATAAGCAGATGATCAGCCTAGATATTATTTATTTAGATAGTTTAGAATTAGATATTGTGTTAAGAAAAGTAAGTCTTGACTCTGTAAGTATATAGTCATTTATCTATATTTATTAAATATGTATGCAAAAATAAAATCTTTACTTTGTACAAAATAAACTGCATATCCCTATGGCTAACTATATATTATTTTAATAGATGCTACTTTATATTTTCCTACACACATTATTACATATTTTACTTATCATACATGCCCTATTTTCCTTTTTTCTAACATATTTATAAATACATCCACAGTGCCCTGTTTCAATCAAGTTTGAATTGTTACATATCAGTACCATCAAATGGATATTTAATGTGTCTACTCTAATAATTAGTTAAGTCTTCAGTGTGTGTCAACCTCTTACACATAGGTGAAACACAATATTTCTTTTGAAGTTTTCATTATTTTATAGTTTTATCATTTTCATTAATGTCTTAGTTAAAATCATTACCTTAGGAAGAAATCGGACATTGAAAAGAATAGGGTGCAAGAGTTACCTCTCTCAGACCATCTACTTTGTTGGGCAGCAGCACAAACATGCTTAGTTCTCTGCTTTTGTATGGTATTTCCACGATTTTGGCTTGCACATCATCCAGTAAGGCAAAGTGAAAATTATTTGTTTGTTGCATCATCTGCACAGATTTGCTGGTATTCTGCAACAAATTAATGTGTCAAATACATATCAAGGGAGATATAAGATGAAACAAATAATATGATCGAGATACCAAACAAATAACCTTTGAAGAGATAACCCTAAAAATCTGTGAGGTATAGATAAAAATTACTTTGAATATTTCTAACCAAGTACAGTTATAAGAATTAAAGAAGACACGTGACATATTTTGTACTTTTTGTGGTATTTCCCATCACGTTTAAACTAAATGTTCCTCATATCACTATGTCACATTATGTAAATAAATTACAGACAATACCTGGTTCAGCCAAAATTTTCTTTCTGTAGTATTGTGTTCATCAAATTTTTGATTCCACTGTCCTTTGAAATAGATTGCATTCACCAGAACCAGTGCAGTTGCACTGCTCAGAGATCTATTAGGAAGTAGGTCTTTGATTTTTCCTGCAAGAGAAAGAGCAAAATGTTGAGTATTAAGGCGCAAGTCATTTGTCTGGAAGATGCTTTGTAAGTGTTCACCATTGGCCACTTATCACTTGTTCACCCAAGTCATTACTTCCAGGACTGATTCATTGACTTCTTCACAAGGTATAGAGTTCCTCATAGTGTCGTGAGAGCTACTATGCTGAAGATATCATTTCTTGTCATAAGAAAGGTGTTCGGGCTCTCCGCCTGTGAGAGATTACGGCCAATTCACAGTGAATACAGTTAAACTGATTTTATCCACTCTGTCAACTCTTTCATTTTTCTCTATAACTTCCTTCCTATATATATTTTCCATTTTGAGGCTCAATAATCAAAGAGAATGAATAGTCTTTAGGATAAATAGTTTGAGTTCTATAGTCTGAAACATTCCCCATGACTCCCTGTGGGGTCTTCCTATCTGATTTCACATTGGATTATGTAGCTTGGCCTATGAGAGGTGAGAGAAGGGACAGGTGTCTATGGAGTGGAGGCTTCGTTGAGATGTCTGCCATAGATGGAGAAGACTGTGATAATGCCCTCTAGGTCTGAGTTGTGGTCTTGTAGCTCCATCTGAGGTGACAAGCAATGTAGTTGTTTTTCTGATTAGTAAAAGAGAAAGGAACATTTTCTCTTAAATGTAGCTTTTGAGTGAAGATATGATATCAAAACATGACTGTGGAGATTTGATATTGCAAAGATACTGGCACCCAGGTCAGGTAGAAATGGATCTTACTTTGTTTTATGAATTGGCTTCCTGTAATTTCCTCCCTAGTTCCCCTGAGCTCAATTCACATTTACTGGAGCCATCTGAGATCTCTGCAAACCTACTCCAGCAATTGCCTCAGCAGGCCAAACTGTGCTGAGGTTAGGGCTTATGCAGAGTACTCAAAAATGTTTTTATCTTGTGACTTCCCCATACATTACCATTTGTTTGGCTTTCAACCCAGGAATTAATCTTCTTTCGACTTTCTTCTGTAGCATTTACAAAATCAAGAGATTCTGCATTTGTTAGGTAAAATTTCTTAATGTCTTCCATATATTTCTTTGAGAGGGAATGGGAAAAAGGAGAAATCAATAACAATCTATGTACCACCCAAATTTCATTATTTGTGATTATAGTAAGCTGATGACCAATGATGATCAAGTCAGTTATTCTATGAACACACATTTTTTTCACGCACCGACCTTGGCTCTCATAATCTTCCCTCCCCCCTTCCATAATGGTCCTTGAGCTATGATAGGTAAAGTTCAGTAAAGGAGTCCTATCTAGGTTCAAGCATTCTACAGTCTCTTAGTCTCTAAATCGTAGCCAGTTGTGGCCTTTTCTGTGTATTGAACTATATTGTGTAAGGAAGCTTCACTGGTGAGAACTGGAGGATGTAGTATTATTCTTGCTACACTCTGTTCCACCATGTTCCATGAGCCTTAGGTGTAAAGGTTCCACTATAGATAATGTCATGAAGGGCTGCCCAAATCTCAGACTTATATTCTCTCTCTGTGACCAGTTGTGTAATCCTGTTGGACTGACACAGCAAACTATTAGTATTGGTGCAGTAGCGGCACTTTAATCAACAACTGTCCAATTGGACTTCAAGGCCTCTCAACGGGAAGGAACTCATGGTGGCTCTGTAAATATAGCCAAATATACATGGCCGGAGTCATCATAGATTCTAGAGAAAATCCTACCTCTGTCATATTTCTAGGCAAATAAAATTTCTTGCTGTATGCTTAATATGGATCCTTAAATTTGTAGACAAGTATTACCACACACCACTCACCAAGGAAGCTTTTGGCAACATGCTTATTTTTATTCAGGTACCAGGTAGACAATGTGAGAATGGAGTGTGGGCTGGCCCAGGGGGCCATTGCAGGTAATACTATCTGGAAAGAGGCTGTGACTGTCAAATATCATAGCAATTTGCTTTGAGGGAGATGCTTTGCTCCCAAGATGTCCTACCAGTAAATTGAACTTTAGATTTCTCATGTTATTGATTACACCTTCCATCCTGGAAACATCCCAAACCCTGGTACTTTGCCAGCTCTCTCCAGGGACTCATCCAAGGGTGTTCAGTCCAGAAATGTCCCATTGGTCATACACTTCCTGCTAAAACACAGTCTCTATGATTGAGTCAGTGCTAGGTCATTCATGACATATCATGACCAACTTTGCTGGCCGACATCCTCTCTTCTCATGATATAATCCCTCAGTCTACACTGGACACATGGCATTGCTAGGATCTGAGAGGTTCCAGTGGAGGTGACATGTGATGAGCTGGTGCTTCCTGGGCAGACGCCACCCATCTGAATTAGCCGAGTTGGTGTGCCTCAATCCTGTTTATGACCATTTAGAGACGTAAGACCTAGGATGCAGATGAAAGGTATGCAGAGCCAGAGGGAACTTACCTGGAGAAACTGAATAGTCTTTTCTGCATAGATTCTATTCGCAGTCTTCAGGTCATAGGCGCCAGTGGATTTGTTTAACTGAGTCAGAAGCCTTTGAAAGTGGTGATGGATGTTTTCCGACTTTTCATCCTTCAGTGTCAAAAAGGGTGCTTGCCATTAGAAATACTAAACTCACAAAATCACTACTTAAACTTGGTAATCTCAACGATGACTTTTTGCTGATATTTAGTATACTTTATCTTAAACATCCCTATCTCTTGGAAAGTCTTTTTTTCCTGTTGTAATATATTCTAATCTATTATCTTTTAAATTAAAGATACAGTATTTTTGGCTGTCTACTCATTGCATTAAATGATTAGGTAAGATTCACAGACACATTCTAAGTTCTTCAAGAGTACAGACTATATATTTCATCCTAATAGTCATCAGGATATGGTTGTGTGGAATTTTGCATTGTTTAAATACATTATGATTGGAACACTTTTATACACTTTGGTGCTACTATCTAAGACAAGCTGTGATTTGTGGCTCTTCCCTCATCCTGGATATTCTCTGCATGTAAGAATAGTAGTCTGATATTCATCTAAGAGCTACATATCACTAATGTAAGTCTTAGTCCAATCAAGATTGAAAACAAGAAATTTGAGAGTTAAATTATGTTTTCCAAGACAGAAAAATTACCAGTCAGTTTTTTAACGTAAGAAGCTCTGAATTGGAACACTTCTATTTTTCCAGCCAAGAGTTTTGCATTATTAAGGCTCTAAACCAATATAGATGTCTTAGCTGTCATTTTCTAAAATATACTTGCATGTATGCTGATTTCTTTTGGTAGAATGCTTGCATAATTAAGATGAAATTGTTTCAGTAACATTACTGTAATAATGACAAGTAATGTTATTTTACAATAATAAACACATTTTGATTTCTTATTTATATAACAGGGTTTGTTGTAACTGTTTGCACACATTGAGTCAGATTCCTTTCTACCCCCAGTGTATTGGGATGAGGTCCCCTGATTCAGGGAAGATGTGATTTGCTTATGCTCCTCTTCTGTGAGGCTCAGAATCAGAGTGGCAACTAGCCTCTCCTGTCTAGATGCAGTCCAGATCTGTGGCCATGCCATGAACTAGTACTAGAAAATGGAACACGACACCATGCTGTATGCTAAAATCTCTTTTGTTTGGTATTTCCCATAAAGTTGCTCTTTCTCAGTTCATTTAAAATTTCCACTGTAACTGTTTCTGAAGCTCTTCTAGAACCAAAGTGCCCTGGACTCACATGGTGGGCTGCACCCTTGTCTGTTGTCTTCTTTGTGGCTGTGTCGCTGTGAAGGACCTGGAGGAGACAGCAAGTGTGACAAGAAAACTTTACTTAAAAGATTTGTCTATATCACAGGGAGCAAAACAGAATAAAACCCTGAAAACAAGTAAAAAGTTAAAAAATAGAAAAAAATTCCCTAAACTCTGGGGCAAGACTGCAAAGACAGAGAAGCTGTTCTCCCACCAGTCCCTTGAGGGAATGCTCATCTACTCAGTGCTCAGGGGATCTTTGAATATATGTGCATTAGAATTAAGCTGATCCATCATTTCATCAATAGTCAGATTTTAAGCTCACTTCTGATGGTTGGCAACTGAAATAAGCCACCTTAGCATCCAAAGGACAGGTTATCCAGGAAGCAGATGGGTGGCGTTTTGGGAGGATGTTTCCACAGTTCTATGCTCCCAGGTATGGCCATGCCTGTTCAGCACTCTGTACTTTCCCTCAGGCCTCTACTGCCATCTGTCTATGCAGTAACCGACAGTGATGGAGACACAAGCTCAACTTGGCCCCACACCTACCTGCTGAATTTCTTTTGCAGTGTTTCCTTTGGCTCCAAGCTGGAGCATTCCTAATACTGCCATGATACTGACAGGGGAGCAGAAAACATTGTCCTCTGATTTTCTGAGCTGCTGGTACAGATCTATGGCAAACTCCATATTTGCTTCACTGAGAGTGACCTTGTGGTGACCTTGGTGTGGTAGAAAAGTCCTAGAAAAGGATCAGGTTAATTTTAGAATGACATTACTGAATGGGGCATCACTCTTTAATGAAAAATTCTTTAAGGAACTGACATACCTGAGTTATAAGATTTTAGGAAATAACCTTATCATGATATTCATATATATACATATATATGCATATTTCAAGCCTTCTATAATGTACATATATTGATCTTCTAATCAGGAGAGTCATGAAGATATTATCTTTAAGACTTTTGTAAAGATTAATAGAAAAATCTTTATCTTTCCTTATTGATTATGCTAGTTTTAGGTAGAAAGACTATATACCAAATGCCAAGCTGAAGATTTCTGCAAGTTGCATCCAGCTGGCTGTCAAAAGCCAACTCTCAACATTTTCTTCAGGGTTCTGTAGCTACCAGAAACAATCCCCATGTGCTTGTAAAGGTACAATGGGTATTTAGTTGGAAATAAATTATTTAAAAGACAAAATAGATGAAGGAGATATTTAAGTTCACCCTGGTAGAACAAGAAAAATGCAACCAGGCAAAATACCATATACGTACCATATAAAACACATCACTGTTATCCTCAAAATTAGTTCATATTGTTCAGCTATGGTAGCTGGAGCTGCTTACCTGGTTTTCTGGAGGAGGTAAAGGGCAGGAGCCTGTGAGCTTGTGTGTGGTGGATGGTGAGATCTGGAATATATACTTTCCTTCTTGCCTACACTGTCTCATCATTCCAGTGACATTTCAGGTCAGTCAGCTTTGGATTTTGTAACCAGGTTAGGCTTTGTGCACATGCAAATTCATGCAAAAAGTCAAGATTAATATCTGATGCTCTACTTCCTTTTTTGCCATAGAACAAATTATAGACTTTAAACCATTGTTATTTCCTGAAATGCTTATAGATGCTTTTGTAATATCAATGACAGCATATTTAAAATGTCAACTCTTCCTCATTCCTGTCAGCTTTATTCTTCCATATGATAGCCCCTGAAAATTATCCCAGTAAAAGCTGTCTTTCTTATTTTATGCTGTGCCTTTTTTTTTTTTTTTATGTGTATGAATGTATTGTCTGCCTGCAGGTCTGCGCACCCGTGTCGTGCGATGCCGCGGAGGTCAGAAGACGGTCTCGGATTCCCCTGGAACTGGAGTTCTCCTGGAACCGGAGTCACAGACGGTTCTCAGCCGCCATGTGGGTGCTGGGGATCGAACCCGGGTCCTCTGCAAGAGCGGTCGTCGCTCTTAACCGCTAGGCCATCCCTCCAGCCTCTATGCTGTGCCTTTTTAGGCACACTTCAGATACTAAACAAATAGAAAGTTTACATTAGGCAATTTTTGGTTCTGAAAAATTTCATTCAACCTACCAAATTCTCTAGTAAGTACTCTATGTAAAAAGGAAATTTGTTCTAATTTTGTTTTTGGTCTTTTTGAGACAGGGTCTCCCTGTAGCCCCAGGTGTCCTGGAACTCACTATGTAGACCAGGCTGGCCTTGAACTCACAGAGATCCGCCTGCCTCTGCCTTCCAAGTTCTGTGTTGAGCCACCATGCCCAGCAATAGTTCTAAATTTTAATCCAAAGATATAATCCAGAGTTATCTCAGGAGACTTTCAAAGTTCTTTGTTCTCCAAACTAAGATCTAAACATGGCCAAGAAACACCTTAAAAAGTGCCCAACATCCTTAGTAATTAGACAAATGCAAATCAAAATCCCTTTAAGATTTCATCTTATCTCAGTCATACTGGCTAAGATCAAGAGAACAACAGACATTAAAGGCCAGTATGTGGAGAAAGGGAAAAGCTCATTCACTGTTGGTGGGAATGCATGCCACTCATGCAACCACTATGGAAAGCAGTGTGGAGAACTCATAAAAAATTAAAAGTGAATCTACCTCTGCTTACTTGTTCCTGTTCCGCATGTGCAAATGCTACCAAAAAGGAAGCAGAAATTGCTATGCTAATAAAACTAATCAGAAGAGACAAAGAGGGCCATTACATCCTTATCTAAGGAACAATTTACCATGAATATTTCTCAATTTATATGCAGCAAACTCTGGTGCAGTGAACTTTATAAGCACAATTCTGCAGGACCTCAAAGCACAGATTAATCCCAGTACACTCATAGTAGAGGACTTAATACCTCATTGAGTCCTTTGGACAGGTCAACTGGACAAAGAATAAACATAGAGACATCTGAACTGAACACTACGACTACAATACACCAATTGGACCTCATAGACATCTACCGAACATTCCACCCAATCACCAGAGAATATACTTCCTACTCAGCACCCCACCGAACATTCTCCAAAATCGACCACATACTGGGACAGAGAAAAAAACCTCAACAAATACAAAAGGATTGAAATAATACCATGCATTCTATCAGACCACAGTGTAATAAAGCTCAATATTAATGCCAGCATAAGCCCTACTATCCACAAAAACACATGGAAACTAAACAACACACTCCTGAGTAATAAATGGGTCAAGGAAGAAATAAAGATATAAATGTGTTCTTGGAACTAAGTGAAAAAGACAATACAACACAACACAACAAAACTTATGGGATACTGTAAAAGCAGTCCTAAGAGGAAAATTTATAGCCCTCAGTGGCTACATTAAAAAAAAAAACAAACAAACAGAAAGAGCACAAATGATCTCACTGTAGCTAAAAACGGTTGAGAGAGAACAAATGTTTCCTAAACAAAAAAGGCAAGATGAAATTAACAAAAATTAGAGCAGATATCAATGAAATAAAAAGAAAGCAAGCAATAAAAAAAAAATCAATGAATCCAGCCAGGCGTGATGGCACATGCCTTTAATCCTAGCACTTGGGAGGCAGAGGCAGGCGGATCTTTGTGAGTTCAAAGCCAGCCTGGTCTACAGAGTGAGGTCCAGGAGAGCTGGGGCTACAGGGAGACCCTGTCTCAAAAAGACCAAAAAAAAAA
>VZQC01001442.1:2875064-2912003 GCA_009823505.1 Rhizomys pruinosus
GGGCACCTGGGCTGGTTCCAGCTTTTTGCTATTGTGAACAGAGCTGCAATAAATATAGCTGTGCATGTATCTCTGCAGTAAGTTGTGTCTTGTGGGTATATACCCAGGAGTGGTATGACTGGGTCAAATGGAAGGCTCATTTTGAGTCTTCTAAGGGTTCTCCACACTGCTTTCCATAGTGGCTGTACAAGTTTACATTCCCACCAGCAATGGATGAGTGTTCCCCTTTCCCCACAACCTCTCCAGCACTTGGTATCATTCATGTTCCTGATCACTCTGAGATATCACCTTACTCCAAGAAAGAACAATTTCAAATCAATAGAATTCAAGATGAAAAGGGAAACAACACAACATGCAATGAAAAGATTAACACAATCATATACGAATTCTTTTTTATAATTTATTTTATTTTATATTATTCCAAAATATGCATATATACACTCTACACATAAGTCAAAATTACAAATTCTGACAATAAACTATAGGTTGATTCCTAAACACATTTAGAGATTCACATTTTAACAGTAAATTTGCATGCAGGTATAAAGATGTGTAACTTTACATTCTTTATTTTTTTTTTAGAATATGACTACATGTCTTCCATCCATATATGGCAATTACAATGTGTGAATATAAGTGGTAGGAGAATTCTAGAGCCCATTTAGAGATTCACATTGGAATAGCACAGTTGCTTTCAGATACAGTAGGTGATCTTGCTAATAAACTGAAACAGTAACTTACAGCATGTAAAGCTTCCCTCTAGTTTTAAAATGGGGTATTTCCTTTAGCTAAAGGGATAATAATCTTTCTTCAGTACTCTTTGAAGAGTTATCTAGCTCACAAATCTGAAGAATCAGGAGTGATAAAATAGTGTATGTTCTTAGACCTGTCCTCTAGGAAGCCACATGGGAAAAGGCTGGATTAGCAGACATCTGGAGCTCATCAGGAGCATGGCACATGGGAAAATGAGTAGGTGTGGAAGCAAGGTGATTTCCTCTGAGTGTGGAAGCCAGGGTCACAATAAAATCCTCCTTATTTTCAATTTATTTTGGTATACTATATAGAAATTCTTACCTCTAACCACTGATGAAATAAAGGTTCTAGAGGCTTATGTCCCAGATTGGGGATTCATTTGTTTGGGGCTCTGGCAAAGGTGGTACATTATAGTGCTGCAAAATGCTCACATCATGAACCAGGATGTAGAAAAGATGAAGACATGTGATAATCTCTTAGAGATGCAACCCATGATTTAAAGACCTTCTAAAATGACATGCTAAAGGCCCACAGCACTCCCAACACCATCATCATAGATATCAAGCTTTCACATATGGGCCTTTCAGAAATATTTAACATTCAAACTATAGCACCACCCTTCTGTCCCCTTATGTCTATCAAGCTATGATGTATGAGAAATGAGGAACTTTAAGAGGAAGAAGTTGCCAATAAAATGATTAGTGTATATTTATTCTTCCCTTTCTCTAAATGCTAAAAAGCACTAGTCTACTTCCTGCCTGTATGGATTTTCCAATTATCAACATTTCTTGTAAATGAAATCATGTAGTATTTGACCTTCTATGAATGTCTCCCTTCCTTCACTTAGTATAGTTTCAAGGTTCATCCATATTTTAACATGGGTCAGTCTCATTCCTGTTCGTCACTGGACAGTATTCTGCTGTATTGGTGTAGCACAGTTTATCCATTCATCAGCTAAAATGGTGAGTTCTAGGTTTGGTGAGAGACAGTGTCTGAAAAAATCAAAGTGGAGCCGGGCGCGGTGGCGCACGCCTTTAATCCTAGCACTTGGGAGGCAGAGGCATGAGGATCTTTGTGAGTTCAAGGCCAGCCTGGTCTACAGAGCTAATTCCAAGATAGCTGGGACTACAGGGAGACCCTTTCTGGAAAAGACCAAAAAAAAAAAAATCAAAGCGGAAAGCAATAGATGAAAACATTGTAGTGTTGTCCTCTATACATGTGTCCACCACATGCACTTGCATGCACACATGTACTCATGCATACAACAGACAGACAGATAGACAGACAGAAAGACACACACACACACACACACACACACTCATGCAATATAAATAGTAGGCCATATAACAATTCTAGTTAGGAAATGTCACACTATTTCAAACAATGGCTGAGCCATTTTATATCCTATCCAGTATAGGGTTCTGATTCTTATACATCTTCCCCAAGAGTTGTTGGCTACTGGTAGGAGAGTTGGTTTTCTTTATGGGAGTGACTAAATAGGTTGACTAGGCTCCAACAGATGGACTCACACCAAAGGATATTTGGGTTCATGAATGTGACTTGAAAGGCCTTAACACATACGACAGAATACTTGACATGGGAGATATAGGGATAGCAGATAGGGAAAGATGTCTAAACATGATCAAGATATATTGTATGACATTCACAAAAATAAAAAAAAGTGTTGTTAGTATCACAGGCCCTTTTTAAATTTTTTTCTATTACTTTTTAATTTTTTTTCATTTTTTAACAATAAGTAATAATTTATGAGTACAAGCATCCTTCATGTAAAACCAATTTTCAAGCAGTTGTGCCCAAACCCACACAGCCCAAGGTTCCCACCATCTAGCTGGGGGCCTTGTATGTTCAATCAAGTTGATCAAATAAGTGTCCAGTCTATATTGCTATAGTTTCACCATTCACCCCAATCACAGCCCTTACATTCTACCATGCCCCCTCTTCCGCAGATTGTTCCCTAGGCTTAGAAAAGGGGCACGGGTGGACGAGAAGCAAAACAGTCTACTTTCTCTGGAGCTGTTGCTTTGGACTCTGGTCAATTCTGGCTGTTTCCTTTCATGGGCTGACAGTTTGTCCAGGAATAACCTTTCAGTCCTACTAATGAAGCACAGGCAATTAGATATATAGGTATTTAAACAGTACTAATTGCTCTGATATCAGCAATGGATTATTCTACCAAGGAGATGTTGGCCAGGGGATCCAAGCCTCCCCCCAAAAGGTAAAGGCTTCTTGCATGTAAACTGGGATACCTGCAAGAAGAGAGGCAATAAGGCCCTGCTGTCAAAGACCTGATGTAAGCATGGGAAAGATGTATTGAGACCGCACTTGCAAGTGTACAGTTGGTCTCTGGAATACCAGAGAGTGTTACCAAAGGCCACTAAACCGATAAAGCAAATATAGGTCTCCTTGAGTCAAGCAAGACTCCTCCATCAGCACCAGCTAGACCTCACCTGCCTGGAAATACTGTGCAGCAGTGGCAGCCATATGCCCATATATCCCAAATCTAATTGGCTATTAGCTCTCTCCTTGGAGGAATAACCCAATGGCTGATGCCACAAGCTTACATCCCCTAGCAGTTAGGAGATGTTATAAGCCACAGTAAGACCCTGTCATATTTTACAGAAAAATATGTAATTCATAGATTAACATACCATCCAAATATCTGTGTCACAGGCCTTTTTTTATTGATGCTTTGTGTATTTCATACATCATTTTCCAATTCAGTTCAGGCATATTTCCCTTTCCCTCCCCCCACCACCCCATCCCAGATCATGCCTTCTGCCATAACTGTCCTGCATCTTTCTCTAAGTTTTTTTCCATTTTTTTTAGCAATAAGTGATAATTTATGAGTACAAGCATCCTTCATGAAAAACCTATTTGCAAGCAGTTGTGTCCAAACCAACACAGCCCCTTGGTTTCACCATCCAGCAGGGGGTGCTTGTATGTTCAATCAAGTTGATCAAGTGAGTGTCCAGGCTATATTGCTGTAGGTTCACCATTCACCCCAATCACAGACCTTACATTCTACCACACCCCCTCTTCCACAGATTTTTCCCTAGGCTTAGACAAGGGACACAGGTGGATGAGAAGCAAAACAGTCTACTTTCTCTGGAGTTGTTGTCTTGGACTCTGGTCAATTCTGGCTGTTTTCTTTCATGGGCTCACAGTTTGTCCAGGAATAACCTTTTGATCCTACTAATGAAGCACAAGCAATTAGATATATAGGTATTTAAACAGTATTAATTGTTATAATAGGTTACTTTGGTAGAGATACAGATGTTTTGATGGTATGTTAATGCATGAATTACATTTTTTTCTGTTAAATATGACAGGGTCTTACTGTAGCTTATACCATCTCCTGACCATTAGAGGGTGCAAGCTTGTGGCATCAGCCGTGGGTTATTCCTCCAAGGAGAGAGCCAATAGCCAATTAGATTTGGGATATATAGGCATATGGCTGCCTCTGCTGCACAGTATTTCCAGGCAGGTGAGGTGTAGCTGGTGCTGACAGAGGAGTCTTGCTTGACTCAAGGAGACCATATTTGCTTTATTGGTATGGTGTCCTTTGGTAACACACTCTGGTTTTCCAGAGACCATCTGTACACTTGCATGTGTGGTCTCAATACATCTTTCCCATGTTAATGTCAGATCTTCGACAGCAGGGCCTTATCGCCTCTCTTCTTTCAGGTATCCCAGTTTAGAGTCAAGGAGCCTTTACCTTTTGTGGGGGCTTGGATCCCCTGGCCAACATCTCCTTGGTAGAATAATCCATTGCTGATGTCACAGCTCCTGCATTAATATATTTTACTTAAGTGCATAGCTTAAGGAGATTTTAGTATTATATTTGGTTCTGAATAGAGAATAATCCTTTTCACAGTTCCTATGTCACAGGCCCTTTTTTTTTTTAAATTAGTTTTTATTGATGCTTTGTGCATTTCATACATTTTTCCAATTCAGTTCAGGCTTATTTCCCTTTCCCTCCCCCCCACCCCCACCCCATCCCAGATCATGCATTCTGCCATAANGAGAGGTAAAACAGTCCCCTTTCTCTAGAGCTGTTGACTTGGACTCTGGTCAATTCTGGCTGTTTCCTTTCATGGGCTGACAGTTTTGTCCAGGAATAAACCTTTCGAGTCCTGACTAAATGAAGAAAAGCAATTAAAGATTAATATAGGTATTTTAAGCACACTAATAGTTATGGTAGGTTACTTTAGCATAGACACATGTTGGTATGTTAATCCATGAGAATTACAATTTCCCCCTGTTAAATATGACCAGGGTTTACTGGGCTTAAACATCTCCTAACCCTGAGAGGATGTAAGCTTGTGGCAATCAGCCATGGGTTATTTCTCCAAAGGGGAGAAAGCGCCAATAGCCAATTAGAGTTTGGGATTACCAGGCACATGAGCTGCCTCTGCTGCACGTATTTCCAGGCGGTGAGGTGTAAGCTGGTGCTGACGGTGGAGTCTTGCTTGCTCGGTGAGACTCCATATTTGCTTTATTGGTTTAGTGTCTGGCATTCCAGAGGCCATCTTTACACTTGCATGTGTGAGTTCTCAATACATTTCCCTCCATGTTTAACGCAATCCGTCAGGCTCTTCGCGACGCGGGTCTTATTGCCTCTCCTCCTGTAGGTATCCCAACTAGAGGCAAGGAAGCCCCTTACCCTTTTGGGTGGAGCCTGGATCCCTGGCCCTCCACTGGTAGAACAACCATTGCTGATGTAGAGCTCTCTGTTTAATATATTTTGCCTGAGTGATTAGCCCTAGGACTTTAGTATTATATTGGTTCTGAACAGAGAGTTATATCCCTTCCACAGTTCCCATGTCTAGTAGTCAAATTAATAGAAAGCAGTTTTCTACCGGTTTTATAAGGATTACCTCTCACTTAGTTGTCTCCAATTTACAGTTGGGGAAGCGACGTCATCTATGTCATATTTTCCTTGTTCTATGGGTGGGAAGGCAAGGAAAGTCTCTCATTCAGAAACCTTTGTGGCACCAGAAGGTTAGTTTCATTAGGACTCTTATAACTAGTTTGTTTCATGTAGGATCCACAGAGGGGTTCGATTTGTTTATGGCATCTGAGGCTTTTCTTCCTTTGAATGTTCAGCACGGGTCAGCCTTTCCGTGTCTCTTTTTGGTACATCCTACTCAATACAGAACCTGTATCTTTTCTTTCCTCAGCCGTTAAGTTGGTGACGTTTTGTCCTGTTGGAACAAACAAAGTCTTTTCCCATAGTTATTTTAAGATTTTTGAATTGCAAGGGTTTGATGAAAGGGTTTCATGTCTTTCTGTATCCCCCCCCGCTTTTTTTAGAGTATGAGTCTCCAGACAGTTGTAATTATACATGACTATAGGGTGAGTCAAGGCACAGGATTTCATCAAATTTACCCACTGTTTTTGGGTGACTATGATATATGATAACTTGGGACACAAACATAATTTTTTACAATTAAATCAATCTTAAGAATGCTACCAAGATGTACTGTACACAGAGAAATTATAAGAGACATTTGTATGTGTCAATCCCAAAGTTCTTGCATTACAGATTTTATGTAAGTAAAATGTGGGCAACAGCGAATTTTATCTCCATTTAATCTCGATGCATTACCATTTTTATCGATTCTGTAAACCAATGTTGTTTTAATATACACATGTTCTACTTTTAACTTTTTTTTTTAATTTTTTTTATTTATTTCTGTATGTGTATCAATGTACTGTCTGCATGCAGGTTTGTGCACCCGTGTCGTGCAATGCCGCGGAGGTCAGAAGAGGGTCTCGGATTCCCCTGGAACTGGAGTTCTCCTGGAATTGGAGTTTCACACGGCTCTCGGCCGCCATATGGGTGCTGGGGATCGAACCTGGGTCCTCTGTAAGAGCGGTCGGCGCTTTTAACCGCTAGGCCATCTCTCCTCACAGGCCCTTTTTAACACCAACAATGAGATTGTTGTCTTAGCACTTAGCACACTGCAGTTCCACAGGGAGGATCTTCTATGATGAAGGTTGATAGACTGGATTAAGGGGATGGTAGGAAGAAATCCATTAAGATTTTCAAAATGAAACTTTATTTTTTATTTTTTTTATTTTTTATTGATGCTTTGTGTATTTCATATATCATTTTCCAATTCAGTTCAGGCATATTTCTCTCCCCCCCCCCATTTTAACAGCATGTTTGTTCAACACCCAACATATGTTTTTAGATTGCATTTATCAATGTGTATGTGTTAAATTCCTGAATCAGGGTATAGACAAGTAGAGTGATGATGGACTGAAGGATTAGTACCCCAATAGAAGAAAACAAAAATAAACAGTCTCCAAGATGAGGAATTCCACGTGTGAAGAATATGATCTCATCACTCTCAGCCATAGCTATATTTTGAAGATTAAAAACCAAACTTCTGAGCCGGGCGTGGTGGTACACGCCTTTAATCCTAGCACTTGGGAGGCAGAGGCAGGTGTATCTTTGTGAGTTCAAGGCCAGCCTGGTCTACAGAGTGAGTTCCAGGACAGCTGGGGCTAGAGGGAGACCCTGTCTCGAAAAGACCCCCCCAAAAAACCCCCCCAACCCCCCCCAAAAAACTCCCTGAACTTCCTCTATATGGAACAAGATGGATTTACCTGAATCTCAGGAGAGGGTCTGACTTTTCCATGGGACAAAAAGAAGCAGCTCAACTAGAATCCACATTTTTGCTGAGTATAGTAACCTGGGTTGGCCTCTATAGTCCTTTAACACTGGGAACACTTTGCTCCATGTTCTTCTTGCTTTCATAGTTTGCACTGAGAAGTCAGCTATAATTCTGATAGGTTTTCCCTTATATGTAACTTGTTTTTCTCTTGTAGCTTTCAGAATTTTGTCTTTGTTTTGGGCGTCTATCATTTTAACTATGATATGGGGGGGAGTTTCTTTTCTGGTCTAGTCTATTTGGTGTTCTACGTGCTTCTTGAATTTGTATGGGTTTGTCTTTTTTTTAAGTTGGGGAAATTTTCATCTATTATTCTGTTGACAATTGGATCAATGCCATTCTCTTGGGATTCTTCTCCTTCCTCTTTCCCTATGATGCAGAGGTTTGATCTTTTCATAGAAAAAAAAAAGAAAGCTTGAGAAAACCATAGACAAACCCAGGTTGAGGTGCAAGATGAATATCTGCTATTTTCTTGATTTTATGGTTCTGAATAATAAGTATGGAACAAATTACACACTGAACATTACTATAAACTTAAAAAAATTTTTTAAATTTATTTTTCTCTATGTATATGAGTGTACTGTGTGCATGCAGGTCTGTGCACCTGTGTCATGCAATGCCATGGAGGTCAGAAGAGGGTGTTGGATTTCCCTGGAACTGGAGTTCTGGACTTGGAGTTTCAGATGGTTTTCAGCCGCCATGTGGGTGCCGAGGATTGAACCCCGGGTCCTCTGCAAGAGCAGTCAGCACTCTTAACTGCTAGGCCATCTCTCAAGCCCAAAACTTTTAAATTGTCTGTGCTGAGAACATACCACTTTGTCTTTTCTGTCAATAAAGAGCACAGGTTATTTCCGGCAGAGAATAGAAAAAAAAAAAAAAAAGAAGCAGCTCAGCCTGGAGACAAGTATCTGATAATAAACTAAAGCAAACTGAGGCTTCACAGGGCTGGTCTCCAGAAGAGAAATTCAGATGAAGACTAGATTTCCTGAGATAATAAGGAATAACACGAAAGATTGAGTTAGAAGAAAAACTATTAATTGATGATGTTTAGTTGTTTTCTTAACTTTAAACAAAGCTTGGTTTAGTTTAAGTGAGAAACAATTCCATGCTTCTCTCCTCCTGAAGGGCGTTCCTGACACAGGCAGGATTGTGACATCCTGATGCAGTCACAGAAGACTCAGTGACCTTCCCTCAGTGTTTACCAATTCATGTCTATTGATATTTCACAAGTTGATACTAATTTTATTGGTTACAGGAAGCCAGGAATAAAAAGCCCACAGAAAGTTGCACAGTTGCACTTTTAGGAATCATCTTGTCATTAATGACATGTTTATAGGCTGATGATAAAACGTCTCCTAGATTTTTTTTTTCTTACCTTCCTGGTGAAAGGAGTGGATTGTTCTCAGCATCGTCTAGGTGTAAATTAAAGAGAACATGCTTTTTACTACTTCCTTCTTACTCAGAATGAGCTTGTACCTGTCTACAAGGATGTGTTGAGTGGAGAGTTCTTCAAAGGTCAAATACTAACATGCCGATGAGTACTGTATTCCCAGAGATCTCGCTACAGATACAGGGGTAGGCATGTATGTGCTGAATATCTTGAAATAAGATCAAAGTTTTCCTTTTTAGTATCCACAGGGGATAAAAAACCCAGAAAGTTAAAAAGAAGTTAGTTAGGGGTATCTCATGGATTATAGGTTTAAGTACTGATGCCAAAAGAAGTCGACCATGTCTCCCAGGAGGAGATCTCACATAGCCCTGAGTTTAATCTATATATATGAATATATGTTTATATATGTTTCCCGGCTTTTTCCCATCTTTCCTATAAAAATTATAACATCGTTACATGGAAAATGAAATCAAGTAAGAGCTTTTCTCTCCATAGGTTGGCAACATTACAAATTTATTATCCTTTACCAATTTTTTGTTTCCTGATTTCTCCTCAAATATAAGGAAGCTAAGGTGGGGAATTTATGGACCTATGTTTGCTAACATTCCCACCTTACAAAAGACATCATACTGATATGTTTTCTAACAAATCTGATCTTGGCTTTCCTTGATCCCCAATAAATCCCTCCTTCATTCCTCTGAGTTGTCTTATTTGCCAGGGAGAAGCACACATACACATTCCTCTTTGTTAAAACTCTCCCTTTCCTCTTGCACTTAATAAGAAATATGGATTTTCCTCAGTTACTGAATTAATATCTGATCACCCCATCTATGTGCCATGGATCCAGGAAAAACAATCATGTGTAGTTATGTACTCCAAGTTGCAACACTCTCCTTGGGCAGGAGCGTGTCATAAGGCTCAGGAAGTTAAGGAAACTTGAAAGGCTCAAGAAGCTTATGAAACCTGCCAGATTTGCAAGGCTAGACACTTGGTAAGCAATTGCTGGGAGCTACCTTTGGTGGAGCTGTCTGAGAACTGGGCAGACAGCTCTAGGGATGCAGCTTTTGTGTCATCACCCACTCTGGAGTGGCTCCTTCGATGCTGCAGTTGCTTTGGGGGCACCTACTCGCCTGTAAGTCACCCCAGTAAACTGCTTGGTTCACCAAGCCATATTTAGTGGAATAATATCTGTGGTCTGCTGTTGGTGGCCTATCTAGAATGTACAGACATTAGTTCAAATCCTCCCAGGAAGATGCAGAGCACATGATAGTCTCTTTCACTCCTCTGCCTTTTCTAGCCAGTGTGCCTTCCATCTTTTCAGTATCCTATTTGAATTTCCTGGCCATACTGTTGCAGAAATTAAACTGAAACTGGCTGGGTCCAGTGAGAAGACTCAGTCCATACTCAGAGCAGGAGTTTCCCTTTGTTACAGGAAGACCTCTCAGCCTGAGCTCCCGCTCTAGAAATCTGAGGCTGGGGGCAAAGGTTTTACCTGGTGTATCTGTACGTTTTAGGAGTATGGCTTTTTAAAGACGGTCTCTTGGGGTTGTTAAAAAAAGAAAAGGGGAGCTCTCGGGCGTGGTGGCGCATGCCTGTATTTTATTTTATTTAAAAATTTTTAAATTTTATTTATTTTTGTTTGGGTATGAATGTACCGTCTGCATGTAGGTCTATGCATCCGTATCATGCAATGCCGCGGAGATCAGAAGAGGGTGTCGGATTCCCCTGGAACTGGAGTTCTCCTGGAATTGGAGTTTCAGACGGTTCTTAGTCGCCATGTGGGTGCTGGGGATCGAACCTGGGTCCACTGTAAGAGCAGTTGGTGCTCTTAACCGCTAGGCTATCTCTCCAGAAGATGGTCTCTTGGGGTCGTTAAAAAAAAGAAAAGGGGAGCCGGGCGTGATGGCACACGCCTTTAATCCCAGCACTCAGGAGGTAGAGGTAAGCAGATCTCTGTGAGTTCAAGGCCAGCCTGGTCTACAGAGCGAGCTCCAGGACAGCTGTTACTAAAAGGGAGACCCTGCCTCAAAAATACCAAAAAAAGGAAAAAGCTAAAAAAAAAAAAAAGAAAAATAAAAGAAAAGGCGGCTGGGTGTGTGGGTGGTGCATACCTTTAATCTCAGTACTTGGGAGGCAGAGGCAGGCAGATCTCTGTGAGAGGAAGGCCAGTCAGTTCTCTAAAGTGAGTAAAGTGAGTTCTATGCTGGCTGGGACCACAGAAAACTGGTAATATATATAATATATATATATAGATATATATATATATATATATAATATATTTATAAATAATATTGACTTATTATTACTCTATATCTCTATATATAATCTCGTCTAGATAGAGCATGCACGATAGATGAGTGAAAAATTCCTTTGCTGTCAAACATAGTTACAGAATGAGAATCACAAGTAACCAGTTAAGACCATCCTTTTTTTTTTTTTTTAATCAGGATACATCTGTTTTCAAGCTGATCACAAGACAAACATTTCTTAAAGCGGCATTTGTGTGGTCTTGAGTATGTATTCAGGTGTCAGCTTGAAGCTTAAAGTGGAAAGTTCTTATGATTTGAGCACAAGATTATTCCATCCAGCCTTTGAAAAAAACACTGTCACAGGTTCAAAGTCCTAACTGTTAGATCTGCATATGTCAGTAAGCATACTTGTTGTTAGGAGTACATAAGGTTCTTATCAAATAGTTTGTTAGTATTTACACATGGACCATGCAGAAAAGAGTAATACTGAGGGAATAGTTCCTTAGTTCTGTGATAGTTGCTCAGTGGAAGAGTAACACCATGCACCCACTTACCATTACCATTTCAATATTTGCTACGTGACCTGCTCCTTTTCCGTGACTTTTCTTTTTCTTTTTTTTTTTTAATTTTTATTTATTTCTGTATGTGTATGAATGTACTGCCTGCATGCAAGTCTGTGCACCCGTGTCGTGCAATGCCGCGGAGGTCAGAAGAGGGTGTTGGATTCCCCTGGAACTGGAGTTCTCCTGGAATTGGAGTTTCAGACGGTTCTCAGCCGCCATGTGGGTGCTGGGGATCGAACCCGGATCCTCTGTTAGAGCGGTCGGCGCTCTTAAGCGCTAGGCCATCTCTCCAGCCCCCACTGACTTTTCATCCTAACTGCTTCCATTGTTCAGAGTGATTTTGAAGCTTTCATTCCATTAGTAACAGCTGAAATCCGTTATGAATATATTCTTTTGTTAGATATTTTAAGAAATATTTTATTATTTTTATTTTATGTGCATGAGTGCATTGCCTGAATATATTTTCACTCATGTCATGCAATGTCCACAGAGGTAAGAACAGGATGTCAGATCCCTTGGAATTGGAGTTAGGACGGTTGTTAGCCACCATATGGAGACTGAGAATTGTACCTGGGTCTTCTGCAAGAGGAGTCAGTGCTCTTGACCACCAAGCCATCTCTCTAGGCCCTAGAATTCTTTCTACATTTTTTTTTTGTGTAAATCTTGCTGTTTACTATTGTATTTCAAAATTCTGTTTACCAAAACCAATTGGACCTAAAAGACATACAAAGATATCCAATAGTAGAATACAATACTTGTTTTGAGTGATTATGAAATGTGCTGAACAATAAAACATTTATGATGTCACAAAATAATAAATAAAAATGAAATCATTTCAAGTATGCTTTTTTGATTATAGTAGGGTAAAACAAGAAATTAAGAACAGAAAAAAACTGGAAATTCAAAACTTAAAATAATCTACTACAAATCTATAGCAACCCAAACAATATGGTACTATAATATACCAATGGAATAAGATAAAAACCCAGAAATAAATACACAGACATTTACAAACAAGTGTTTTTTTTTTGTTTTGTTTTGTTTTTAACAAAATCAGCAAGTGTATATTGGAGAAAGGAATAACCTTCAATTAATAGTGCAAGGAAAGCTGGGTATTCCTATTCAAAAAATGATTAGACCTCTATCACTTAGTATACACAAAACAACCCCAAATGGAGGAAAAATCTAACTGTAAGACCCAAAACTTTCAAATTTCTAGAATAAAATACAGGAGAAATGGTTCGAGGCCTGGTCTTGGCAGAGATATTTTTGGATATAACTCCAAAGGCAGAGGAAACAAAATAAAATCTGACACTTGACATTAGGTCAAACTCAGGAAAGCTTGTGTCCAGCAAAGGAAACAAGCGATAAAGTGAAGAGACAGTGAACAAAATGGAGAAAATACCTATACACTACTCATAGACAGAAACTAAAAGAAACTCAACAGAAACAACTAATTATCTTTCTTGTTAAAAGGGGGATGGATGGGGGCTGGAGAGATAGCCTAGCGGTTAAGAGCGCCGACTGCTCTTGCAGAGGACCCGGGTTCAATCCCCAGCACCCACATGGCGGTTAAGAACCGTCTGTAACTCCAATTCCAGGAGAACTCCAGTTCCAGGGGAATCCGACACCCTCTTCTGACCTCTGCGGCATTGCACGACATGGGTGCACAGACCTGCATGCAGACAGTGCATTCATACACATACAAAAATAAATAAAAAAAAATAAAATAAAATAAAAGGGGGATGGACGGCCTTGGTGGGGTGGATGGGCTTCATGGAACATACCTTTAATCTCAGCGCTTGGGACCTCTGTGAAACTGAGGCCAGCCTGGCCTACATAGTGAGTTCCAGGCTGGCTGCAGGGAGATCCTGTCTCAAAAAAAAAAAGACAGGGGCTGGAGAGATGGCCTAGCGGTTAAGAGCGCCGACTGCTCTTGTAGTGGACCNAAATGTTTTTTTGATATAATCTGTACTTTCCCCTATCTCCCTCCTATCCTTCCCTCTATTCCTTTCCCTTCTTTCTTCCTTTCTAGTCCTTTCTCACACAACACCACACAACAACAAACATATTCGATTTTATAACCTGAAACGAATGTCCTTACAAATCCATATATACAAGAGACTAACAGGTATAGAAAATAATATCACTGGCCATCAAGGAATAGCAAACAAAAAATATCAGTAGTATCATATCGAATAATAGAGAGAGATATTTTCAAAACAATAAAACATATCACCTATTTCCACTTTGCATCATAGGACTCTTGAAATCTGCCTCCAAATTTACCCCTTAGTGTCTGTTACTGCATGTGAACAAAGTAGTCAAAGCAGGTGAACAAATTTTTGTTTCTTATATAAACCTATTGTAAAAATAATTGTTTTGGAAACCACTGTATTAAATAGAATTTTTCATTAACATTTCATCATGGTTCTCAGTAGAAAGAGGGCACACTCAGACACTGTTGGGGGTTATGTAATCATTATGGAAAACAGCATGGAGTTTCTTTAAAAAAACTAGAACTAGAACTTCCAGTTGATTGAGCAATTCCACTCCTGGGTATATATTCAAAAGAAATGGATCAGTATGATGAAGACATCCATTACTGACTGTAGTATTTGCATATTTTCACAATATGCAGTAAACCTAGCTGTCTATCTGTAGCTGAAGGGATAAATGAAGATATGGAAGATATGCACAATAGCAATATATTCACCCATAAAAGAACTAAAATCTGTCATTTGCAGCAACATGAGTGTGCCTGGAGATCATAATATTAAATCAAACAAGTCAGGCCCGGAAAGATAAGTAATGCATAGTCTTATCTTCTGTAGAATCTAAGAAGTAAATCTTGTAGAAGCTGAGAGTAAATGGTGTCACTAGGGGCCAGAGGCTCTGGACTAGAATGTAGGGGAGGGATGAGGAAACAGAGATCAATGGGTGCTAAGTTTCAGTTCTGTAAGAGCAAGCAGCTGTGGGTACTATTGCACAGTACACTGAATGTAGGAAATAATGCACTGAACACTTAAAACGAGATAGAAGAAAGGATTCTGAAAGTTTTAACTATAAAGATATGATGACTGTTTCAGGTTATAAATATATTTAACCTGATTTACACATTATGTACTCTATGGATGCATCAAACATTATATGGTGGGTTTGGAGACATGGCTCAGTGGTCAAGACGACTGGCTCTCTGCAGAGGACCTTCTCCACCCACGTGGCACTAACAACTGTCATAACTCCAGTTTCAGGGGACCAATGCCCTTCTGATCTCTGATGGCATATTATGACATGGGTCCATGTAGGTAATATATCATACACATAAATAAAAATAATAAAAAAATTCGAAAACTCCACCCGAAAAAAAGTCAACTCCAAATGGATCAAAGAGCTCAGTGTGAAACATGAAACCTGAAATTGTTAGAAGAAAACATTGGCAGAACTAAAGATCAGGTATAGGAAAAGACTTTCTAAATCAGATGTCAGTTGCTTAGGAATTAAGGTCAAAACAATGAGTGGGACTAATTGAGCTTACAAAATTTCTGTAGAGCAAAAGAAACAACATAAGAAGTAAAAGTCAAATCCACTGAGTGGGAGAAAATCTCACTCTCACCGCTACCCCATCCAATAGAGAATATACAGAATATACAAAGAAGCAAAAAAAAAAAAAAAAAAAAAAGAAACCCAAATAAATAAAAAGATGGGCTAAGGACATGAACAGAGAATTGCTCTCAAATAAGGAATAAAAATGGCTAAAAAACACTTTTAAGAAAGTTCTCAACATCCTTAGTGGTTAGAAAAATGCAGATAAAAATCACATTAAGATTCCATCTTACCCCCAAAGACACCAAATACTGTTGAGATTGTGGAGAAAAGCACAAGACCCATGCTGACTTAATCAGACAAGAGCCCAGCATAGGTTGATGCTAATCTGGGAACTATTGGTGACTGATTACTGCAGGTTGGGAGATCTTTAAGATCTCTAGGTAGAATAACTAGACTCCAGTGGCTAAACTTGTGCCAAATGACATCTGGGTATAAAGGTTTGACCAGATAGGATTTAGCATATATGCCAGAATGCAGGTGGTGGTGGTGGTGGCAGTGGTGGCATGGATGGGGGAAGGGGGCTAAATTTGATTAACACCTATTGTGCATAATCCACAAAAACTAAAAAACATTAAAGAGAAACCTCACGAAACCATTACCCATTACCCACTGATATGAATACCTTTTATTTTTAATGTATTAAATAAAAATTCAGTTTATGTATCATTTAAAAGAATATACAACATAGTGTAAAAATCCATTGTGGAAACCTCTTATCTCCAGTAAGACATTAAGCTATTTTTAAAGAAATCAGAAGGTGATACGCATAGGGGAGGAGATGAAGACATGGTGATGGAAGTGCAGGTTGGTGTAGCGGCTGGGGAAATCATGTCGTGCTTCATCACAAACTGAAATATAATCAGCATACGATCTAGCAGTTTCACTCCGGAAGTATATACAAAGGTTTTTAAGAAAATACTTATGATTTATTTTCATTTTATGTGTATGAGTGTATTTGCTATATGTGTATAAGTGCACCGGTTTCATGTAACCCCCTTGTATTAGATCCCTGGAACCGGAGTCACAGTTGGTTGTTAGCCACCATGTGGGTGCTGGGAATCAACCCCCAGTCCTCTGAAAGATCAGCTAGTGCTCCTAGCCACGGGGCCTTCCATCTCTCTAGCCCCTGAATACTATACTTTTGAAACCAGAAACTTGAAAATATGGGTGTAAACCAGGGTTTACAACAATATTATCCAAAATAACCCAAAGGAACAATTTAAATGCTTATATATACTTTATGAATGCACAAACTAGCTACTCTATATGCATATAGTGACTGAAATATTATTCAATCTTAAAAGAGAATAATTTCTGATACAAAATAAGCCAGGAATTAATCCTGAAAAAATTGTTAAATACAATGAGCAAGAAATCAAAGGTCAAGTTTTGTATGTTATTCATCTACTTAAATAAGAAACCCAGAGTAGCTGAATTCATAGACAGAAAGCAGGAAAATGGTAACCTTGGCTGAGAGAATAGACGAATGTGTGTGTGGGGGCTGACAGTGTTTAATGCTACAGTTTGAGTTTGTGCTGTAGTGAGAGGTTCACCAAATCTCCTTTACTTTTGGATTAAAGGTGAGTAGTAAAACCTCCTCTTCTTTTTTTTTTTTAATTTTTTTAATTTAATTTTTTTTATTGATGCTTTGTGCATTTCGTACATCATTTTCCAATTCAGATCAGGCATTTTTCCCTTTCCCTTCCCCCCCGCCCCCACCCCATCCCAGATCATGTATTCTGCCATAACTGTCTTGCATCTTTCTCTGTTTTTTTTTTTTTTTCCTTTTTTAGCTATAAGTGATAATCCATGAGTACAAGCATCCTTCGTGCAAAACCAATCTACAGGCTGTTGTGTCCAAACCCCCACAGCCCCACCATCCAGTGGGGGGTGACATGTTGTTTGTTCAATCAAGTTGATCAAATGAGTGTCCAGACTACATCGCTGTAGTTTCACCATTCACCCCAATCGGAGCCTTTACATTCTACCACGCCCCCTCTTCCACAGGTTGTTCCCTATGCTTAGAAAAGGGGCACAGGTGGATGAGAAGTAAAACAGTCCACTCTCTCTGGAGCTGTTGACTTGGACTCTGGTCAATTCTGGCTCCTCTTCTAGCCAAACTCAGGACCCAATTCACTCTTCCACCTTCCTTCCTTATCTGGAAGAAGCTCCTGAATTTACTGAAATGTTTGTAAGTGTAACCTTATTTAGACAGTACATACTGTACAGGTGGAGTAACATTGCATGGTCAATCACTGATATGAACAATTGCTTCTAATACACCTCTCCCTGGATCTCCAGGGGCTATTTATATCCCCTGTCCTTATCCCAAAGCTATTCAAACTTCATACAATCTGTTCCTGATGTTTCCCTTGACCTTGTTACAGAGATATCATCTCTGAAGTGCAGGGATTAACTAATGTGAATTAATTTTTGTGCCTCATGTAAAATAATTGGATTTGAAAACCATTGCATATTTTATTGGTGCTTGAAAATTGTTTGCAGTATTTTTCAGGGATTTATAACATTGTTTTTTTAAAAGGTATTTAAAATTATCAAAATACTAGATGCTTATAATAGTAAATTAAAACAGTGCAGAAATGCAGGTGGGAAACTATGAGAAGGGCTTTCACAGAGCAGTGCTGGGAGTATTGGTGACTTTCCATCAGCTCCTCAGCCTCTTTTAGCTTCTGACTTTCAGCTCCAGTGCATTCCTCGGCAGACCAATGCTAAAGAATAAGTTTATTGAACACGTTGTATGTTTTCTTCCACCTATAAATTTAAATATTGCTGAATATTTTCTGCTATTCACAGTACTTCCCCTTAGCATAAAAATATTCATCAGGTAAGGTACTATATACTATCAAATTGATTATTTTAAATTTAACTACGGGTTTTTGAATTGTTAGATGTAAGACCAATACATTTTTTAGAAGTGCCTTGTTTATAAAAGGCCACCTGAAAGGCCACAGAAATGTTTGTTTTGAATCTTATTAAGAGATAAAGAGCCAATAAATTAGAGTTTGTGTTTAGTAATTATTAATCAAAATTTAAATGTATAAATTGTTTTCAACCATAAACTAAGAACAATACATTAGCAATTTAGTCCAGAATAAACTTTAATTTAGGATAATATGTTCATGGGATTTATGAACATTTCTTATCTTAAATTTATGTGCACATGTAATTGCAGAGAAGCATGGCAGGCTTATTGACAAAAGATTTTCAACCCACATGTGATAGCATATGCTGGCTTTTCTAGCCGCTTAGAGGAATACAGAAGGTTATTCAGTTTTAGCTAAGGCTGGGATACATAGTGAAACATTGTCACATAAAAACAAAACAGGGGCTGGAGAGATGGCTCAGCAGTTAAGAGCACCGACTGCTCTTGCAGAGGACCCAGGTTCGATTCCCCGCACCCACGTGGCAGCTAAGAACCGTCTTTAACTCCAGTTCCAGGGGAATCCGATGCCCTCTTCTGACCTCCATGGCATTGCATGACACAGGTGTATGACCCTACATGGAGACAGTACACTCATACACATAAAAAATAAATGAAAATTAAAAAAATTAAACAAAACAAAACAAAACAGTCTATGCTGGGGTGGTGCCCACATCATTAATCCCAGCCCTTGGCCCAGTCTATGTAAGGGGTTCCAGGCCAGCTGGGGCTACAGGAAGACCCAGTCTTAAAAAAAGATCAGAAAAGAAAAACAATAACATCAAGCCAAAATAGCAAAAAAAAAAAAAAAAAAAATCCAAATGTGAAAGTGGTTTTGAATCTGTTTTCATTTTTATTTTTATTTTATTTTTTAAAATTTTTATTTATTTCTGTATGTGTACGAATGTACTGTCTGCATGTAGGTCTGTGCACCCGTGTCGCGCAATGCCGCGGAGGTCAGAAGAGGGTGTCGGATTCCCCTGGAACTGGAGTTCTCCTGGGATTGGAGTTTCAGACGGTTCTCGGCCTCCATGTGGGTGCTGGGGATCGAACCCGGGTCCTCTGTAAGAGCAGTCAGCGCTCTTAACCGCTAGGCCATCTCTCCAGCCCCTTGAATCTGTTTCTAATCATGTGGATGCCATATGTCTATATTGTACTTGCTGCATGTAACTTTTATTTGAAAGTGCAGCATTCAATAGATTGTGAGATTAATATGATTCCCTCAGTTAATTTTTTTTTTACCCCAGTTAGGCTTTATACCTCTCCTCTGCCCCCTTACCTGTCTAGCCCTCCCTTCATGTCCTCTCCATTTTTTCCCATTTCTCCCTTGATACTGCCTGTCTCCTGTGGCCCCACTTCTCTTGGGCTCCTTCTTCCCTTTTATCACCACCTTTCCTTCTATAACCTTTCCTCTCCACTCCTAGTCTTCTATTGCAACAGCCCTTGATCGCCTCCCAGAACATGAAGGTAAGACCCTATTGCTGAAGGCAGGACATATTCAGAGACCATATTTGGAGCAGTGGAGTTGGAACTGACCTGGAAGCCACTTCACTGAAGGTTAGCCCTCATAGCTTTGGAGAGCAGTCTGCAAGGTGCTAAGAGAGAACATCAAGCAATGGTCCAACACCAGATTTAACACCAAATAGTCACATTAGTGACTAGGATAGCATATGACATTTGTGCAGTAGTGGCTCTTTTATCGTGGGAGCAATCAATGGCTAACTAATTGGAATTAAAGCCCACTCAGTGGGAGGAAACTCATGTGTGGCACTATAAACATAGCCAGGTGCACACAGCTGGAGAGATGATAGATCCTAGAGAAATCCCCAAGGTTGACACACCCTTAGGCTAAGGTAACATCTTACTAACTGCAAAAGAGGCATCCTTATATTTTCAGACAAACATTCCAGACACCACTCATAAAAAGAAGCTTCTTCTGCACCACATGAATAGTACAGAGTCCCACAACTGGACACACACAGACATGGTCTGTGAATTGCTCATGCCTAAGCTACACATCTACAATGCAACCTCGACATCTAAGTCGCACACAACATAGAACGAGGACGCGAAAGGACAGAAATTAACCTCTTAACTCTCATTGAAGAGGCTCCCCCATGCAATAGGAGGCCAGGAACTCAAAAGGGTCTGAACAATGGCCAAACCGTGGAGATTAGGAATCTACAGTGTGGTTCCACGGAGAGTTTGCTAACATTCAGCTTTACCCACCCAGGGCTCAGGGAACATTTTGGAAGGGGGAGCAGAAAGATTGTAAGACCAAGGGAGGTGGAGCAAGACCAAATGGAAATGAATCCTCCAAGCTCCTGGGATCCTGCTCATATGAATCTACAGCATGGGTGCCAGCATACACAGACCCATGAAGCTCAACCAGACAAAAACCCAGAATAGGACTGCAGAAATGGGTAGCAGAGCCATCTCAGGTGAAGAAATATTAGCTGCTGATTTCAGTTGTCTGAAGAAGAACTGCCCTTCTTTAAGAGAGGGACTCTAGATAGGCTGACCAGAGCTCAGAGGATGAACTGGTACCAAGGAATGGCTGGGGAGAGTAATTTGGCACAAGAAAGCCTAACAAAAATGACAGACTGCATGAATCCTGGGACTGAGGGAGGGTGCCAATGGAGAAGTGAGTATAAAGGCAATCAAGACAGATTGAAAACATTTCTATAAAATACCCAAACACTTCAATAAAAATAAAATAAATAAAAATAAAATGCAGCATTCATAGTTTGTTAAAAGTAATGGCTTTGCGATTACTGACAGGGTGGCTAAAATTTTAGCTGTCAGCTTGTGTGGATGCACATTCAATTATTGAGAGTCTGTCCTCAGCATCTTTTTCTTCACCCTTATAACCTGGCTTATTTCTCACACATTTAATGGGACGTTTCTTTCCTCAAATTCACAATGGAGTTCCTGAGACCACAAGGTTGATTTAGTTTCATAATAGCACTAAGATATTGCTTATCTTTTAACAGTGTTGTGACTTGTGTTTATGGGGTAGATGTGGTGGGTTGAACTCTTGGTAATGTAGTGTGAAGCAGAGTAAAAACTCCACACTGGAATAGTTGTCACGGGTGCTTGACTGCCACCCCACAGTCCACGAAATATCATTTTTCACTTATGAATTTTCTTGGAGGAGAAAAAGTTGTGAAGTTTATTAATGCTCAGCTCTTCAAAATGTACTACATTTATTGCATGTGTATGTGTGTATATGTGTCTGTGTTTGTGTGGATACATTGTGGAATCAGAGGACAACTTGCAGGAACTGGTTCTCTACTTCCATTGTGTGGGTCCCATGCATTGAGTTCGCATTGGCAGACTTGGTAACTTGGTAACAAGTACTTCAGCCCTCTGAGCCATCTCTTGAGTGTACTCTTTTTTTTTAAATTTTCATTTTTTATTGATGCTTTGTGTATTTCATACATCATTTTCCAATTCAATTCAGGCATATTTCCCTTTCCCTTACCCCCACCTCACCCCACCCCATCCCAGATCATGCATTCTGCCATAACTGTCCTGCATCTTTCTCTGTGTTTTTTTCATTTTTTTAACAGTAAGTAATAATTTATGAGTACAAGCATCCTTCATGTAAAACCAATTCACAACAGTTGTGCCCAAACCCACACAGCTCATGGGTCCCACCATCCAGCAGGGGGGGGCTTGTATGTTCAATCGAGTTGATCAAATGAGTGTCCAGACTATATTGCTGTAGTTTCACCATTCACCCCAATCGCAGCCCTTACATTCTACCATGCCCCCTCTTCCACAGATTGTTCCCTAGGCTTAGAAAAGGGGCACAGGTGGATGAGAAGCAAAACAGTCTACTTTCTCTGGAGCTGTTGTCTTGGTCTCTGGTCAATTCTGGCTGTTTCCTTTCATGGGCTGACAGTTTGTCCAGGAATAACCTCTTGATCCTACTAATGAAGCACAAGCAATTAGATATATAGGTATCTAAACAGTACTAATTGTTATGGTAGGTTACTTTGGTATAGACACATATGTTTGGATGGTATGTTAATCCATGAATTACATTTTTTTTCTGTTAAATATGACAGGGTCTTACTGTGGCTTATAACATCTCCTAACCTGTAGAGGATGTAAGCTTGTGGCATCAGCCATGGGTTATTCCTTCAAGGAGAGAGCTAATAGCCAATTAGATTTGGGACATACAGGCATATGGTTGCCTCTGCTGCACAGTATTTCCAGGCAGGTGAGGTGTAGCTGGTGCTGACGGAGGAGTCTTGCTTGACTCAAGGAGACCTATATTTGCTTTATTGGTTTAGTGGCCTTTGGTAACACTCTCTGGTATTCCAGAGGCCATCTGTACACTTGCAAGTGTGGTCTCAATACATTTTTCCCATGCTTACATCAAGTCCTTGACAGCAAGGCTTTATTGCCTCTCTTCTTGCAGATATCCCAGTTTAGAGGCAAGGAGCCTTTACCTTTTGTGGGAGCTTGGATCCCCTGGCCAACATCTCCTTGGTAGAACAATCCATTGCTGATATCAGAGCTCCTGTATTAGTATATTTTGCTTAAGTGCATAGCTTAAGGAGACTTTAGTATTATATTTGGTTCTGAATAGAGAATAATCCTTTTCACAGTTCCTATGTCTATTAGTCAATTAAAGAAGGCAGTTTTACTGGTTTTATAAGAGATTACCTCTATAACATTTGTCTCCAATTTACAGTTGGAGAACGACCTCATCATCGTCATATTTCTCCTTGTTCTATGGGGGGGGAGGTAAGAAAGTCTCTCATATTAAAACCTTTGCAGCACCTAGAAGATAAGTTTCATTAGGACTCATTATAAATAGTTGTTTCAAGTAGGATCCACAGAGGGGTTTGATGTTTTCAGCAATCTGAGGTCTTTCTTCCTTTCAATGTTCAGATGGGCCAACCTTTCTGCTGGCACTTTCTGGTACATCCTACTCAATGCAAAACTGTATCTTTTCTTTCTCAGCTGTTAAGTTGGTGACATTTTGATCTGTTGGAACATACAAATCTTTTTCTGTAGTTAGTTTTAAGATTTGAATTGCAAGGTTTTTGACAAAAAGGTTTCATATCTATCTGTCTCCCCCTTTTTTATTTTA
Organism: Rhizomys pruinosus; assembly: GCA_009823505.1. NCBI lineage: Eukaryota > Metazoa > Chordata > Mammalia > Rodentia > Spalacidae > Rhizomys > Rhizomys pruinosus. Next base: position 2,898,378 of record VZQC01001442.1, read on the forward strand.
GATTCTTGTTTTTTGACCCGTGAGTCTCAAAAAGGCAGTTGTATTATACATACCTATAGGGTGGAATCAGGGCCCAGATTTCATCAAATTCACCCATGCTGTTTTGGGTGACTGTATGTGATTAACTTGGGAAGAAAACCTAATTTTTAAGTTAAATCATCCTATAGGTGAAAGAGAATGCTACAAGGTGTTACTGTACAACAGAATTGATCATGGAGATAACTATAAAGTGTGTTTTTCAAAACTTGAAAATATAGACTCAGAACAAGTTGCAAAAAGCTGTATCTGAAGGTTTTCTATATTTTCCCATCTGGTTTCTCCAATAGAAATATTTTGTACAACTAAGACGACCAGAAATTGACAGCGTTGCAATCCAAAAGGCTTTTCAGAGGGAGAATCGAGGAAACACTTCCAGAGTTTAGAGGATGAGTTGGAGTTTAATCAGTGGGTAAGTTCTGGGGGATCATCATTACAGCAACAGGAGAGATGATGCAAATTATTTTTAGGAAAGAAAGAATAATTGCACTTTGGTAAAAATGTAGGGAGGGTTTCTCACATGGGAGTTAAGTTTGGGAAGAGGAAACTGTCCAATGATAACAGTCACCTGTGCCTTGGTGAGAGGCCTGAGTTGTTTTCTGAAGGCTCTGGGAGAGTATTGAAGAGTTTTAAAGAAGTGAATGACATGGATTGAAGCGCAAGTAGCAACAAGCCCACTGGGAATGTTTGCATTCAGGTGCGTCAAGAGATTTTAAATTAATGCTGTAGATGAAAAGATGGATAAGATGTTCCAGAAGCAGATAAGAAGCAAACATTCCCAGCCTTGGTTGTTGGAAAGGGAGGTAGAAAAGAGAGGGGAATTCAGCTGACTCAAACATTTCTGACAAGGGTGGTAGGATTTAGTGATAATATCATTTGCATACTTGGTTCGAGAATATTTGAGTTTGACTTTTCAAAGCATGTCAAAGTTTTACATAGCTGGCTTTGTAGACATAACAGAGTCAAGAGAATCAATTATGTTAAGGTACAAATTTGAGTGTTATATAGTTGAAAACTGTTAAAATAATGTAATAGTTTCAGGAAGAAATAAAATAATGATAAGAGACCAAGGAATAAAAACAAGGACAGACAAATCCAAGCTGTGAGAATAAGGACTACAGCAGTCTATTGAGTGCTATGAGAGAAGAGAGCAGTTAATAAGGCAGCATTGTGGGTTCAGGACCCTTTATACTTGCCGCAGTTAAGGTTCTTGAAGAACTTTTGTTTATGTGATGTGTTTTGTTTATTGTATTTCCCAATGATAACGATTGGAGTAGGAACTTAATCTGAAAGGCTTAACTATATAGATTATTTTAACAATATCTTATTAGTTTTATTTTATGTGCATGAGTGTCTTGCCTGCATGTATGTAAGTGTACTCATATAATACAGTGACCATGGAGGTCAGAGAGAACATTGGATCCCTGGAACTGGAGTTACAGATAGTTAACAGCCATGTAGGTGAGCAGCCAGTGCTTAGCCATCTCTCTAGACCCTAACTATATATTTTTCCAAAGAAATGATTTATTTTTTTAATGTGTATGACTGTCTTTTTTTTGTTGTTGTTGTTTTTGGACTTTTTGAGACAGGGTCTCCCTGTAGCTCCAGCTGTCCTGGAACTAACTATGTAGACCAGGAAAGCCTTGAGCTCACAGAAATCCACTTGCCTCTGCCTTGTGAGTGCTGGGATTAAAGGCATGTGCCACCACACCCAGCATGTATGATGTCTTGTCTGCATGTATGCAACTAGACCAAATACATATAGTGCCTGTGGGGAGCAGAAGGCTGGAACTGGTGTTGTTAGCCAACAGGTGGGTGCTGGAAACTGAACCTGGGTCTTCTGCAAGACCAGCCTATGGTCTTAAGTGCTGAGCTATCTTTCTAACTCCTTTCCTATAGATCTATTAAAAATCTTAAAATATATTAATTTTCCTTTCAGTAGCATGGATAGCACCATCTAGAACTATGACAGGCAGTGAACATGTAGCTCTGAAATTGGCGTGCTCTTGATTTCTTCTCATTTATTCTAGAGATCATGTATATAGTGTCTTCAGCAGTAGTTGTAGGGTCTGACCACTCAGTTCTGGTGGGTAACCAAGAGCAGGGTAACAGGTTCTACAGCAGGAGTCCATTCTTGGCATCGAGAGGTTTTTTGTTTTTTCTTTAATTAGCCTATGATGTCTAGAAAGGGCAATGCACACTGATTATATGATAACTCCTTTAAACCTCTTTTTATGATCTATATATATAAAGCATATCTTTCAGAAGCTTTTATAGTAATAGGTTTTCATATAGCTTTTTCTAAAGGCCTTTAATGGAAAAAATAGTCATCAACTGTTGCTAGCTGTGAATCCCGTGAATTACAATAACAACTGGCCTAACAAAATATGCCCACTAGTACAATACTGGCACAAATATTTTGGGAGTAACCAACCACTGTTTAATTGGATTTAAGATCTGCTTCCTAGGATGGAGCCCATACCTAATATTGATATCAGGGTTAGGAACTTGAGGCTAGACAGTCATGGGACATAGGGGAGAGCATAATTCTAGTTTTCTATTAAAAATATACTAAACCGACTCTTAATGACTTTTTGTTATATTTGCAGATTAATGCATCTTACGGCACTCAACAGATGCATTTCCTTATGCCATAGAGGTTGATGAAGAAAGAAACTCACAAATGGCCAATGTGTAGAGAATAAGAAGCTTGTAGAATGTTGATCTGTAAACAGTACAGCTATATTAAACTTCTGCATTCCAAGTCTCAGAGATCATCGTTGAACAGGGAAGGAGAGACTGCAAGAGCCAGAGGTGGTGGATGACCATAAGGAAACAGAGTTTTCCAGACAGCTGGTCAGTTATTCATATGAACTCACAGCAACTAAAATTGTGGCAGAATACACAAGTCCTATGCAAGCTCAAACCAGAAAACCCCACCACAAACAGGAGGAAGTGGGTAGGAAGCTCCAAACCCACCTAAGAAATTGTGGCAACACATGGCTGCTGGGGCGGACAGAGCCAGTCTTTTTCAAGCATGGGACTTTTGATAAGCTAACCAAGATCCAGTGGATGGACCCACACTGACAGACATTTGGAAACACGAATTACTCTCTATAGGCTTTATTATATACATGATAGAGTACATTAAACTGGGCTGAGGGCAGTTAGGGGTGGTGGGGATAAGGGAGGGAATCTAAATACCATCAAATTATATTGTATGAAAATAAGAAAAATTCAAAAATTCAACAATTATAATATATAATAATCTTGAGACAGGGTCTCATGTAACACAGATCAGCCTGGAACTTGTTGTGTAGCCCAAGCTGACCTTAAACTCACAATCTGAGTCTTCTGAGTGTTGGGATCACTTTAGCATGTTAGCACCTTAAACTAGTAACTGAACATTAGAATACCATAAACATTGCATGCCAAAGTATGATATATATTTATTATAAAAGCCTGTTTCCCAAAGCAAAATAGGTAGTAGTAAAAATGGCATTGATTTATATTTTTGCAAATCTCTTTTACGTATTACTTCATATAATACTTGGGTAGATTTATGCATGTACATGGGCATTTAGTCTGCTGAGGTATGTTGTTTTGACTGAAACAGGTGGGAAAAAACAGGTCATATGGTTATGTAGTGAGAAAATAGTATATATTTATTATATATAATTGATATAAATATCAATGAACAGTAATAGTTCATTTAGTTTGAAATATTTTCTTATTAAATTTCTTAATATATTTATATTTATTATATAATTGATATAATAAATGTTGTTAACTGTGACAGTTCATTTATTTAGTTTGAAATATTCTTTTCTTATTAGTAATTTTTGTTCTTTTACCCTTTCATAAATGCATGCCATATATTTTGGTCCCTCTCCTTTCCACCCTTTCCCACTTCCCTCCACTCCCTGATGGACCTCCCCACAAATATCTTTCCGTTACTTATTGCTTTTGTTTTTGATGGATGTCCCACAAAATTTAATCATGGTTATTTGTGTGATCTTAAGCTTGCAGCCATCAGAGCGAGGGGCTCACTGTGGGCACATGACTTGATGGAATGCTTCCTTCCTCCTAGAGTCTGTTGGTTTATGATAGATCAGCAGTATGTGGTAGGGGCCTGTGGGTCCCTTTCCCCTCCATTGCTGACTGTTATTTTAGTCAAACTCAAAATTTTTATAGTTGTGAAACAATATAAAATGGAAGCCCCTTTGGGGATCATACTATTAGAATGTTTGACTAGGAAAATAAATTAATTACATTGAAAAGATATTGAAAAGATACTTAAAAGATTTTGACCTGCCTTCTAAATAGTAGTAATACTAATATATAAACAAATCCCAGCTGTCTTAAAGATGCTGAATTTGTTGGAATATTTTTTTTTGTCTTTTTGAGAAAGGGTCTCCCTATAGCCCCAGCTGTCCTGGAACTCACTCTGTAGACCAGGCTGGCCTTGAACTCACAGAGATCTGCCTGCCTCTGCCTCTCAAGTGCTAGGATTAAAGGCATGCATTACCACAACTGGCTTAAAGACGATTCTTAACTGCCATATGGGTGCCGGGAATGGAACCTCTGTCCTCTGGAAGAGCAGTCGGTGCTCTTAACCGCTGAGCCATCTCTCCAGCCCCTGGAATATTGTTTTTTTAATGTACATATGTATTTTAATTGGGCATTTGTACAACACACACAATAATTCCTAATCAAATCTAGTCCCCTCCATGCCCCAACCCCCCATCAGAATTCATGCATTACAACATCCAAGCTAAGCCCTATCCAGTCAAACTCCCAAACCCAGATGCCCTTCTATGTAAATGGACCCACTGGAGTCTAGTCAGCATATCTAGGAATCCTAGGTAAGGCATACTCTTCCTCACCTAACAGTACTCAGACTTTTATAGTTTTCAGTCCAGGTTCAGTCCCCTACCCATTTCTTTTCCTCCACTTTGAGACCTTGTCCCATTAGCATGGCTCCCGTGTCTGATGCCTACATTGCTACAGGTTTACATGTGAAAGCTTACAGCCGATCGTAAGTCACTGCTTCTCTATATTCATGCATCAACCCTGACTCTTGCAATCTTTCTACCCTCCCTCTTCTGTAATGATCTCTGAGCTGCGGGCAGGCAAGGTTTAATATAGGGGTGTGTTTTGTACACATACTTGATGCCAATGATCAACTTGATTGAACATTCAAGCCCCTCCAGCTGGATGGTGGGAGCCTTGGGCTGTGTGGGCTGGGGCACAACTGCTTGCAAATTGGTTTTATATGAAGGATTCTTGTGGGAAAAAAAAGGAGCTAGATACTGACATTTGAACTAACTGGGAATATAATATGCTAGTTGTTTTATTAATAGTTTGTATTGGGTTGGTCTATACTTTTCTGAAATACACAACATCACAGTGTAACACTTTCTTTTACTTGTAGGACAATTTAAAGGAATTAAGCTTAAATTCTTACTTCCCAAATAAGTAGAAGTCTTAGTCCAGTCATATAGCATTAAAGAGCAAAGTGTTTATTGGGTAAAATTTATTTAGCAGGTACTCAACTCTGCCCAAGCTTTATCCACCAAGTATAGGATATTTTAAGGCTTAGTGAATTGTTTAGATTAGTTAAATTTAGGTGTAGGTTTTGGTGGAAATGGTAATACAATTGAACTAATTGGGAATATAAAATGTTATTTGTTTTATTTATAATTTGTATTGGGTTAAGGTATACAAATGGCCTATATATTTTTTCTGAATTACACAACATCACATTATAACACTTTCTTTTACTTGTAGGACAATTTAAAGGAACTAAGCTTAAATTTCCTTCCCAAATAAGTAGCATACAGTCAATGAGAAACAGTTTGGGTAAATTTAATGAAAGCTTATGCCTTGGCTCCTGTTTATGGGTATGTGTAATACAACTTAGGCATCTATAGGTCAAAACACAAAAACAAAAAAAAAAAAAAAAGAGGGAGGTGGGAGGTGGGGTACTATCCTTTCTGGGATACAAATGGAAAACTCTGTGTTCCAATCCTATTGATAAATTTTCAATTTTTCTGATCTTGAAACTAACAATGGGAGGAGAATTTTATGTTCCCACAGGTAAAAATCACCAATCTAAATGCCTGAAAACATACAACTTATGGCTATGCAGGATGGACTGGGAAATGCCAGCAGAGAGGTTGACCCATCTGAACATTAAAGAAAGAGGAACCTCAGACTGCCTGAGTCACAGACACTGAGCATCTCTCTGAATAATATTGGGGTTAACTGTTTATAATGGGCCCTAATGAAGTTTACCTTCCAGATACTGAGAAACCTTCCTACCTCTCCCCTTTATAGGAAAAAGAAAAACATGATGGTAATGAAACCACTCCCTAACTGTAAACTAGAGCCAATTGTTACAGTGGTAATTTCCTATAAAACAGGCATAACGTATTAACTGATTGATAGGCATAGGAACTGTGAAAGGATATTTCTCTATCTAGAGCCAAATTCAATAGTAAAGTGTTTATAAGTTGTGTAATTAAGCAAAATATATTACTACAGGAAAGCTCTGACATCAGCAATGAATTATTCTGCCTAGGAGATGTTGGCTAGGGGATTCAAACCCCCCCCCCCAAATTATAAAGGCCTTTTGCCTATAAGTGGGATATATGCAAGGAGAAAGGCAGTAAGTCCCTGTTGTCGAAGACCTGGTGTGAGCATGAAAAATGTTATGAGACGTCACTTGCTAGCGTACAACTGGCCTCTGAAATGCTAGAGAGCGTTACCAAAGGCCACTAAAGCAATACAGCAAAATATTGGTCTCCCTGAGACAAGCAAGACTCCTCCGTCAATATCAGCTACACCTCAACAGCCTGGAGATACTGTGCAACAGTGGCAGCCAAGTGTCTATATATATCCCAAATCTATTTGGCTATTAGCTCTCTCCTTGGAGGAATAACTCACAGCGGATGCCACAAGCTTATGTCCTCTAGTGGTTAGGAGATGTTATAAGCCACAATAAGAACTTGTCACCCTTTATAGAGAAACCACAGTTTGCGGATTAGCATACCATCCAAGCATCTGTGTCTATGCTCACAGCTTAGCTTGACATAATAATTGGTACTGCTTAAATGCCTGTACATCCAATAGCTTGTGCTTTGTTAGTATGACTAAAAAGGGTATCACTGGAAAAGCTGTCAACCCATGAAGGGAAACAACCTGAACAGACTGGAGTCCAAAATGACAACTCCAAAGAAATTAGACTGTTTTCTTCTCACCCACTTGTACCCCTTTCCCAAAGCCCAGGGAACAAACTGCGGAAGAGGAGGCGTGGTAGATTGTAAGGGCTGTGGAGAGATAGGGGTGAATCATGAGACTACAGGAATATAGTCTGGACTCCTGATTGATCAACATGTCTGTGCATACAGGCTTCTCCAACTGGTCTATGGGAACCTTGGGTTGTTCCCAATTTGGACATAGATACTTGCAAAATGCACCAATTACCTGATTGTATGACATAATGAGTTACATCAATGCTATCTGCAAACAACTGTGTTATTATATTGTAGAATCCCTTAAAAAAAAAAAAAAAAGAAAAAAAAAGAAAAAAAAAAAAAAAAAAAAGAAAAGTAAAATGAGACAGATACCTCCCTTGTGTTGTTCAACCAGTCCTTTGGCAATATGTGCCAAAAACAAACATGAAATAATTATAAAGTAAATAACTCGAGAGACAAAGACATCAAATACATTCAGGCTTAATGAAGAAAACAGAGAAAACAGTTCTGCCTTTCCATGAAGCTGCCTGGGAAATGAGCATCGTCTAAACCCAATCACAAAACCTTAGTGCTCTGCACTGTTTGGCCTTCATGAGCAAGCTCTAATTATTCTTTGAACATTTGTTCTTTAATTCATTGAACAAACATGAACAGCAAGGGATGCCATTGTGCTGCCTAATCAGAAGAAGAAATTCTAGTTTTTCACTTCCCTGTGAAACAACCAATTGGCCATCAGACCAGTCTTCAGACATTTGCACCCCGGGGGGGGGGGGGCATTATAGACTCTCCAGATTCAACTCTGTAGACTTGGGCTTGTCAAATAGCTCACTATCCCACTTCCTACATCCTTCAGGGTAAGGGATGAGGATCTGTTTGTCAAATAGCCTTAGGTTCCAGAATCAAACACTCTTGGACCTTAGGGGCAAAATGAGCAGAGAGCATAAATCCGGTTATAGAACACACCTGAAGGGAGAGGAAAATACAAATGAGTTAATGACTTAGAAAAGAATCTTAAGTTCTCTGTGTGTTTGCTGAGCTGCAGCCCAGGCTTGCCGCCAGCTCGGGGCTGAAGCTAGAGCAAAGAAGGGATTCCAGAAAACTGTTCGAAAAAACTTCTTTCATTTGCCCCTGAAGAAAATGAGGCTGGGAAGTTTTCCAAGATCGCGCTGGAAATGGGACTATTGGTGCCATCTGTCTGAGCACACAGAGAGACATGGCCCACTCTCCTGACCTGCTGCAGCCTGCTGTCCAGGGGGTTCTCTTCTCTTTCTTCTGCCCACGTGGCTTCTTTTCCTCTATGTTTGTCACTTCACCTCCTCGCGACTCATTATCCCCCCTTTGCCATTTAATCTAAATTTCAAATTATTCTACATTGATTTTAGTGACTCACATGCTCCTTGAGGTGTTTAGTTTCCTTATCATTATTAAATCAAATTCTTTTTTTGTATCTATTTTTAAAAATAAATGTGTAAACATATTTGCCTTTCTAAATGCCAATAATTGTGTTCTGTACCATTTACTGTGATTGGATACTACTCCTCAAAGGATCTCATTTTGTCCCTGCTCCAAAGCTACCCCCCTTTCTGCCCTCCTCCCTCCTATATTACCTCCCCCTCTCCCCTTTCTCTCTGTTAAGACTTTATGTAGCCCAACCAAATGAAACATATAATATGCACCACTTCCTGCTTTCAGCTTTCCTCAGTACACAGATGAAGACTTTCTTTGAGAAGCCGAACTCTCCCTCTCCATCCACTAATACAAACATCATGGAATGCCATCTTTATGGGGCCTGAAACAGAGCATGGTGCTTGGGTAGTGTGGACAGGTGGTGATCATTTTTTTTTTTTAAAGAGAATTTGTAATTGTTTTCCTATTTTAGGCCAGTTAATTCAGCATTCCTGTTTTTCATATGGTTAACTGGTTCCTCTTCATTACGTACTTTCCAACATGGGTGACTCTGGACTGTTTTGGGCACCCTATTTCTGAAATGTGTCATCATTAGGTTTCTTCCAGGGACATTCTTTGGGTCCTACAGCAACTATACCTAACCTCCTCTTTTGCAGATAGGAACCTCCAAGGTGCAGCCTGCCCCACGCCGGGACTGGCATTTTTCCCCAGGGTTGCTTCTTCAGCTCCACCTGGCTCAATCTTCTCCTCTTCTCACACTGATTGGAATTGTGAGTGTTTTCTATTACTATCTTTATTCATTTTTCTAACACCAGCATCAAAGAACACCCGAGACAAAAGAGGATCTGCAAAACTCCCATGTTGCAAGATCAAGGTGGTCCAGCTTAGCCCAGCTTGCCAGCATCTACATGGTCACAGGAAAGATTTCTAACACAGGTCTTTGCTATGTTCCCTGCTATGCTTGCAATGTTAGAATAATACTGGGGCATGGAGTAGGTACTGAACGAATATTAGTAGATCACCCATCAAGACTTTTGATGCATTCCTAGGGAGGAAGAATTGGAAGCTAAGGTTGGGAAACACTGTATATCACTAATTTTTCTGTATAGTTATATTTACCAACTAACTATACTCACTCCTCAGAGTGCAATAAGCTAATCTTTGACTCCCCTTATAAAACTCCATGCTCAATGATTTTATTGCACCTTAATTGGGTGCAACTGTCATGGCACTTTTAGGAAGATTCTGGCAGAATGGATGAGATGAAAGCATTCTGATTAGTCAGACTGATTGCTTTCTGAACTTACACTTTCCAGTTGCATAGAGAGCTAAACATTGCATAAAGGTCATGCAAAAGAAAATATCATCTATTCTTAACCAACTCTGGATTTTCTTGGTGATTCCTTTTTTTCTTATTATGCTATTTTTACATAATTGTGCTCAAGTTCTTGTGTTAAAAGTTTCATCTTCAACCTATGGTGTTTTTAGACATTTTTGAACCTTGCAAGGTTGAAAATTTTTTCCATAATGGGGGTGAAAATACATATTTGAAAGACATATTAGGTCTCTCTCCCTCTCCCTCTCTGTCCTGGATACCACTCTCACCCCGATGTGAGCCCTTGCCATATAAGGGGAACTGACCACAGACCAGAACCTTTAAAATTGTGAATGAAACTGAGCTTTGCTCTTTCCAAGTTGTTTTTCTTAGGTATTTTGTGATAGTAATGGAAAACTAACACATGCTGTTTAGCAATCAATACCCAAACCAAGTGGCTTAATAATAGTGATAATTTTATTTGGTGGCAAGTCTTTGGTCCAGGAATTCTGATATGGCACAGTGGGGCTGGCCTGTTTCTGTTTTTAGTGGTATCGACTGCTATTGGGAATAGGACCCTTCACTCACATATGTAATACCTTTTTTCTGCTAAGTTATCTGGAATGGTTTGGGGCTAGCTGTATTGGCAGAAGAAAGGAACATGGCTAGACCATAGTTCTTACTATTACTTAATTCTTTTGCTCTTTTTTGTTGCTGCAGGCCCTCTTCCATTTGATACCATCATGTGGTCTCTCCAGCAAGGTACTGGGACTTTATATAGTATTTACAGGCTCTCTGGAACATAAGACATAGTCAGTAGGCTTCTGGAAGCTCAGGTATTAAACAAGCCTAGTATGATAATTTCTTTAATAGATTTTTGTAGTTGTACTAAATCTACAGAAAAATGAGCAGAATGCATAGAGTTCCCATATATCTTGTCTCTCCTAACTACCATAATTCCCACTACTGTTAACGTCTTATATTAGTGTGGTATATCTGTTAAGTCTGGAAAGCCAGTATGGATATATCCTTAATTAATGTCTATATTTTTCATTAAGATTTACTCTTTGTGTTACACAGTTTTACTGGATTAGTGTGGTATATCTCTTAAGTCTGGCAAGCCAGTATGGATCTATCCTTAAATAATGTTCATATTTTTCATTAAGATTTACTCTTTGTGTTACACAGTTTTAGTGGCTACAACGAATGCAGCATTCTCTAGCACAGCGTCATATAGAAAAGTCTCACTGCCCTGTTGCTGTGCTGAACCTGTTCATCTCTTTCTAGTCTCCTCCCATTCTTTGAAACTCTGGCAATCATTTATCTTTTTTATTGTCTCCACAGTTTTGACTAGTATGTACCCTGCTCAGATTGACTTTTTTTTTTTTTTTTTGGGCTTTTCGAGACACGGTCTCCCATTAGTCCCAGCTGGCCTGGAGCTCACTCTGTAGACCAAGCTGGCCTTGAACTCACAGAGATCTGCCTGGCTCTGCCTCCTTAGTGTTAGGATTAAAGGCATGCACCACCACACCTGTCCTATTTGTTATTTAATTTTATGTGTGTACTTTGCTTGCTTATATGTATGTGTACCATGTGTGTACAATGCCCAAAGAGGCCAGAAGAGGGATCAGATATGCTGGAACTGGAGTATGTATGGTTGTTAGCCTCCATGTGGTGCTGGTAATCTAGTCCAAGTCCTCTGCAAGAGCAGCAGGTGCTCTTAACCACTGACCCATCTTTCCAGACCCTCAAACCATTTTAAAAGATAAACTGTGTTTGGGGATAGACTTTTCCCTAATATTTAGAAAGAATTCTATTTTTACAAAAGCACAGTGAGTACTTTTTTTTCATTGTTTTTATACTCCTTTGCTCCAGTATGCTGCTGTCTCTTTTCTTACAGTACCCATTTCAATTTAAATGGAATGGCAGGAAGCTCCTTGTGTGTATATATATTCATGTTTCAAATTACGTTGTATTTGACTTCTGTAAGAAAAGTTCATTTATACATACACACAGACACACACAGACACACACACACACACACACACACACATATACAAACATACACACATCACTTGAATTGGAGGATGTTTTTTCCCCTAATAGATGTCATGTTTTTCTTAAGGAGGTGCTCGAAGTTTCCTCCTTGGCAATCCCAAGCTATTTCTAGTTTCAATAACAGGTACATCTTTTAATTGAATAGTTCAGACTATTTACATTTAGTGTTATTTTTGAGAGATATTTTCTCTAATTTTATTGGATGGTCAGAATGCTACTGCTTTCCTTTTTCCCTTCATCTTAGTGTTTTGCAGCTTTATTGAGCTGGAAATGTATGAATTTTTTATTACTTACCTTCTCTGTAGTTCATGAATAAAGTCCCTTGGCTCATCTTTGAGGTCATTGATGAATTTCAAGATTTTTTAAAAAAGTTTTATTTCATATGAGTGTTTCACTTGCATGTGTGTAAGTGTACCATGTGTGTGTCAGATACCCATGGAGGCCAAAAGAGGGTGTTATATTCTCTGTACAATTTCAAGCTGCCATTTGAATGCTGAAAAATGAACCCAGATCCACAGCACTGTTAACCAACTGTTTAGCCATTAATTATTTTGTAATTTAAATCATTACAATATCTTTGGGTTTATTATTGAGAAATTTAAGCCTTTTGAGTGAAATTGACTTTCCTTTTCTTATTTTTTATGTCCCCAAGTTAAAATGAACACATCTGTTGGGATGGTTACCTCTTCCACTTTTATATGAAGAGCCTCCCAATGAGCCTTCGAAAGGCCAGTCCCCAGTTCCACTCAAAAAGGAGAAAACGAACTGCCAACAATAATGCGGGAACCAATCTCATTAGCTGGTAATGTACGAAGGATGCAGGCTGGAGGCTGGGCCAGTCAAGGGTCTATTAACTTATTGAGATCTGCCGTTTACTTCACAGGCTTCTGTTTTTTACTGACCAGGAGCCACTGCTGGTCACAATAAACTTCCCTCAGGTATAAATGTCTAATCTTTACCGTCTCCACAACTTCCTCTTGTCTCCCATTGAGCTACTGTGGTGGACTGGTTTCAGGTTTCCTTAGTCGCAGTGATTCCCTGCTTTCAGGTCAGTCTAAAATAATGTGAGCATCTTGAGATGGATGCATTGCTATAGGACTCTGAAATATAGGGAGGACAAAATGATTCTCTATTACTCTTATCTTGCCACAGGGAGAAACTAATGTTACCCAGAGTCTGCTGACTACTCAGTGTATTTAAAGCTTGGGAGAACTGTGGGTTTATTTGGTGGCCAGAATGGCTTTCGCTTCTCCCAAACCCCAGAGATCTGAGGCTAGAGCTGTGACCTATTTCCTGCTTTTCTCAAAGCAGTGTTTCTCTTTCTTTCTTTCTTTCTTTCTTTCTTTCTTTCTTTCTTTCTTTCTTTCTTTCTTTCTTTCTTTCTTTCTTTCTTTCTTTCTTTCTTTCTTTCTTTCTTTCTTTCCCTTTCTTTCTTTCTTTCTTTCTTTCTTTCTTTCTTTCTTTCTTTCTTTCTTTCTTTCTTTCTTTCTTTCTTTCTCTCTCTCTCTCTCTCTCTCTCTCTCTCTTTCTTTCTTTCTTTCCCTTTCTTTT